>JAKELH010000135.1:0-176302 GCA_021525015.1 Lactarius pseudohatsudake
CTTGGCCTATCAGAGCAATCGGCGATGTGGCCACAGAGTAGTGCTAGGACCATTTGAGCCCATCGGCAGCACCTCTCAGGAGCAATAGTGGGCCCATTCAAGGCAATCGGTAGCATAACTACGAACAACACTGGGCCCATTTGAGACCATCAGCAGCAATTCTCAGGAGCAATGCTGGGCCATTCAAGGCAATCAGTAGCATTGCTGAGGAATAATGCTGGGCCCGTTCAAGGGTATCAGCAGCATTGCAGAAGAATAACACTGGGAACACACAAGGCAAGTGGTAGTGACTTAGGAGCACCGTGTGCCAATACAAGCTCATCAGCAGGACGCACACATGATGCCATGGGCCAATACGAGCTTTTCGGCAAAACATATGTACGACCACCATGGGCCAATACAAGTTCATCGGCAGGATGTGCACATTGGCGCCATGGGCCAATATGAGCTGTCGGAAGAACACATGTATGAGCACCGTGGGCCAATACAAGCGCGTCGGCAGGATGTACCATGGGCCAATACAAGCTCTTCAGCAGGATGCCACATCTGTAAATGCAATTAGGTGTTCAGAGCTGTTCGGAGTGTTCAGAGTGTCCTTGAACGGCTCCGAACAGCTCTGAACACCTACTGCATTTACAGATGCAGTGTACACCGTGGGCCAATACAAGCCATGTGGCAGAGCACAGGCAGGAGCACCGAGGGCCAATACAAGCTCTTGGCAAGACGCACGCATCGGCGCCATGGGCCAATACGAGCATTTTGGCAGAACACATGCAGGAGCACCGTGGGCCAATACAAGCTCATCGGCAGGATGCACACATCGGCGCCATGGGCCAATACGAGCTTTTCGGAAGAACACATGTATGAGCACCGCGGGCCAATACAAGCGTGTCGGCAGGATGCACACATTGGCGCCATCGGCCAATACAAGTGTGTCGGCAGAATGCAGGTGTGAGCACCATGGGCCAATACAGGCTCATCGACAGGATGCACACATTGGCGCCATGGGCCAATACGAGCCTTTTGACAGAATACAGGCGGCAGCACCATGGGCCAATACGAGCTCGTTGGCAGGATGCACACATCGGCGCCATGGGTCAATACAAGCTCGTCGGCAGGATGCACACATTGGCACCATGGGCCAATACAAGCGTGTCGGCAGAATGCAGGTGCGAGCACCATGGGCCAATACAGGCTCATTGACAGGATGCACGCATTGGCGCCATGGGCCAATATGGGCCTTTTGACAGAATACAGGTGGCAGCACCATGGGCCAATACGAGCTCATCGGCAGGATGCACACATTGGCGCCATGGGCCAATACGAGCTTGTCGGCAGGATGCACACATTGGCGCCATGGGCCAATACAAGCGTGTTGGCAGATTGCAGGTGTGAGCACCATGGGCCAATACAGGCTCATAGACAGGATGCACACATTGGCGCCATGGGCCAATACAAGCCTTTTGACAGAATACAGGCGGCAGCACCATGGGCTAATACGAGCTCGTCGGCAGGATGCACACATCGGCGCCATGGGCCAATACAAGCATTTTGGCAGAATGCAGGTGTGAGCACCATGGGCCAATACAGGCTCATCGATAGGATGCACACATTGGCGCCATGGGCCAATACGAGCCTTTTGACAGAATACAGGCAGCAGCACCATGGGCCAATTCGAGCTTGTCGGCAGGACGCACGCATCAGCGCCATGGGCCAATACGAGCCTTTTGACAGAATACAGGCGGCAGCACCATGGGCCAATATGAGCTCGTCGGCAGGATGCACACATTGGCGCCATAGGCCAATACGAGCTCGTCAGCAGGATGCAAACATTGGCGCCATGGGCCAATACAAGCGTGTTGGCAGAATGCAGGTGCGAGCACCATGGGCCAATACAGGCTCATCGACAGGATGCACACATTGGCGCCATGGGCCAATACGAGCCTTTTGACAGAATACAGGCAGCAGCACCATGGGCCAATTCGAGCTTGTCAGCAGGACGCATGCATCAGCGCCATGGGCCAATACGAGCCTTTTGACAGAATACAGGTGGCAGCACCATGGGCCAATATGAGCTCGTCGGCAGGATGCACACATTGGTGCCATAGGCCAATACGAGCTCGTCGGCAGGATGCACACATTGGCGCCATGGGCCAATACAAGCGTGTTGGCAGAATGCAGGTGTGAGCACCATGGGCCAATACAGGCTCATCGACAGGATGCACACATTGGCGCCATGGGCCAATACGAGCCTTTTGACAGAATACAGGCGGCAGCACCATGGGCCAATTCAAGCTTGTCGGCAGGACGCACGCATCAGCGCCATGGGCCAATACGAGCCTTTTGACAGAATGCAGGCAGCAGCACCATGGGCCAATTCGAGCTTGTCGGCAGGACGCACGCATCAGCGCCATGGGCCAATACGAGCCTTTTGACAGAATACAGGTGCAAGCACCATGGGCCAATTCGAGCTTGTCGGCAGGACGCACACATCAGCGCCATGGGCCAATACGAGCCTTTTGACAGAATACAGGCGGCAGCACCATGGGCCAATTCGAGCTTGTCGGCAGGACGCACGCATCAGCGCCATGGGCCAATACGAGCTCGTCGGTAGGATGCACACATCAGCGCCATGGGCCAATACAAGCTCGTCGGTAGGATGCACACATTGGCGCCATGGGCCAATACAAGTGTGTTGGCAGAATGCAGGTGTGAGCACCATGGGCCAATACAGGCTCATCGACAGGATGCACACATTGGCGCCATGGGCCAATACGAGCCTTTTGACAGAATACAGGCGGCAGCACCATGGGCCAATTCGAGCTTGTCGGCAGGACGCATGCATCAGCGCCATGGGCCAATACAAGCCTTTTGACAGAATACAGGCAGCAGCACCATGGGCCAATACGAGCTCGTCGGCAGGATGCACACATCAGCGCCATGGGCCAATACAAGCTTTTCGGAAGAACACATGTACGAGCACCGCGGGCCAATACAAGCGTGTCGGCAGGATGCACACATTGGTGCCATGGGCCAATACAAGCGTGTCGGCAGAATGCAGGTGCGAGCACCATGGGCCAATACGAGCTCGTCGGCAGCATGGACACATCGGCGCCATGGGCCAATACGAGCTATTTGACAGAATACATGTATGAGCAACGTGGGCCAAAACAAGCTTATCGCTAGGATGCACATATTGATGCCATCGGCCTATACGAGCTTTTCGGCAGAATACTGGCAGGAGCACTGTGGGCCAACACAAGCTCGTCGGCAGGATGCATACATTGACGCCACGGGCCAATACGAGCTTTTCAGAAGAATACATATGTCAGCACTGTGGGCCCATACAGGCTCACCGGCAGGGTGCACATCTTGGCGCCATTGGCCACTACAAGCCTTTCAGCAGAGTACAGACAAGAGCACTGTGGGCCAATGCCAGCTCGTTGGCATGATGCACACATCAGCACTGTGGGCCAATACAAGCTTTCCATCAGAACACACACACACGCAACCTTGGCCATTACAATCTCGTCGGCAGGGTCAGCACGTGCACATTGTGGGCCCATACAAATGGTTCAGTCGGCAGCTGTCCTACCAACGGCGGCACTGATGTTGTGGGCCCACACCAATTGTTCGTCAGGTATTTATACATATGACTTATAGGCCCATACGAGATCGTTCACAACACAACTTCCTGGGCCCATGCGTATGCATACACTATATACCCAGGATGGGCCCACATGGGCTTTGCTGATGCACACGCCAACTTTGCACATGGGCTTTTACGAATGTCTCGTCAATCATTTGCGTCATTATGTGGGTCCTCCGCCTGCTCGTCCGCTAGCTGCGCGTCCTCGAGCTCCGGCTCGTTCATCTGGACCTGCGAAACGAGCGAGGCGAGTTGCTCGAACTGCTCGTTGGCGCGCCGGAGGTCCTCCAAACGGTTCTACTGTAATACGTGCCGGTGTCGCTTCGCGCGATAAAGACGCGGCCGTGGAAGCGCTCACTGGGCCGCGAAAGGAGAACGACCTACTGCGCTTCTAGGGCGTGCACCTTGAGGGCTGTGAGTCTGATATGCGCGACTCGACATGGGGACGAAAACTCACTTTGGATACAAGGGCCTGTTTATCTGCATTCAACTCTCGGTCCAGCTTCTCAAGCTCAAGCAGGCGCTCAATCGTCACGTTGGGCGTCTTCAGCCGGGCCAACTATTGCAACAGCGCCCCCATAGTGCGCGCCTGCGAAGTGGCGGCGTCCGTTGCGCGCAGCAGCATGAACGCCTGTATCTCGTCCACCTTGGCGCGCAGCTGGTCGCGTTCCCCTTTGGCGAGATGCGCTCCAGAATGAGGTCCTTTCCGGCTCACATTGGCCAGCTGCACCTGCAGATCCGAATTCGTCGCCATCATGCTTCGCACCTCCTCAAAATCTGCTTTCGTGACGGTTTGGGCGAGAAGCTCGGCGTGCGTGAGCTGCGCGGCCTTGATGGACGCGGCCATGTTGTCGGGGGGGGCATGAGACGGGAAAGGACGTCTTGGTGCAGTGCGACGGTCTCAGCCGGGAACCGTTCCTCGTACTGCTGCAGCACGATGCAGCACGAGCCTGCGTAAGATGTCCTGCGGATGAACCGATGTGTCCGAGAACAACGAGCAGGCGTGCTCATCACGAGGAGGGAAGCGCGGCGGTGGAGGTGGCTCCTGCAGAGGGGTAAGAACATCCCCGGCCAGGATCAGTGATGAACCCACCACGTGTTGCTTTGTGAGAGATGGCGGGGAGGTGCAGGTCGTCGAGCGATGGGCAGGATCTCCGGCGATGCTCGCGTTTCACTGTGGACGTTGCTGCTGCCATTGCGTTCCGAGCGCCTTGAATATGCCCACGGGGACGGTGTTCGTCGAAATGGGGTGCTTAAAGTCAAGAGGAATCGGCGCGCGGGGCGCCTTCATCGACAACGGGATTGGCAGCTCGTGCTCATCGTCTACATCATTGCCCTCGATGTCTCCGTCTCCATCGTGGTCTACGTCTCCATCGCAATTTCCATCACTGACAGGGTTCGTCGCCTGCAACGCCGCCTTCTTGATCGCGCCAATGTCGATGCCACCCAAGCCTGGGAACGTGAACGGACGCGCAGCCACGTTTAATGTACCTCGCCGTTGGGCCAGAGACAGCGGCACGCTCTTATGTGTGGGCGACTCCTGCCAGTGCGGGAACTTGAACGAAGTCATCATGACCCTGCTATCTCCGCTTACATCCGAGTCTGCAACGGAACCCACCGAGTGTTATAATACAGCGTTGACGCTTCTCGCGGCCTTATTGGGCCCGTATCGGTTCTGCATCCACGGTGGCATGGGGTGGCAGCGAGGGTGGTTGTGGCCGTGGGTACGTTCGGTGGTAGCGTGAACGTGAATGCACTATATCGGAGTTCTTCCGACAGTAACTTACGAGTCATTGGTGGCATCATTGGTGGTGCCAATTGTTGTTAACCCGGGTCAGCTACTGTGGTATAAAAGCAGCTCTTTCATCCACAAAGTCTAGTTCATTATCCACATTGTCTCAGGGGTTTATAACACCACATTACTACTGGATTACTTGAATTGAATTCGGGTTCTCGTTCTCGCTGCTACTCTTTAATCAGCCATTCTTCTTCCCTCTCCGAGTTTTGTTGATCCCAAGGCTGATCCCCTTCTATCGACCAGCTCTCTCAGGTATGTCCGGTGCTCCTATTTGCGTTTTCTCAACCAGGTGTCCGAGAACTCACTGCTAATCTTCAATCAGCATTTGTCTGCTCTTTTCACCGAGTGATCCGTCCTTCGGTGCCACCTCACGTATCAATAAGATGACTCAAGTTCGCCGCAGTACACGAGTACTAGTACGCGCTCAAGGTGCGTCCTTCAGCACCCCCGTGGCAACTACAGCGAGTACTGACTTTGTGTGGCACAGGTGGCAGTCACAGAACTGCAACGACAATCGGCATGCTTCCAGACAATGTCTTACTCGAGATATTTGATTTTTATCGAAGCCAATCATCTACTCTCCTAGAGGGTCTCTCACACTACCTTGTATGGAAATGGCACTTACTGGTGCACGTTTGTCGAAGATGGCGACAAATCGTATTGGAGTCACCACTTCGTCTTGATCTCCAAATCCTCTGCACACACAGAACCCCTGTCAGGAAGAATCTCAGTATCTGGCCAGCCTTTCCTATCGCTATTAATTATCGCTCACCCAGGAGAAGCAAAAAGCCATTCGGACAAGGCAACCGTGACGTCATTGCTGCACTGAAGCAAACTGATCGCGTATGTTATGTCGGCTTCAATGTAACAGGTTCACAGTTGGGAAAGATGGCCACAGTGATGCAGACGTCGTTTCCGGTGCTGACGCAACTCCACGTTGCCTCGAACGACGGAAACGCACCAGTCCTTCCTGCCAGATTCTTGGGAGGATCTGCACCATGTTTAAAGAAAATCACATTATCTGGTGTTTCCTATCCGACATTACCAACGCTTCTTTTGTCCACCAGTAACCTTGTCGCCCTCAATCTTCTCGATATACCCCCGACTGGTTACATTTCACCTGAGGCGGTGGTTGCGTGTTTGGCCGCATTGCCCAGTCTCGAACTCTTTACCGTTGAATGCCAATCAGCCACTCCCCGCCCTGGTCGGATACACCTGCCTCCAATACCACGGACTGTCCTTCCTGCTCTCACCACCCTTATTCTCAAGGGTGCTAGCGAGTATCTGGAGGACCTTGTTGCCAGAATCGGTGGCCCTCGACTGGACGAGATCTTCACTATTTACTTGAATCCATTTGTTGACATTCAGGTTGATCAACTCTCCGAGTTCATTGATTGCTCAGTCGGCCCGGAGTTAGACATATTCAAGCATGCGCATGTTGACTTCAACAGTAACGGAGTCGTCTTCTTCGTCCAGATTCATGCAAGTCCGAATCGTCGCCTTACTTGGAATAGCATCTTCTGCGGAGGGTTGGATTGGCAACCATCGCACACGGCCCAGGTGCTCAGCCAATTTTCCGCTGCACTCTCCAATGTGGTCCATCTAAAGCTCACGGTCGAGCTCGAGGAAGATTGTCAATTAGAGGGTATGGACGACATCGAATGGCTGCTCCTCCTTCGCCAATTCTCCACTGCACAGACGCTGCACGTATCTCCGAAGCTCGCAGGGTACGCTGCTCTTGCACTGGAAGACATCACGGCGGAGATGGTCACCGAATTGATGCCATCCCTTGACCTAATCTGCGTAGAGGGTCAGCCGGCATCGTCCATTGAGAAGTTCGTCACTGCCCGCCGGCTCTCTGGTCGCCCTGTCACTGTCGCCAACACAGAGATGGAGTTCGATAGGAGATTCGAGTCCTATGTCAGCAGATAATTGAACATCCTATACTGGCTGCGTCACTATGCTCAATGACCTCAGGCTACGATCCAATAGTTCTAATCATCCCTGTCACGTTAGGGATGGACGCCGACAAATGTATATATACCACTTTAGACTACACTATCATGAGTTGTCGAATTAAGGCTCCAACCATTTAGTTTATGTTTACTCAAAACCAGTAAGTAGACAGTAAACCATTGTAAATAGTTTATAAACAGTAAATACTATTTATAAAACAATTTACATTGATACTCCAAAAACATTCTTGAAAATGGGCCCACTCAGTAGCAAATATATGGAATATACAAAAATAAAATTGGTGAACATATTCAACAACTAACCCTACTTGGTGATTGTCAATTGCAGGTTATTCCATTGCATGAAATAAAATAGGAAGATATTTTTATTTTTCAAGGTAAATTATTTTTATTTATTTAAAACATTAAGGGGTATCTCTAAGTGATATAATTGGCCATTCCTGAGTTATTGACTGGTTTAACAATGGGCTTGTGACCAAGCCACTAGCAGTCAAATAACTTGGGAACAGCTGATCAGATCACTTAGAGTCAGCAGAGGACCCCCTAGCTTCTGAGGTGATACACCTTCACAAATATTTTCAGTGAGGTTTTATTTTATTTGTTGAGAGTCCAAAAATGTTGGCTCAAGCTGCCACAGCACTAGTCCAATTAAATATTAGGTTTACAGTAGTAAAGCATCCATTTCAAAGGGTCAAAATAATCTGGCACTGCCCCACCAGGGGCCCCATCTGTAGAAATGTGAGGTGTTCAGACAAGGATTCAGTGCATAACTGTGCATTCAAGTTTGAAAGCAATTTTAAAAGTGCTGAACAGCATCAACACACTCAAATATTTTGACCTGGGGCCAAGTGTGGATGACAGTTCCTTTTGACTTTAAAGGTAACTGTTTATGGTTTACTATTTAGTTTATTTACTTCATACTACCACACCAGTAAATAGATAGTAAAAGTAAACCATGTAAATGGTTTAAAAACTGTTTTAAACATAAATGGTTGGAGCCTTATGTCGAATGTACCAACGTACTTGTCGTGATTGGTTGGTTTTGGACTAGGAGTCCCGTTGACCGCCGATGACTGGGATTGAGGTCCACACGCGGCAGTAAGATCCCCAACACGATCCATGCAACACCGAAAAATGGAGAGGGAGGTGGTTACGTTGATGGTACCAGATTCTGATTCACGCTCAGGGTGTCATCCTACTGCAATTGGTCGCGTTATGGCTTGCTGCGATTGGATTTGGGATATCGTCGACTCAAACTATGCCGAGCACGTGAGAGAAGGAAACCGAGATTCACGAAGCCTCAGAGCATGAAGAATCCGGAACCTCAGGTGGCCGGAACACTGGTTGAAACTGCCTGTGAATGTATTGCAGTGGTAAAGGGACAACCTGTCGGTGAACCTGGAATGACTATGGAACCGAAAGACGAGCAAGCTACATGACAAAAACAACACCGGTTTTCAATGATCGCGTGTTGCCATCGATAACCCCTTATCAAATCAATTTATTTCCTTGAAAGATCTGGACATTGTATTGAAAGACTCTAGGTTGACGCCCCCCTGCCCCTCATGTTGCCCTTCATTTTCAACAGTGCTGATATATACGAAGAGGAAGAAGAAGAAGAAGACGAAGAAGAAGAAGAAGAAGTTGCTGCTGTTGCTGCTGTTGCTGCTGCGTTGTGTATCATCACCTCTTGCGTCGCCTTCGCATCTATCCTTGAGGCTCGCGACGCACGGAATGAGCAACGCCGACGGTACAGGCAAACTCTCTGCCGAGGAGAGTTGCACCCAAATCCTCGTGCTGGCACACCACGGCAAAGGCTCCGGGCAAGCCAGGAAGACTGCGGACGCCGGGCGATGACGACTCTGGTGAAGAGGACGACTCCATGTCCATCACCGAGGCATCAACATCGGACGACGGATTTAGTCTCCGTGACGGCGACGACGACGATGAGCCTCCTCCAGGGGAGAAGCGGGATGCACCGGTGACCACCAAGAAAGCGACGCAGCCCTTTGAGATGAGCGAGTCCGGCTCGGACGTTGAAATTAAAAACGACCCGCTACCGCTACTGAAGAGCGCCCCAGCCCCGGCTGTTAAAAGCGAAAATGAAGATTTGGGGGACGACCTTATACGAGCGGCACTGGCAAAGGGCAAAGGCAAGGCTGTACAGGCGGGCAAGCGCAAGTCGTAAGCGCTGCCTCTATTCCACTCCTTTCTAATCAATTCTGTTTCCCAATCCTAATGGTCGCATTTTATTTCGCTCGTGACTTAGTCTAGACAATGGGGACGAGGATAGCGACGCATATATCAGGCATGTAAAGAAGACCAAGGCGACTGCACAGGCCACGGTGACAAAGTCTTTCTAGAAGACGAGAAGAATCTGGCGGGAGCCAAACTAGTGTCGAAAACTACTACCGTGCGCAAGCCGTCTGGAAGCACCAAGCTACCACCGAAGAAGGCCCACGGAAAGGCTATGGAGACTAGCGATGACGAATTTTAGACGAGTGAGCCAGTTGCGCATCGAGCTGCGGCAAAAGCAGCATATATCGAGCCGTCGGACGACGATGATGAATAATTTTTTGCTATCACCTGTGCTTTGTCTTGCGTCTGAGCGGAGACGATGTATCATACAGTTCGCTCTTTTAGTTTGCTTCAAAATTCTACTCATCCGAGTTCTGTCAGAATACACGCAAATATATGATAGAATTATCACAACCAGGTCATGGTTTTACTTGATGTTGCCGACAATCAAGCTCTGCTAGATGAGCGTCAGTGGTAGCAGGTCTCGTAATAAGCCTCAACGTTGCCCTTAAACCTCGTGACCGTGCGATCAATCTGTGCGTGTCAAAACTACCGTGAGAAGATAGCTACAGTTACGGTCCTCTTTTGCGACTGACGTGTAAAACCGCCCAACATGAAAAGTGATAAATAATAACACCACCGTTCCACGTGTTTAACAAACATCAACGCATCGAGACCCTCTACATCGAGATGATTGGTGAGCTACCCAGTGTCAGGAATCCATTGAAGGAAAAGAAGCTGAGAGGTCTACGTACTTGGGAAGTGTGGGTATCGCAATGATAGCGCCAACACAACGCGCGACATTTGGCCTTGTTGAGCGAGCCACTGCGAGTGTGGGGCAGCAAACCGAGTGATCGGTGCGCGCCACAACGCTGAGCCACGAGCTCGGCCACAGTGATGAGCTGTGGCCTCGCATGGCACGATCAGAACGCACATCAGAGTGCACACTGCGTGCGCACTCAGTTGAGCGATCATAGGCCCTTAGATACAGTAGCTATATATTAATAGACACTCTGGGAAGTGTATATAAGACGCTCAGGTTATGGGCCCTGTAGCCCTTGTCTGCGCCTTCAATGGCAGCGACAGCGCGCTCTTCATTGAGCTGCGCACTGTGTGCTACTGGCTTGCCCAGGCGATGTGCCCCTAGTGGCTGCACCGCCCTGTGCAGTGCGCCTGAACGGCTGCACGATGCCCCAGTGTGCGCCCTAGTGGCTGCCACTGATGTTACGTTTGCGGGCGTGGACACTTACGAGTCGGTTGTGACTCCATCGTAAGCAGTAATCAGTCACGGACTTATCGTATCAGTCATCGAGTATCACATGCAGGATACCATGACTCAATCCAAGGATCGCTGTAGTAGGGTTCAAGCTACTTACACTATTCGCTGTACCGTTTCATGAGGCGCTTTAAAGTGGCCTCTCTACTTGTATAAATACCAGCACAGGAAGACCGAGGATCTCCATCTCGGTCTTCTTCCTTTGTCACCATTCTCTCTCCTCTCGTTGTGACTTGTGTCCTCGTCTTCTGTCTACTCGCGCGACTGTCTCTTGTAGAGCAGATTGTACTTCAACGTTTAGGCCCAGTGGACCTTGTCCCCGGTGCCTCCGACGATCACGTACCTTGGACGGTCGTGTATCTAATCACGTGACTGCAACTCTACGCATACGCTAAGTCGTGATCGCCCTCTCGATAGTCCAAGTCGGACTCAACGCCATGACAGCGTTACATTAAGACCGAGATCATTCATCGTGGCGTTCACTACTCGAGATCAGTGGAGAAACTTCCAGCCGTATCACCTCGAACGACGAGGAGATCGCAACGTACCAACCCTATTCCTAGGAGCAGCCCGGTGGAGGCAATATAGGGGAGACGAAGGATATTTCGTCGACTTCGCATCCGGACCAACCCGATTTCGACCAGTTGAATTCAATTTCGAACACTCGTGCTGGGTAGAGGTTACCTGGAACCCCATCGATAACCGCTGGGACGCGGTCCGACCAGCAGGACGAAACTACGACTGCGACATCGATTCACGAAACCTACCCGTAGGAACTAACTGGGGACCCATCGACGGAGCCCCAACTGAAGATCCAAGCACCTCCGAACCTCGTACACCCGCTCCATCAGAAGGAAGCGAAAGTGAAAACGAACAAAGCACGGAGGACCACGAAAGTGAAACAGAGGACACGAACCAACTAGTTCAACAAACTGAGTCCCTCCATATTGACGAACCCGAAACTATCCGCGTCAATCCACCTGCCATGGCCACAGAAACCATAATCCAGAACGAAGTCCGACGCATTCGCGCTGAGGCTGAAGCAATCCTTCTCCCCATCCACCCAGAAACAGGACACCGTATGACGGCAGACGACGCCGCCCTATACCGAGCAGTAGGACCTGACCGGCCAGACCCACCATCACAAGAACCTCCCAACCCCGAAGGAGGATTCCCTGGAGGAGGATTCCCCGGAGGAGGGAACCCTGGAGGAGGTTTCCCCAGAGGGGGTTTCCCCGGAACAGGAGGCGGAGGACCACCAGGCGGAGGACCACCAGGCGGAGGACCGCCAGCAGGAGGACCACCAGCAGGAGGACCACCGGGAGGTGGGGGATCCGACAAACTATCAGGCGAGCCACCCTCTGTCTTCGACGGAGATAGGACTAAATACGAATCCTTCCTCACACAATGGCACATTTACTGGGGAACAAACTATGAGGCGCCCATCATGACCAACGGCTACCGACGCTGCCTCCTCTTCCTGGGCTTCATAAAAGGGATATACGTTAGCGAATGGACGCTGACCATACTCGAATGGTTGAACAACGAAGTACGACAAGGGGTTTCGCGTTACTCCGACACCCTCTGGAACCACGTGACCGCAGAATTTGCGCAACGATTCGCCAACACGCTTGAAGCCGAACAAGCCCAAGCAGAACTGCAGAAAGGATTCAGGATGACGGGGGATGACATCGATGCGTATGTCATCAAATTCGAACGCCTTGCACGGAAAGCTCATTACCGTCTCGACGACCAACAAACCATTGACCGCTTCACGGCGGGACTACCCCAAGCCCTGTTCACCAAGGTCTATGAACTGGACGAGCCAAGAGACTTCAACGACTGGAAGGCCTGCGTACTCCGACGACAAAAACAGTACATCCATATGAGGGCACGTCTCAACGTTCTCAAAACGGGAAAACTACCCCTCTCTGCCCCAATGTCCCAGATTCCATGGAGACCAATGACCAGTAGATGGGCTCCCCCTCGCAACCCACCACCGCGATACGACCCGAATGCGATGGACACGTCCGCAGACCGAACCCGAGCCCGAGTAGCGGAGGTAGGCGATCCGAACAGAGGCCCACGCCCACCATTCCAGCCGAGGGCAGGAGTGAACTGAGGTGGCAGACCCCCACGAGATATGAGGACAGTAACCTGTTACAATTGCGGGCAGCTGGGCCACTTCTCACGAAACTGCCAACAGCCCCAGCAGCCGAGGCGTGGTCAACCGTCCTCTAGTAGAGTCGCGGAAACAGACTACTATACGCAAGAACCGGACATCGACGCACGAGCGGCAACCACGGTCCAACCCCAACAACGCGCCGACAACTGGCTGAGCGGTATCAAACAAGAAAGTGACGAGGTTAAAGACTTGGTCCTTCAGGAAATATGGGGAAAAGAGGGTTTTCGGGACGCCTGAACCCATCGGCCTGGGTGAGGGCAGTTAATTGTAACTCTGTAATCATGACTCGCTACCGTTCGCTTCGAATTCCAGTCTTGATTCGCACCAGTTACTCCATGGCCGATATAAAAGGGCTAGTTGACTCGGGAGCCACCGACAACTTCATACGACCAGCCTTTGCAAAAAGAATGGGACTAGGGCTAGTAGAACTAGACCGACCCAGGAAAATTTGGAACATCGATAACACGGAAAACAAAGCTGGGTCTATCACGCATTGTATAGACCTAGACGTACAGACTAAAGGGATCCGCAAAACCCTACGCTTCCTAGTTACGGATATCGGAAACGAAGATCTCGTACTAGGATATCCCTGGCTTTCCACCTACGAACCCACTATCAGCTGGACACACACAGTTATTCACGAAGACATGATGCCCATCATCATTAGATCCATAAATCCGGAACAACATCGAACCGTCATCGGACAAATGACACTCGAAGAAAAAGAAGACGCCGTCAAGGATCTGGAGGAGGAATGTCACGTGCGTACCACCGCAACCGAATTGGCCATAGCGGCTAATCAACAAACTGTCGCCGCTGTACTGCCACCGGAGCACCAAGAATACGCCAAGATCTTCGATGAAGAAGCATCCTACCGATTTCCGCCATCAAGGCCTTGGGATCACGCTATCGAGTTCAAGCCTGACACCCCATCATCAATCGACTGCAAGGTGTATCCGATGACCCAAGAGGAAGACGGTAAACTCAAAGAATTCCTGGAAGAACAGCTGAAGAAAGGGTACATACGCCCATCAAAATCCCCGTACGCCTCATCCTTCTTCTTCATAAAAAAGAAGGACGGAAAACTACGCCCCGTACAGGACTATCGACGCATCAACGCAGTCACTATCCGGAACCAATACCCTCTCCCACTGATATCCGACCTTATTACCGACCTCAGTGGCGCACACACATACACCAAACTCGACGTCCGATGGGGGTATAACAATATACGCATCAAGCCAGGCGATGAGCCTAAAGCGGCATTCAAAACACGGTACGGTCTCTACGAACCACTGGTCATGTACTTCGGACTCACCAACTCTCCGGCGACATTCCAAACCATGATGAACGCGATCCTACGAGACACTATCGCAAAACACGAACTACGCGGCACCATTATTCGCATCTACATGGACGACATTGGCATTGCCACACGCGACCCCGCCGACCTACGAGCCCATATCGACACGGTCCGCGACGTACTGGCCGTGTGCTTGGCGCATGACCTCTACTTCAAGCTCAAAAAGTGCCTCTTCCATCAACCGCGGATGGATTACCTGGGGGTAATTCTTGAAAAGGGGGTGACACGCATGGACCCGGTAAAAATCGCGGGTATCAGCAGCTGGCCCCGCCCCACTTCGGTTCGTGACGTACGCTCGTTCCTCGGTTTCTGCAATTTTTACCGTCTTTTCATCCGCGGTTTCGCCACCCACGCGAGGCCGCTTAACAAACTAACGCGGAAAGACACCGAATGGTCGTGGAACACGGACGAAGAACGAGCGTTCCAAAAGCTCAAATCACTCGTAACGGAGGAACCCGTCCTCGCACACCCTAACCTGAAAGACCAGTTTGAGCTAGAAGTAGACGCTTCGGGATTTGCAGTCGGGGCAGTGCTACTCCAGAAAAAGGCAGATGGCAAACGACACCCGATCAGCTACTATTCGGCCACACTGAACGAAGCAGAACGGAATTACGACATCTACGACCTAGAACTACTGGCGATCGTCAAAGCTCTCTGTCATTGGCGACCTCTCCTAGCAGGATCCCCGCACAAAATCAAAATCTTCTCCGATCACATGAACCTACAGTACTGGAAGTCCCCCCAGAAAATAAGCCGACGAATTGCACGGGAAGTACTCGAACTCATGGAATATGACTTCGAAATTCATCACATCCCAGGAAAGAATAACGGAAGAGCCGACATGCTATCTCGCCGCCCAGACTACGACCAAGGAGGAAATGACAACAGAAATGTAACCGTCCTTCCCGAACATGTCTTCGCTCGAGCAACGACAATCACACCAGCCGAAGAACCGATGCAAACTGAACTACAACTCCGGTACTGGGTCGACCCCCATCAGCTGAAACAGATCCAGGGTGTTTGGTACAAACAAGGCCGCCGGGTGGTCACTGGAGACCAAACGGAAAAAAGGACTATCATCGCAGGTAATCACGACACTCCCGTCCATGGACACCCAGGTATCGCAAGAACGACACAATTAGTAGAACGAAGGTACTGGTGGCCGGACATGAAAAGCGACATCAAGGACTACGTTCGAGGATGTGCAGATTGCCAGCGACACAAGGTTAACAATCACCCGACTCGAGCGCCGCTCGTTCCCATCACGCCGAAAATCGACGCCACGCCGTTTGAGACCATTGCACTCGACTTTATTACCAAACTCCCCATCTCAAACGGATACGATTCCATCCTAACAGTCACAGATCATGACTGCACGAAAGCGTCGATCTTTATCCCATGCAACGAGGAAATCACGGCTGAAGGGACCGCTGCGCTGTACGTCATTCACGTGTTCGCTAGATTCGGATTACCGTCAAAGATTATCAGCGATCGGGACCCGAGATTCGCATCCAAGTTCACACGGGAACTATGCCGCATCCTGGGAATTCAGCAGAACATTTCCACCGCTTATCACCCTCGGACAGACGGACAATCGGAGCGGACCAATCAATGGCTAGAACAATATCTTCGTTTCTGGACCAACGAACGCCAAGACAATTGGGCGTCCTTTCTTCCTGTAGCGGAATTCGCGCACAACAATTGGCCCCATGAATCCACGCGGAAGTCCCCATTCCACTTACTCATGGGTTACAATCCTCGCGCTGATTGGATCGATAACCCATCACCAATCCCACAGGTGACCAAGCGATTGGAGCAACTCCGAGAAGCACAGATCGAAGCTCAACACCTGATCCAAAAGGCCCAAGCCTCATGGGTAAAACACAAAGATACGCCCAAGTTCCAACTCGGAGATTACGTGTGGCTAGAAGGACGTCACTTGCGCACCAATCAGCCTACAGCAAAACTGGCAGCTCGAAGGCACGGCCCTTTCCAAATCACACAGGTGATGTCCCCTGTCAATTATCGCTTGGAACTTCCCACGCAGTGGAGCATTCACCCCGTATTTCACATCGATCTTCTCACACCTTATCGCGAAACGCCCATGCACGGAGAAAATTTCCAGCGCCCACCGCCGGATTTGGTAGACGGGGAAGAGGAATATGAAGTCGAGAAGATTCTAGACTCCCGGATCTTTGGCAGAAGGCGCCAGCGACAATATCTGGTGAAATGGAAGGGATACTCCGACTCGGAGAACCAGTGGGTCGACAAAGATGACGTATTCGCCGACGACGCTTTGGCTGAGTACCAATCCACTCAACTCCGCCCGGAAGCCAACATAAAAGCTGCTCAAGTAACCCCGTACTCCTCATTCACTCGCCTCCTGCCTCATACTGGATTCCTCACTCATCCCGCAATGTCTTCTTCCTCTACCACCGATGCCATCCTTCGCGTTGCCAACAACACGGGCCCCATCACCCATCAAGAGCTTGCAGAAGCCCTACAGTCCATCCTCCCCGCCTCCTACGCCGACGGTACCTCCAACCCAGCCACCTACTGGCTCATGTCGGAAGACGGACAGCGACTCAACACCGTCCCACTCACGGAGGCCGAAGTGCGTCGGCTTCGTGAAGCTCTCCCAGACAGTGAGGATGCCTCACCTCGACCTCTCCCGGTACGAATCGAGTATCGGACCGAAGAGGGCGCCGTCACCGGCGACGCTGAGGTGGGAGGACTGGAAGTACACCGCCCAGACCTGGAGGACGGAGCAATTGGCGAAGGCTCAGCTGAGAAGGACGAGGCTCCTCGAGCGACGCGAGCTGTTCCGCGCGACGCTGAGGAAGCAGTGTACGAGCAGCCCGAGCTCACCCTGCGGGAGTGGTACCCAGCTGAGCACGCCTTCACTATGACTACCGCCGACGCTGACAACCCCCGCGAAACCCCGTACGCCTGCGACTCCGCGGGCCGCCCTCTCTACCGAGGCGATGTACGCGTCGAGGATCCCCCACTCCATCCCACCATCCGTCTCCAACGTCGCCTGGGCAGCGACCGCATCGCCCCCCAGGGGTACAAACACAATCGCGGGGACGACTTCGTCCACTACCTCATCACCGACGCGATAGGGATCACCCGCCAGGCCGCCTACATTCAGGTGGTCATGTCGGCGGACCCTCGCGTCATCGCCTTGGTCGACGACAGCGACAAGGTATACTCCAAGCCCCTGTACGCGGAGCCGATGGTTCGCGAGCGCGGGAAGCCCCACTACGCGCCTGAAGACATGTTCGCGCTCGCTGCGGGCCACTCCGACCGCCATCGAGTCGACCGTGCCGTCAACGAGTTGCGGGACGTATCGGTAAAAGCTGAGTTACACCGATACCGCTCGTATGTACAGGAGGCTGAGCGCCTTGAACAGCGCCTCCATCACCTGGCGCAGGCGCTCGGAGAGACGAAGGGGGAAGTCGCCCGCAGCAAGTTCCGTCTCGAGATGGCGGACGTGATGGATCGGATTGACGAGAAGCAGAGTGGATGGATGGGAGGCATCGGACCGACTCGGCGCCGTGGGCATCGCAGCTGAAAAGGGGGTGATGTTACGTTTGCGGGCGTGGACACTTACGAGTCGGTTGTGACTCCATCGTAAGCAGTAATCAGTCACGGACTTATCGTATCAGTCATCGAGTATCACATGCAGGATACCATGACTCAATCCAAGGATCGCTGTAGTAGGGTTCAAGCTACTTACACTATTCGCTGTACCGTTTCATGAGGCGCTTTAAAGTGGCCTCTCTACTTGTATAAATACCAGCACGGGAAGACCGAGGATCTCCATCTCGGTCTTCTTCCTTTGTCACCATTCTCTCTCCTCTCGTTGTGACTTGTGTCCTCGTCTTCTGTCTACTCGCACGACTGTCTCTTGTAGAGCAGATTGTACTTCAACGTTTAGGCCCAGTGGACCTTGTCCCCGGTGCCTCCGACGATCACGTACCTTGGACGGTCGTGTATCTAATCACGTGACTGCAACTCTACGCATACGCTAAGTTGTGATCGCCCTCTCGATAGTCCAAGTCGGACTCAACGCCGTGACAGCGTTACAACTGATCTAAGAGTTTCCTGAGCGTTCTGACTGTTCTCTGCGTGTGCCCGGTCGTCGCATAAGTGCTGACACTTGGTCTATCAAACAGAAACTTTACAATGTCGAACGCCCTCACTTCTCTGGTCCCGGTGCTCGATGGCACTAACTACCAAGAGTGGGCCAAAGCAATGGAAGCCTTCTGATGTCCATAGACTTGTGGGAGTATGCCAGTGGAGAAGAGGCTGAACCTGCCCTCTCCAGCACTCCTACCAATGCCGAACGTGCTGTGTACAAGACTTGGAAGAGTGGCAACCAGAAAGCCCTCGCCAATCTCGTCCTGCGCATAACATTAGGGAAGAAGTGGCCTCCCTGAACAAAGCGGACACTATCTGGAACCGTCTCAAAGCTCACTTTGACGTCGTCCAGCCCTCCACTGTGTTCAAGGACTTTAAAGAAGCCATTTCCACTCGGATTGACGCTACCAAGCACCCCTTGCCGCAGGTTAACAAACTGCAGGCTGCAGTGCACCGTCTTTCTACTAATGGTGTTACCATCCCAGAGATTATCCAGGCGATGATCTTGCTGTCTGCACTCCCACCCAAGTGGGAGATGCTCATCTCCATCCTCTGCACCAACTACGACCTCGCGAACCTTAGCCTTAAGCATGTGCGCGAGGCTGTCATGGCACAGTGGGAGACTGAGAAGAACAAGGGGAAGTCGCAGCAGAGTGCGCAGAAGCTCTCTGCAGTGAAGCGCAAGCGCGGCGACCCTAACTATAGACAGCAGCGTGACGCTGGCTCTGGCGGTGCGTCTCATCAGGAAAATATCACAAAAACTTACTGGGCTTAGAGTGCTTATTTACTCTAAGCCCTTTCTAAGCCTCTCAAGCTGCTTATTTTCTGCTTAGTGAACTAGTCATTAAGCACGAGTAAAATCTAAGTACACATAAGCTTGTTAAGTAGTTACAAAAGTACAGTATCAAGTAAATAGAAAAATCTTAAGTACTGCTGCCTCTGCCGTCCCACACTGCCGTCGCCAATCCCGCCCCGCCCCGTCGCCGCCCCCTCTGCCGCCACTTCGTCGTGGTCGTGGTCGCGGCCGTGGTAGTCGTCGTGGTCGCGCCGTCGGCGTAGTCTTCGCGCGGACTCGCGCCGTCATTGCGCCGTAGTCGTGTCGCGGTCGCGCCGTGGTCGCGCCGTGGTCGCGCCGTGGTCGCGCCGTGGTCGCGTCGTGGTCGCGCCGTGGTCGTGTCATGGTCGCGCCGTGCCATCGTCTTGCCGTTGTCGCGCCGTTGTACACCATCTTCGTGCCATCAGTCGTCGTTGTGCGAGTCGTCGTCGTGCGGCTTGCACCATGCCGCGTGCGTCGTCGCGTGGGGCTCGCATCGGAGTGGTGGTGGTGGCTTGCGGTCCGAGTCCACGTGTGGGAGTGGCGTTGGTGGTGGGCATTGGTGGGGCCGGTGGCGGTCACGGTCGTGGCAGCAGACGCACACCCGACTTAAAAAAAAAAAAGTCTGGCGGAGGCTGAATCTGCCGCGTGGGAAAGGGTGCCTTGACACGTCGACACGTCGACACTGGGCACCCTTCTACTTCGACACCTTCAAGCTTCAACGTTTCAACGTTTCAACGTTTCAACGTTCAACAACTCACCTGGTGCGTTTATTCTTTTCTTTTTTTTTTCTTTTCCTTCTAACCATTCTTCTAAACGGTCCTCTTCTAAGTATCGCCTTTGCAGGCCACCCCCCTTTACTCCAGGGACAACACCGTCGCGGGCACGCAATCCACGACACCACCACGCCCTGTCCCTTGGCCCCCACACCCCCCCGCCGCCGCTGGGCTATTAAGATACGTTTTTTTTGTTTTTTTCGTTCTGTGTCATTTAATCACCTGTGTTACAGACCTAAGTCCCCATCGCCGCCTCCGCCCCCACCTTGCAGCACACAAGCCCGCGGCCGCCGCCTCCTACCCATCGCCACGCACAAGCCACCACCACCCCTTACAGCGCGCAAGAACCGCCGCAACGCCACCTCCACACGGCGCGCAAGAGCTGCCGCAACGCCACCCCCACACGGTGCGCAACCCCCACCGCTACGACACCGACACCAACACACCGACGACGACGGTGACGCGGCGGCGGGAACAGCACGGAGGCAGGAACGAGGGTGACGTGGCGGCGGCAGGAATGGCGGCGGCGGCGGGAATGGTGGCAGCGGCGGGAATGGCGGCGGCGTGTCGGGAGGGGTGGCAGCGCAGGGGGAATGACGGCGGCCGCAGTGGGACTCCTACTGTACTTCCTTTGTGTATTAGTCTGTCATGTTCTACTAGTATGCAATGAATAGGTTTTTTGGTAAATTTGTCACTCATTTGTGTGATGCTTATTGAACTTAAGTCTTGGCTTACTCATGGAAATCTGGTTTGTGAACCTCTGCTTTGGTCCCCTAAGTCCAGAATAAGCCATACAAAGCATTGGCTAAGCCATTTTTAATGAATCGACTTGGCTTAGTCTAAGCATGGTCGTGCTTAGTGACCTTGGGCTTAGCAGTGCTTAGAGGCATTGTTAAGCATAAATAAGCATAAATAAGCACACTTAAGTGCTATTAAGAAAAACGGAGATTTTCCTGATGGGGATGTAGGCACGCTCCTCAGCTAAACGTAAAGAAGCGTTTAGGGCTATCCAAAGCAGTCGTAACATAAAACCCCTTCAACTCCTCCTCGACATGAAGGTACGGTGGAGCTCAACATACATCATGCTCACTCGCGCTGAGTCACGACGCGAGGTAAGTACACATCTTGTTCTTTGTTGTAGTGTTCCTACTGATCGTGCTGTCACACAGGTGATCGACAAATTTATCATGGAACTTGGACTCGATGAACCCAACACCGAGAAGCGGCGCAAGATAATGGCCCTCTCCCCGGACAAGGAAGAATGGACGCGCGTGAGTCTGTTCTGTAATATTCTCCAGGTAAGAAGTACAACTACGTGCTCGAATACTACTGATCCGTTTCCTTTATTCAGCACGCAAGTGATGCCCAGCAAGCGTTCTTGTCCTCCTCAACGCCAACCCTTCAAAACGCACTCCCGGCATTGGAGAGGATGCACGCAGCGTGGGAGAAGGCCTCGAGCAAACCCCGCTATGTGGGCTTTGCACCTGCTCTTGACGCAGGAATGAGGAAGCTCGACGAATATTACCAGCGCTCTGCTGCATCTGATGCCCATATCATGGCTATGGGTACGAATTTATTACTTTCTCACTTGTGTGCTGATCAGAGTTCGGCGGCGCAGTCCTCAACCCCAAGAAGAAGATGGGGCATTTTGTGAAGCACTGGCCAGTGGACCTTGTCGAGGAGGTCGAAGAACTCGTCCGCAAACGTGTAAGTTACTAATTGACATTATATCTGTTTTACATGTTACTGACGTTACTATCAAGTTCGTTGAGCGTTATAACGAGAGGAACAAAAACAAACAGCCGCAGGTCACACGCGTTCGCAAGACAGCCCCAAAACGTGAACGCCAGAACGTTGTCGATACGGACTCCGAGTCGTCATCTGATGAAGATTGTCAACAAGTCACCAACACGGGCGACAGCATGCTAGAAGAATGGAACTTGTACCTCAATGCACGCGACGTTGTGCCAGAGGACATCGGGATAGTCCACTGGTGGGGGGTATGTATTGCGCGTTTACTTCCGGACTACAATCTCACTATACATTTACTCTAGTTGTGTGGGGGCCGCTACCCGACATGGCAGTCACTCGCTCGTGACTATCTTGCAGTCATGGCCTCATCCGTGTCCAGTGAGAGGGCCTTTTCAGCAGCTGGCATCACGATATCCAAGCGCCGCAACTGCCTCGATGCCGACATCGTTGAGGCTTTACAGTGCCTCAAGTGGCTCATCAGTCAAGACCTCATGGTAAGGACCCTTAGCGTTGCCGAGGAAGAACAAGAACTCGATCACGCAGACGAACAACCTACAAACCAAGACAGCACGGCGATTGAGGTTGTAGATGCAGATGATGACCTTTTGGTGGAAGGTGCCGACGAGGACGGTGACAGTGATGGGAATGACACAGAGGTAGTAGACTTATCTGGGTCACAGCTCTAGAGTAGATTCAGTGTCGAATGTTCAGTCGCGACTCGCGCGTTGTGTCAACTTGTGTGACTTCAAAACACCACGGCTTGCAAGCCCTATAAGCCGACATCATGGTATAAAGCCGTGGCTTTCAGGCCAGGATAGGCCTAAGCCCTTGGAAGCCACGGGTGAAAGCCCTGGCCCCTTAGTTGTGAAGCCCTGGGCCACCAAAAGCCAGGCCTTTCGCCCGGCTTCCGGGCCGAGCCGGGCCTGTAAATCACTAACTGCACGTATCTCAAAAGCTCGCAAGGCACGTTGCTCTTGCACTGGAAGACGACGTCATGGTGGAGATGGTCACCGAAGTGTTGCCATCCCTTGACTTGATTCATCGGGAAAACCACTCCCTGTAAAACCCGTTCTAATTAACACTAATCTATTAAACGCGCTAAGAAACTGCAAATCCGGGCGGGCGCCTGTTGTCCAGAGAGCGCTATTAAGAATCTGTTAAGCGTATTATAAATTTTCCTTAATTTTTGGTACATGTCTGTCATGGAGGGATTTTTTTTGGGCATGTCTGTCGGCATTCCTCAAGCACCATTGAACCCCCCTTGTGCGCAATGACAATCCAGTGCGTGTGTGCGTAGACCACGGCAGTTTGCACTTCTCAGTAGAGCAAATTAAACTCCTCCAGAGTGGTAACTTCGTTACTGACAACTTTGTACGATGTTATGACAATGTTGTACTTTTTCAGCTTTGGAACGAGCCGTTGACGTTCGCGAGCGTTGTGGTCAGCGCCTCACCATTGATGTCGTTGTCATTACCACTTGATTGCGGTTGTGGTAGTGGTGGTTGTTGCCATCCTTGTGTCCCCACTGCAACCACGACTGGCCATCCTCATCGCCCACATCCTCATCGTGGTCAAGTCGCACTGTACAGCCCATCTTGCGTCGGCGGAATGCCCCAGTGGCGGTGTGGTGGTGGTCTGGGTCCGGGTTGGGTTCGTATGTGGTGACGTCAGGTTTGTTAGGGTCAGGGGTCGCGCAGGGCCGAGGCATCATCGTAGTGGAAGCCATTGCTTGTGGCTGGCATCGTCGAAGTCGAAGTCGCACGCTCCACAGCAAATAGAAGACGGCGAGCACAACGGCACCAAAGAAGGCACCTGGCATAGCTTGTCGGCTTCACCTCTGCATGGAGGTATGTACACCGGTGGACTCTGGTGTGTGCAGGGGGAGAGGCGGGAGAGCGGAGCGGAAACGCGGAATCAAAAAAAAAAAAAGAAAGCAAGTCACGTTTATGGCGGAGCGTGGGAAGCTTTTCCCGCACCGCCGACGACCCCCATCCATTTCAACTTCAACTTTCCTGACGCACTCTCTTTCCCTGGGCCATCCTCCATCCCATCCTCCACTTTCTGGGCCCACCCGTTGCACACCATAATGGACTCAAGGCAACCGGGATGTTGCCCCTCCAATGGCGAACCCCGAATTGGGAGAAAGCAATCGTGCGTTTTTTTTTTCCTCTTCATTTATCCACGAAACGTTCTGATATCACTCGCAAGCCTTCCCACTGCCACACAACTGCCGTGGCTCTTACAACTACAAATATTCAATGCACAGAGACGACGTCACAGCTGCTACTACCATCCCACCCATCGCCACGTCATCATCAAATAGTAGTAAGTCCAAACACGGCTACGATGCGCTGACTCAATTTTTTCCTCCACGGAGACCGAAGGCTGCGCGGGATCCATGTGGAGACGTTTGAGCGCAAGCACGGCGTGGCGATCCGTGAGGACCCCAAGGCCATGATGAAGTTGTGGAATAAGGCTGATCGCCCCAATACCATCCTGAGCACCACCACCAAGGCGTCTGCTCGGGTACGTGTTCATGTCACGGCATCTGGAAAAGGGTATCGCCAACTCGATGAAAAAAGGTGGAAAGCCTTTTGAACAACATCGACTTTAGCATGAAAGTGACGCGCCAGGCGTTTGAAGGTGCTTGCACGGACATGAAAGATTGGTTTGTGCAGCCCATTTTCGACGCCTTGAATAACTCCAACTTGACTTTGGTATGTATTCGGCCTTTGCGGCGTGAGTAGCTGATAGGCCGATATCGACTCAGTTATGTTATATTGACGGGGGGGCGACGTGGGTACCAATGGTGAGGGTGCCGCTAGCAGCTGCCGTGGGAGACTATGTCCACTACGTGTGCTTTCATGACCGTCAATGGCCGAGTCCTCCAGAGACAAAATCGCCATGGATGTGAATTCCGATGAAGCTGCTGTCCTTGCCGCCGCACTAGCGTCGCTCTCCCGACAGTTCCACACCAAGAACATCAAACTCTCGGACATCGCCCCATATGACGTCCAGGTATCTTATCTCGCCAAGCACAAGAGCGTGGACCCACCTGGTGTGTGTCCGCGCACGATCAGATCACGTCAATGGCATTTGCGAGGGTGTTACGTTTGCGGTCGTGGACACTTACGAGTCGGTTGTGACTCCCTCGTAAGCAGTAGTAGGTCATGGACTTCTCGTATCAGTCATCGAGTATCACATGCAGGATACCATGACTCATTCCTAGGATCGGTGTAGTAGGGTTCGAGCTACTTACGCCATTCGTAGTACCGTTTCATGAGGCGCTTCAAAGCGACCTCTTATCTGTATAAATATCACCACGGAAAGACCGAGGATCCCCATCTCGGTCTTCTTCCTTTGTCACCATTCTCTCCTCTCTCGTTGCGACTTGTGTGCTCGCCCTCAGTCTCTTACTACGCTTGTCTCTCCTAGAGCAAGTCGTTCTCTTCCGACTACGCCTAGTGGACTTAGCCCTAGAGCGCCTTGTGATCACGTGCCTGGTAGAGGCCGTGTATCCGTCATCAACGTAAAGACTCCTACGCTAAGTCGTGACCGCCCTTTCGATAGTCCAAGTCGGACTTAACGCCGTGACAGCGTTACATTAAGACCGAGATCATCCACCGTGGCGTTCACTACTCGAGACCAGTGGAGAAACTTTCAACCGTATCACCTCGAACGACGAGGGGATCGTAACGTACCAACCCTATTCCTAGGAGCAGCCCGCTGGAGGCAATACAGGGGAGACGAAGGATACTTTGTCGATTTTGCTTCCGGACCAACCCGATTTCGCCCCGTCGAATTCAACTTCGAACACTCGTGCTGGGTAGAGGTTACCTGGAATCCCATCGACAACCGCTGGGACGCGGTTCGACCAGCAGGACGAAGCTACGACTGCGACATAGACTCTCGCAACTTACCTATAGGAACTAACTGGGGACCCATCGACGGAGCACCAGTCGAAGACCCAAGCACCTCTGAACCCCGCACCCCCGCTCCATCAGAAGGAAGCGAAAGCGAACACACCACCGAAGACCAAGAGAGCGAAGAGGAGACGAACCAACTGGTCCAACGAGCTGAGTCCCTTCGCATCGACGAACCCGAAGTCATCCGTGTAAACCCACCCGAGATGGCCACAGAAACCATAATCCAAGACGAGGTTCGCCGCATAAGAGCCGAAGCCGAAGCTATCCTCCAACCCATCCACCCAGAAACAGGACACCGCATGACGGCGGACGACACCGCTCTATATCGAGCAGTAGGACCCGACCGACCAGACCCACCTACCGAAGATAGGCCTCCCGAAAACGGACCTCCAGGAGGAGGATTCCCCGGAGGAGGATTTCCCGGAGGAGGATTTCCGGGAGGAGGAGGACCTCCTGGAGGAGGATTCCCTGGAGGAGGATTTCCAGGAGGAATCCCGGGCATTGGACCACATGGGGGATCCGACAAATTGTCAGGCGAGCCCCCCTCCACCTTCGATGGAGACAGAACTAAATACGAATCCTTCCTCACGCAATGGCACATCTACTGGGGAACAAACTACGAAGCACCCATCATGACCAACGTCTATCGACGATGTCTTCTCTTCCTCGGATACATCAAAGGGGTCTACGTTAGCGAATGGACGCTAACCATGCTCGAATGGTTGAACAATGAAGTCAGACGAGGTACCCCCCGCCATTCCGACACCCTCTGGACCCACGTAACCGTGGAGTTCGCACGACGGTTTGCCAATACTCTTGAAGCTGAACAAGCCCAAGCGGAGCTACAGAAAGGATTCAGAATGACGGGAGATGATATCGATGCGTATGTCATCAAATTCGAACGTCTTGCACGGAAAGCTCATTACCGCCTTGACGACCAACAAACGATCGACCGCTTCACGGCGGGATTGCCCCAAGCACTGTTCACCAAAGTCTACGAACTAGACGAACCAAGGGACTTCAATGACTGGAAGGCTTGCGTACTGCGGAGGCAAAAACAATATATCCACATGAGGGCGCGCCTCAATGTTCTCAGAACGGGAAGACCCCTTCCTCCGCCCCCAACGTCTCAGGTCTCGTGGAGACCAATGACCAATAGATGGGCTCCCCCTCGTAACCCACCGCCGCGATATGATCCAAACGCAATGGACACCTCGGCGGACCGAACCCGAGCCCGAGTCGCAGAAGTAGGAGACCCAAACAGAGGCCCGCGACCGCCATTCCAACCTAGGATGGGAACCAACCGAGGCGGCAGGCCACCGCGAGACATGAGGACAGTGACCTGTTATAATTGCGGGCAGATGGGTCACTTCTCACGAAACTGCCAACAGCCCCAACAACCAAGGCGCAACCAGCCCTCCACCAGTAGAGCTGCGGAAACAGACTACTACGCCCAAGAACCGGAGGTCGAGGCACGAACGGTGACCACGGCTCACCCCCAGCAACGTGCCGATAATTGGCTCAGCGGTATCAAACAGGAAAGCGATGAAGTAAAAGACCTCGTCCTCCAGGAGATATGGGGAAAAGAGGGTTTTCGGGACGCCTAAACCCATCGGCCTGGGTGAGGGCAGTTAATTGTAACTCTGTAATCATGACTCGCTACCGTTCGCTTCGAATTCCAGTCTCGATTCGCACCAGTTACTCCATGGCCGACATAAAAGGTCTAGTTGATTCGGGAGCTACCGACAACTTCATACGACCAGCCTTCGCAAAAAGAATGGGACTCGGACTAGTCGAACTAGACCGACCCAGGAAAATTTGGAACATTGATAACACGGAAAATAAAGCTGGGTCTATCACGCACTGTGTAGATCTAGATGTACAAACTAAAGGAATCCGCAAAACCCTACGCTTCCTAGTTACGGACATCGGGAACGAAGATCTCGTACTCGGATACCCCTGGCTCTCCACCTACGAACCCACCATCAGCTGGACACACGCGGTTATCCACGAAGATATGATGCCCATTATCATCAGATCCATTAACCCGTCTCAACATCAAACCGTCATCGGTTCCATGACCGTCGAAGAGAAGGAGGGCGCACTCAGAGACCTAGAAGAAGAATGCCACATCCGTATATCGGCAACTGAACTAGCCATCGCAGCCCACCAACAAACTACCGCCGCCGTACTACCCCCGGAATACCAGGAATTTGCCAAGATATTTGACGAGGAAGCGTCCTACCGATTCCCGCCCGCAAGGCCTTGGGATCACGCCATCGAATTCAAACCGGGTACACCCACGTCCATCGACTGCAAAGTGTATCCGATGACACAGGAGGAAGACGGTAAACTCAGAGAATTCCTAGACGAACAACTAAAGAAGGGATATATACGCCCATCGAAATCTCCGTACGCCTCGTCCTTTTTCTTCATTAAAAAGAAGGACGGAAAGCTACGCCCCGTCCAGGATTACCGACGCATCAACGCGGTTACCATCCGAAACCAATACCCTCTCCCGCTGATATCCGACCTCATCACAGACCTAAGCGGCGCCCATACATATACGAAACTTGACGTCCGATGGGGGTACAACAATGTACGCATAAAGCCCGGAGACGAACCCAAAGCAGCATTCAAAACGCGATACGGACTTTACGAACCTCTAGTCATGTACTTTGGCCTTACAAACTCCCCCGCGACGTTCCAGGCGATGATGAACGCAATCCTACGGGACACCATCGCGAAACACGAACTACGGGGCACCATCATTCGCGTCTACATGGACGATATCGGTATCGCTACCAGAGATCCTGCTGACTTGCAGGCCCATATTGACGCGGTCCGCGACGTTCTGGCGGTGTGCCTGGCACACGACCTCTACTTCAAACTCGAAAAATGCCTCTTCCACCAACCACGGATGGATTACCTGGGGGTAATTCTTGAAAAGGGGGTGACACGCATGGACCCAGTAAAAATTGCGGGCATTAGCAACTGGCCCCGCCCCACTTCGGTTCGTGACGTCCGCTCATTCCTCGGCTTCTGCAATTTTTACCGTCTTTTCATCCGTGGTTTTGCCGCCCATGCGAGACCGCTCAACAAACTGACGCGGAAAGACACTGAGTGGTCTTGGGGTACAGACGAAGAACGAGCGTTCCAAAAGCTCAAAACACTCGTAACAGAGGAACCCGTCCTTGCGCACCCCAACCTAGACGACCAATTCGAAGTAGAAGTAGACGCATCGGGATTCGCAGTAGGAGCAGTACTACTGCAGAAGAAGGCAGATGGCAAGCGACACCCGATCAGCTACTACTCAGCCACGCTGAACGAAGCCGAACGAAACTATGACATCTACGACTTAGAACTATTGGCGATCGTCAAAGCCCTTCGTCATTGGCGCCCCCTTCTGGCAGGATCCCTGCACAAAATCAAGATCTTCTCCGATCACATGAACCTGCAATATTGGAAATCCCCACAGAAAATAAGTCGACGCATCGCACGGGAAGTACTCGAACTCATGGAATATGACTTCGAAATTCACCACATCCCAGGAAAGAACAACGGAAGAGCCGACGCATTGTCTCGTCGCCCCGACTATAACCAAGGAGGAAACGACAACCAAGACGTAACCGTCCTCCCTGAACATGTCTTTGCCCGAACCGCGACGATTACACCCACTAACGAACCTATGCAAACCGAATTGACGCTCCGATACTGGGTCGACCCTCATCAACTGAAACGAATCCAGGGCGTCTGGTACAAGAACGGACGCCGAGTAATCACGGGAGATCAGACAGAAAAGAGAACGATCATTACGAGAAACCACGACACCCCCGTCCATGGACACCCAGGCATTGCCAGAACCACGCAACTAGTGGAGCGGAAGTACTGGTGGCCGGACATGAAGAACGATATCAAGGAGTACGTTCGGGGATGTGCGGACTGCCAACGGCACAAAGTTAACAACCGCCCAACACGAGCACCGCTGGTTCCCATCACGCCAAAAACCGACACCCTACCATTCGAGACCATAGCGCTCGACTTTATCACCAAACTCCCCATATCAAACGGACACGACTCTATACTGACGGTCACAGACCACGACTGCACAAAAGCATCAATCTTCATCCCGTGCAATGAGGAAATCACGGCTGAAGGGACCGCAGCGCTGTACGTCATTCACGTGTTCGCGAGATTTGGATTACCGTCAAAGATTATCAGCGATCGAGACCCCCGATTCGCGTCCAAATTCACGCGAGAACTGTGCCGCATCCTGGGAATACAACAGAACATCTCCACCGCCTACCACCCACGAACGGACGGGCAGTCCGAACGAACAAATCAGTGGCTAGAGCAATATCTCCGTTTCTGGACCAACGAGCGTCAGGACAATTGGGCGTCCTTCCTCCCCATAGCGGAGTTCGCGCACAACAATTGGCCCCACGAATCCACGAGGAAGTCCCCATTCCACTTACTCATGGGCTATAACCCCCGCGCTGATTGGACCGATAACCCGTCCCCTATCCCGCAGGTGACCAAGCGCCTAGAGCAATTCCGAGAAGCACGGATCGAGGCCCAACACCTGATCCGAAAGGCCCAAGCCTCGTGGGTGAAACACAAAGATACGCCCAAATTCCGACTCGGAGATTACGTGTGGCTGGAAGGACGTCATCTACGGACCAATCAACCCACAGCAAAATTAGCGGCCCGAAGGCACGGACCCTTCCAAATCACACAGGTGATGTCCCCTGTCAATTATCGATTGGAACTTCCCACGCAGTGGAGCATCCACCCCGTGTTTCACATCGATCTCCTCACGCCTTATCGAGAGACGCCCATGCATGGTGAAAATTTCCAGCGCCCACCACCGGATTTGGTAGAAGGAGAAGAAGAATACGAAGTCGAGAAGATTCTAGACTCTCGGATCTTCGGCAGAAGGCGTCGACGACAGTATTTGGTAAAGTGGAAGGGATACCCCGACTCGGAGAACCAGTGGGTCGATAAGGATGACGTGTTTGCGGATGACGCTCTAGCGGAATACCAAACCACTCAACTCCGCTCCGATTCAAGCATAAAAGCGGCCCAAGTGACCCCATACTCCTCATTCACCCGCCTCTTTCCTCACACTGGACTCCTCTCTAATCCCTCAATGTCTTCTCCCGCTGCCACCAATGCCATCCTTCGCGTTGCCAACAACACGGGCCCCATCACCCATCAAGAGCTCGCAGAGGCCCTTCAGTCGATCCTCCCCGCCACCTACGCCGAAGGCTCGTCAGACCCCGCCACCTACTGGCTCATGTCTGAAGACGGACAGCGGCTCAACACCGTTCCCCTCACGGAGGCCGAAGTGCGTCGGCTTCGTGCAGCTCTCCCAGACAGTGAGGACGCCTCACCTCGACCTCTCCCGGTACGAATCGAGTATCGGACCGAAGAGGACACCCTCGCCGGCGACGCTGAGGTGGGAGGACTGGAAGTATACCGCCCGGACCTGGAGGGAGGAACAGCTGCTGAGGGCTCAGATAAGGAGAACGAGGACCCTGGAGCGGCGCGAGCTGTTCCGCGCGATGCTGAGGAGGCAGTGTACGAGCAGCCCGAGCTCACCCTGCGAGAGTGGTACCCCGTTGAGCACGCTTTCACCATGACCACCGCCGACGCTGACAACCCTCGTGAAACTCCGTACGCCTGCGACTCCGCGGGTCGCCCCCTCTACCGGGGCGACGTACGCGTCGAAGACCCCCCGTTACATCCAACCATCCGCCTCCAGCGCCGCCTCGGCAGCAGCCGCGTCGCCCCTCAGGGGTACAAGCACAATCGCGGGGACGACTTCGTCCACTACCTTATCACCGACGCCATGGGGATCACCCGCCAAGCCGCCTACATACAGGTGGTGATGTCGGCGGACCCCCGGGTCATCGCCTTGGTCGACGACAGCGACAAGGTGTACTCCAAGCCGCTGTACGCGGAGCCGATGGTTCGGGAACGCGGCAAGCCCCACTACGCGCCCGAGGAGATGTTCGCCCTCGCCATGGGCCACTCCGACCGACACCGCGTCGACCGCGCCATCAACGAGCTACGGGACGTATCCGTGAAAGCTGAGTTGCACCGTTACCGCTCCTACGTACAAGAGGCTGAGCGTCTTGAACAGCGCCTCCATCACCTGGCGCAGGCGCTCGGCGAGACGAAGGGCGAGGTCGCTCGCAGCAAGTTCCGCCTCGAGATGGCGGACGTGATGGATCGCATCGACGAGAAGCAGAGTGGGTGGATGGGAGGTATCGGACCGACTCGGCGCCGTGGGCGTCGCAGCTGAAAAGGGGGTGATGTTACGTTTGCGGTCGTGGACACTTACGAGTCGGTTGTGACTCCCTCGTAAGCAGTAGTAGGTCATGGACTTCTCGTATCAGTCATCGAGTATCACATGCAGGATACCATGACTCATTCCTAGGATCGGTGTAGTAGGGTTCGAGCTACTTACGCCATTCGTAGTACCGTTTCATGAGGCGCTTCAAAGCGACCTCTTATCTGTATAAATATCACCACGGAAAGACCGAGGATCCCCATCTCGGTCTTCTTCCTTTGTCACCATTCTCTCCTCTCTCGTTGCGACTTGTGTGCTCGCCCTCAGTCTCTTACTACGCTTGTCTCTCCTAGAGCAAGTCGTTCTCTTCCGACTACGCCTAGTGGACTTAGCCCTAGAGCGCCTTGTGATCACGTGCCTGGTAGAGGCCGTGTATCCGTCATCAACGTAAAGACTCCTACGCTAAGTCGTGACCGCCCTTTCGATAGTCCAAGTCGGACTTAACGCCGTGACAGCGTTACAGAGGGGCTCGTGAACGTGACCGTCAATTTTAGGTCTGTCGCGCCGATGGGGCTCGAGCAGAAGCGTGAAGCGTGGCAATGGTAAGCCTCTCTCTCTGGTGACCCCTGTGAGGCTCAAACATTCGCGTAGCTTGATCAAGATGGAAGCAGAAGAGGCCACAATCGCCGCCCGAGAGGAACAATGGAATATCCTTGATTCGGTGGCAAAGTAAAATGGTAAAGTACAGCAAATGCTCTACACATGGTGAAGGTGATGAATGTTTCAATCTTCGTCGGAAGACAGGTCGAAGTCCCGAGGTGCTGCAACCGGCATCACATTATCTATTGTATGTTCGCCCACCTCCATAGTTTTGACAAACTGAGTCGCCTTCACCGTCAGTTGATGTGACAATGCCAGTGGCCGTCACTGATGCAGGCGAGGCGCATGGTGCGACTGTCTAGTAGCACGCCAACGGTATCTCTGCAAGCTAGTCGCCTTACAGTCAATATGTTTTTCTTTACACGTACATTATACAATTTTGAATGAATAAATCCTTCTGAATGAAATCTGAATGAAACATTTGTTGAAAATTTTCACGAAATTAGTTCAAATTGAAAGCAAATTATTATTAATTAGCAGAGGACTTAAGTAAAACGGAAATGGGCGCTAACTGCTAATTAATCCTAATTAACGCTAATTAGCGAGGGGGAGTTTTCCCAATGGCCTTTGCGTAGAGGGCCAGCCGGCATCATCTGTTGAGATGTTCGTGACTGCCCGCAGGGTCTCTGGTCGCCCTGTCACCGTCACCAACACAGAAATGGAGTTCTATAAAAGACGCAAGCCCTATCTCTGCAAATAAGAGAAGGTCCTATACCGGTTACATACTCTATGGTCTAGTGTTTTACGATCTAATAGTTCTATTCATCCTTCTGCACGTTTAGGGGACAATCATGCACGCCGACGAATGTATTGGTAAGGTTAATGGGCGAAGCCGGGGTAGTAAGCGGTCACGTGCAGGTGACCGCGAGACTGTTAAGTCGAGATTGGGTACGAGCGCGAGCGAAGACGATTCGCGTTGGGAGCACACGGGGGGAAAGGCGAGTTAGTTGAGTCAATTCGTTACATTCTTTGGGCTCCTTTTGAGCCGTATTTATCAGTACAAGTACAATAATATGAGACGCTTTTTCAAAACGATCGAGAACGCGTGAGTAAGACGCTCGGGGAGTCGTATAGTAACTCGGGCAGACGCACAGACCATCGGGCACGATACCGAAGCACAGGATAGTTGCGCTTGCTTCCCATTCGTGGCTGCAAACCGTCCTTTAGACGGGAAGGGAAATACGCAGGGAACATTCGAGAGACTCAAGTCATAGCAATAGCACACATACATCATGGCTGCCTGAAGCAGCTTTCCGAGCCTGTAAATCGTAGCGTAGTAGAATACCGTAGAACACGCGAGAACGAATGAGAACGGAAACGTACATGCCCCCTGAGGGGCCGGGTCCAAAAATTGGGTGGGCATGTGAGACACAAGCCCGAGACCGAGCGTGGTGCGCGCGGACGCCACCGCCGCTCGGACCTCCGGCGGAACGAATCCGCCACTCCCCCTCAAGCGCGATGTAGCCCAAGGGAGATGATGTGAAAATTTGCCTTCCACTTGGGAAGGGCTTTCGTCAAAATGTCCGCGGTCATGTCTTCCGTCGGACAGTACACGAGTCGCAGCGTGCCGCTCGCTACGATGTGTCGGATGAAGTGGAAACGGATGTCGATGTGCTTGGTACGGGCGTGGTAGTTGTCGTCCGTCGTGAGTCAAAGGGCAGCTTGATTGTCGCAATAAAGTATGGTCGGCATTTCGAGCTTGGGGAAGAGCTCGAATATGAGCTTCCGAAGCCAGATGGCTTCCTTTGCTGCGTGAGTTGCGGCAACGTATTCGGCCTCGGCTGTTGAGAGGGTGATCAGCTCCTGCTTGCGCGAACTCCAGGAGACAGCGCCGCCATTTAATTGGAAGACGTAGCCAGAGATCGCATGCCGGTGCTCCTGGGTAGCACCGTCAGCATCTGTGTACCCTATAACATCATGGCGTTCTCCGCCGTATGTCAGCTCCATATCGCGCGTTCCAGCCAAATACCGGAAAATGCGCTTCACCGCTTCCCAGTGAGCGATGCCCGGGTTATCGAGGAACCGGGAGAGCGTCGACACGGCGAAGCTGATGTCGGGGCGGGTCGCGACTGACGCATACATTAAGCTTCCTATGGCCTCTCGGTACGGCGTCTTTTTCATCAGCGCTGTTTCAGCAGGGCTTGTGGGAGAGTTGTTCCGGGAATACAATACTCCCGGCACCATGGGCGTAGCATAGGGCTTTGCATTGACGAGAGCGAACCGGGCAAGGATGGAGTCGATATAAGACTTCTGGGAAAGGGATATGGTTCGCGCTGAACGATCGCGCGTGACTTTGATACCTAGTAACCAGTGAACTGGTCCTAGATCAGTGAGCGCGTAGCAATCGTTCAACTTAGCTTTATATTCAGCAATCAACTCTGCTGAATCTCCGGTAAAAATGCAATCGTCGATGTGAATTGCAAGGATGAGACGATGGCCCTTGGCGCGCCTGAAAAATACACCTGGATCCGCCTGCGAAGTGCGGAAACCGAGGTCAGTGAGTGCATGGGCAAGGGTGTCGTACCATCGTCTCCCGCCTGCTTTAGCCCATAGAGAGACTTCCGAAGCCACTTCACCGAATTCTCCTGATGTGAGTCGTATCCGGGAGGGGGCTGCATGTAGATTTCTTCGTCTTCGCCAAGTTGGCCATTTAAATACGCGCCATTGAAATCGAATGAGTCGATTTCCCAGTCTTTAGACGCGGCAAGTGCCAATATTGTACGAAAACTTGCGAGTTTTGCGACGGGCGAAAAGGTGTCCAAGTAATCGACTCCGTAGACTTGAGTGAATCCACGAGCTACTAGTCGCGCCTTGTACTTCTCGACGCTGCCGTCCGCCTTGCGTTTGATGCGGTAAACCCACTTTGAGCCTACAACGTTTTTGTTAGACGGACGCGGGACTGTATTCCAAGTTCCGGCTTGCTCGAGAGTGGCAAGCTCGCGATCCATGGCTTCCTTCCATCAGGGGCAGTCCGGCTGCGCCTGCGCTTCACTGAGCGTCTTCGGGTCGCCGCCTGCCTCTTGTATGGCCGCGGTTATGAGAGCGTCATGGTCTGCGGAATAAACGTAGTCAACTTCTTCAAACTCTTCACCTGTGACGCCCTCTCCCGCAGCGAGGCGTCTGGCGTGGTCAGATAACTTTGGCAGACGCTCGGATTTGCGTGTTGCCTGTGTCGCTTCGACACGCTTCTTCTTCTTCGGTGCGCGCGGCGTCCGTCTGGAGCTGGTGGGTTCTTCTTCATCCTTTTTGTCATCGGCCTCTTCTTCTTCTTCATCGCTGCCGGGTCCAGAAACCGGCTGAGGTGGAACGGTGGGTGGAAGGGAAGAAGTCGATCGTTGTGGGGTGAATGGAAGAGCCGCAGGCCTTGCAAACGTGGGCCGTGGAGTGATAGTCACCGACTGGGGAACAGTGGGAATGATGGTGGCTGCCGGTACAAAAGGCGCTGTGGGTACTGTCGGCACTGCAGAAGGTGCCGGCGGTGCAGTCGACACTGCAGAAGGCGCCGTGGGTGCAGTCGGTGCTGCGGGTGCCGTGGTGATAACATAACCGGGGGGAGGGGTGTAGACAGTGACAGTAATGGGCACGAACTTTATATTCCTCTCGACGGAAATAGTTTTCTTGCCGGGCCAATACACGCGGTGAGCGTGCGGACTGTCGCTGTCAAAGCCGACCCAACGGGCTTCGTTAGCCCTCGCGTCTAGCTTGGAGCCTGTGTCGTCGTGGACCCAGACGCGTTGCCCCCACTCGGGCACTCCCCCTAGGTTAGGTTTCTCCCCATAGAGATGTTCAAATGGTGTGACATTACCTAGCACCCGTGTCGTTGTACGGTTCTTCAACCAAACAGCAAAGTTGATCGCTTCGCCCCACAAGTTCTTCGGCAGATCGGCTCCATGCAGCATGGCTCGCACGCGCTCGAGTAGGCGTCGGTTGAGTGACTCCGCAACACCGTTGTGCTGCGGCGTGTCGTGCGTAGTAAGACGGCGTTCGGTGCCTTGCTCCTGCAAGTATTTTGTGAAGTCGCCGCCGGTGTATTCTCCACCGCGGTCGGACCGAAGCCATTTGATGCGGGTGCCATGCTGCGTTTGAGCCCATGCGGCATAAGTCTTGTAGGCCTCCAGAGTTTCGTCTTTAGAGCGTAGGAGCGCAAGTCGAGTGAAACGAGTATGGTCGTCGGTGAAAGTAACATAATACTTGCGATTTCCTGCACTCAGAAGAGGAGAAGGCCCCCAAAGATCGGTGTGGATCTTGTCGCCGAAAGCGGTAGCCAGGGGTGCAGATCGCTCCTTGCGAATGGTCTTGCGAGTCGTCTTAGCATATTCGCAAGAGTCGCAAAAGAAAGGAGAACCATCATCGATTATCTGCAGCCCAGTGACCGCGTTGACGCGAATGAGGCTTCGGATTGTGTCAAGTGACACGTGCCCAAGCCTCCGATGGAGCGTGAGAATATTGACTTGCTCGAGAGCCGCGCCAGCCGATAACGTGTGCTCTACCTTGTACAAGCTGTTTCCCGATGAGGGAATGTCACCGACAATCCGATCGTCCTTTCCGATCTTGCAGTGATCGTCTTCAAAAGATACTGAGTAGCTGGCCTTAGCAATGCGCCCGATAGACACCACAGTGAGTCCAATTTGAGGCGTATACAGGGCGTCCTTCAACAGGACCAGGGTCAAGATATCCCCGTTCGGCACTTCGATCTTCAAGTCGCCGACTCCTTCAGCATAGAAGATGCGCTTGTCGGCAGCAGCAATAGGACGAGGGGGAATAGGCTGGTACGTCGTGAATTTGTTTCAAAATGGGGACATGTGACGAGAGGCTCCCGAGTCATAGAGCTCAGCTTCTATCGCAGTCTCTCCAGGCTTTTCTTCGGCCATCTTGTGCGGGCTTTGCGGCACTTCAGCGGTGCTCTCTTCATCAACAGCCTCGACGACGGCCCATGCCTCGATGTCTCCGCCTTGCTCGGCGGCAGCTGCGGCGCCATCTTCCGCGCCGGCTTTGTTCCTCGGCCCTTGGCCTTCCTTTCCGCCGCCCTTCGCCCAGCACTCGGTTTTGATATGACCTTTCTTGTGGCAATTGAAGCACTCCATGTCGCGCTTCTTCTTCTTCTGCTTTTGGGCTTCTGCGGCAAAGGCTTCAACTTGGGAGGACTTCGGCTTTGCCTTACGGAGAATGCGCTTGTCGTACTCATCCGTGATGATGCGGATGACTGTCGCGGGAGTGATGGTGGTGGAGCTCATGTCGGCATTGGTGGTAATAATATTGACGTTGGCGTCGTATGATGAAGGTAGGGACCCCAGCAGCGTATTTGTATACTGCTCGTCGCTGATGGTCTGTCCCATAGCTGCCAACTGCTCGTGAAAATTAGCGAGCGATTCAAAATGAGCGCGTACGTCGTCATCCTCTCCGCACTTCGTGTTCTGAAGTTTTCTCCCCAGGTCGATCAATAGGTTTCTCGTTCGCCCCTCGAAGATCTTCTTCAAGTCGTCCCATACGGACTTCGCATCGGCACCGCTTTTGATGCAGTTGAAGACACTGTCGGGCATGGACGCGACGATGAGCTGCCTAACCGCGGCTTCATCGACCTTCCAGCGCGGTTCGGGCTTCAAGCCCCCTACGTCGCCGGCATCCTTGTATGCCTGGGTCACAGTGGTGTCCGTCAGATGATCGGACCACCCGTGCGTATCGAGCGCATACTTCATGCGGTCTCGGTACGTTACCCAGTTCGACCCGTCGGCCGCTAACTTCATAACATTGATCTTGTACTCGTCGTTCATCACAGCAATACTCCTCGTGTCTCACAACAAAGGTAAGCGTTCGTATATTGATAGGGGCTCGTACTGATTAATGGGCAGCAGCAGGGCCCATAACCTGGTAAGGTTAATGGGCGAAGCCGGGGTAGTAAGCGGTCACGTGCAGGTGACCGCGAGACTGTTAAGTCGAGATTGGGTACGAGCGCGAGCGAAGACGATTCGCGTTGGGAGCACACGGGGGAAAGGTGAGTTAGTTGAGTCAATTCGTTACATTCTTTGGGCTCCTTTTGAGCCGTATTTATCAGTACAAGTACAATAATATGAGACGCTTTTTCAAAACGATCGAGAACGCGTGAGTAAGACGCTCGGGGAGTCGTATAGTAACTCGGGCAGACGCACAGACCATCAGGCACGATACCGAAGCACGGGATAGTTGCGCTTGCTTCCCATTCGTGGCTGCAAACCGTCCTTTAGACGGGAAGGGAAATACGCAGGGAACATTCGAGAGACTCAAGTCATAGCAATAGCACACATACATCATGGCTGCCTGAAGCAGCTTTCCGAGCCTGTAAATCGTAGCGTAGTAGAATACCGTAGAACGCGCGAGAACGAATGAGAACGGAAACGTACATGCCCCCTGAGGGGCCGGGTCCAAAAATTGGGTGGGCATGTGAGACACAAGCCCGAGACCGAGCGTGGTGCGCGCGGACGCCACCGCCGCTCGGACCTCCGGCGGAACGAATCCGCCATGTATATACTACCGTTACGAGTTGTCGAAGCTAACAATGGACTTGTCGTGATTGGTCTATGGACTAGGAGTCCTGTTGGCTGCCAATGACTGACATTGATTGCACGGCGCAATGAGGTCCTACAAGTGAATGTTCAGCGGAAGCAAGAACCACAACACGATCCATACGACACCGAAAAATGGAGAGGGAGTTATTGCTTTCTGCGATTGGATGTGGGATATCGTCGACTCGAAACTAAGCCGAATATGAGAGAAGGAAACCGAGAAAATACAGAGAGAATACAGTGCCGGACATTTGATATATCGATGTCCACACTCATGGAGATAAACGTTTCTTTCACATTATGACCATGACGACCTTTATACCCACCCGCGCCTTCACATTTCTTGATATCTCGCAACCTCTCCGATTCTCACGATGCGAATGGATCAGTCACTGCATCAGGCGGCGCGTGTACATCAGTGTCGCGAGGTGTACTAGGTTCTTCATTAGACGTTTATGAGACAGACGGTTGCAGATACGAAGAGGAAGTAATTTGATGAATTCAAAAATGAGTCAATAAGTGGCGGTTTTGTGGCTTCGCCACTGGATTATCGCAATTCACGAAGCCTCAGAGCACGAAGAATCCGGAACCTCAGGTGGTCGGAACACAGGTGGAGACCGCCGGTAAATGAATCGCCGTGGAGTCTGCAATAGTACGAAAGGTAGCCGTTCTAAGGCAAAGCGAGGAACGAGCGGTGCCTTAGAACTTGAACATCGTCTTTGATTTGAGTGGGGCGAAGCGGCACGTGCTCATTCGTGCTCTTGCGTGCCGCCACCTGCCCGCCCTGTCAACCGGTATCACTTTCGTTTTAACCCGCCCACCGCACCCTTCTAACAATGGATCTACGACGAGGTCCTCTGTGTACGCCGACGCTCATCCAGTCGCTCCGGGAGGGTCCCACCCACCCGTCGCGACCTCGCCTTGGCCACAAGTACTCTCATTTTCGATCGAGAAGCGCTTCGCGCTTTCGCCTAATCTCTCCTTGTTTCTCTCCCTTTCGTACCGCATGAACTATCATACTATTTAATATCCATTCATAACCTCCTCCCCGTTGTTCTGAGAAATATAACCTATCAAAGATCGTCGTCCCCCCATCTACCCCGTGCTGCGCCTCTCCATCCTTCCCACACCCTCTATCCAGCGCGGCACGGAGTTCCATTCGTAAGAGCTAAGAAAGCGACTCACAAAGACTTGGCAAAAGAGCCCACTGTGACAAGTGGGACGCGTGAGCTCCATTCTGCAAGCCAAATTAGCCAATGTCGCATCACATGGGGAGCTTCCTCAATTCGGAAATCCAGTGGTACACGCTATGACCCGTCTTTGCGCTCGTTCGTATGTATCCAGGAATATAAATGGATTAAAAAAATGAGGGCGACCAAAAGCGATGAAAGACGAGAACAACGACAAGCATATTCCACTGACGTTGCGTTCCAACAAAACATAGTCGATGTGACTGCAGTAGACATCATAACGACAATACAGATACTATGGCCGTATTGTAACGATCGTAGACCGATTGGGATCGTCACAATGGCTGAGATTCGTCATATTGCGTTATGACTTCCACTGGGCTGGGCGTATTAGCGTCTGCTTTTACTATTTCTTCAGTTGTAATGCCAAATATTGCCTGGAAAACTTGAATGATAATGAGAATTGAAACGAACCAATTCTGATCTAACACTCTTCCTCTCTCCATGGACGTCTAGCGGAGAGGTGGCGGCCCAGAATCGTATCGTTATAGCAGCATAGTCACTTGCTTAGGGTAATTGAATCCTTCACGAACTACATGAGGGTCGACTGCTGTGTCGGCCCTGCATCTTGCATCCGACATAAACACGGATTCACGGTAACTCGAGCCATTGGCAACAAATTCGCCTATAAATAGTGTCACGGCGCATATGTGACAGCGTATCACTCGCGCAATCTCTCTGGCTAGTTATTTTGGTGGGTTAAGAGCCCGGATCAACTTGAAGTATGTACATTAGTCGCAAGAAGTCAGGCGTCCCAAGACCTGTCACCTACGGGGCGCGGGCGCAGCGTCAGCAAACGACGAAACTGAATACTAGACACGAGACTGGCGGGACGTACCGGGTCCCATCCGACGACGGCGGGGAATCCATCGGTATTGCAACCCGGGTTCGAGCCAGACACGATGTCGTTGAGGCCCTTGAGGCCACCACCGTAAAGCCAGGGGTTCAGAAAGCCGAGCGGAGGCTTGCCTTGCGAAAGTTGGTGGTCATTAAGTAGGGAGATAATTCCGGCCACGATCTGTACGTTGGCGGTCAGCGCGACGCTCGAGGATGGATGGCGAAGAGAGGAGGGAGGAAGGAGAGACGCACTGGCGTTGAGCAGCTTGTTCCTTCAAAGATTTCCTCCTTTCCCTCGTAGAAAAACGGGATTGCCTTCGCCTGTGCGGCAATATCTGGGACGGCGCGGCCTAAAGGGCTGCACAAGTTACAACGGAATATGTCAGATTAGGTCACGCGCGGACACACTTGTAAAGGCCAGAATACTGCGTGCCGAGGTTGTTGAGGTAAGTGGACACCGCCTGCTGCTGGTACCCCGGGCGTCGAAAGTATTCCGAGAAACCGCCACCAGAGAGGCTGGCCGCGACCTCTGGCATGAAGCTCGTCGTTCCCCCCACGGCAGTGACGTAGGGACCTGCGAAAATGTGGCCGTGTGGTGAGCTGCCTGTACCTGCGCTTGTGCACTGCCTGCGGGCAGATAATAAAAGCCACACGCACAGGTTGCGGGGAAGATAGGAGTGAATTGGGGGGTGCAGTCACCTTTGCCGACACCGTCGTCGCCGGTTGAGAAGAGGACGCTGGCGCCACGCGTGCCGAGCTGCGCGAACAGGTAGCACACCTGTGACGCATAGTCCACCGGGAAGCCCTTCTCATTGGTGCCATACGACGTGGTGATCGTTTGCGGGACGTCCTGCTGGCCGAGGACAGCGCCCAACCATGCAAGGAAATTATCGCCGTTCGGCGAAGGCTTTGTGCTGTAGAAAATGTGCGGGGTCGGGAATGACATGCCCTCACTGAGCTGAAGGTCGAGGTTCGCTTCTTTTCCAGGGTTATTCGGGTTGTATTCGCCGCCGTTGACTGACAAGACGACATAGGTCGCATCGATCCCGTCGGGGCGGTATTTCCGCATGTACGAGGTCAGGTCCGTTGGGTTCGGGTAATTCTCTGCATATCCCGTAACCCCGACCACGTTTCGGCCCATTGCACTGGGCACGTAGGAGAAGGTGCCATACAGCCAGCGGAGGAATGCCGGCGTTACGGTGGTAATACTTCGGCTCAACGGCATCGTCACGGGCTCTCCCGATGACGACTTCCCTGACCCCACTGCTGCCACGTCGGAGCGCTTGCGCGGTGTCTGCCACTGCGTGAGTGGAGAGGAAAAGAACGTCGTAGGTGCCACAGTCTGCACATGCTCATGCAGCACTACAGGAAGCGAGTACCCAAGTGTGCGGACAACGGTCTCGTTCGTCTCGGTGTGCGTGTAGAGCTGGTATGACGCGCCAAGGAGGTCGTTGGCTTGGGAAACGGACACCCCGGTGACGGTCAGAAAACTGCCGCCATGTGTCACTGAGACCGAAGATGAAGTTACGCGGTGGTGCTCGAGCCAAGAATGGACGAGTTGGACAGTATCTGGATGGGGAGCAACAATATCAGCGACTTGCTCCCTAGACAAGTGCATGCCATATCTGTACCAGAGTAGCGGCACACGTGAGAACATAGGTAGCGAGTGCATAGTGGAGGAGACGTGCCTTGGATGTTCAGGATTGCTGACCTCATTGAGCGCGTCTATGAGGGCATTCTCGCGGTGCGGCTTGAGCGCAATGTAGAGATCGATGATGGTGTCAGGTGTCGGGAGGCCTACGGACTCCCAATTGTCCGGGATAGATTGCCAGGAGTGTTTAGATCGGATATCGTCCCAACGCGACGTGGCAATGGCACCAAGAGGAACAGTGGAGAGAAGGAAGGATACAGGGATCCAATGGTAGCGCATAGTCACACTGGGAGGTCACCGAGACGGTGTCTACGGCACAACGAGTTGTCAGGCCTGTGAGGTTCAGAGAAGGCAGGAGGGTACTGAATGAGCGGTCGGATCTCAGGCCTTAGGACTGGGAGACGAAATATAAATGGATCCCCCCAAAGAAAAAGAAGAGAACTCGAATGGTATGATAAATTGGAGATTGGAGAGCACAACGGCGGGTTCCATTTTTGGTACCCAGTCGATGAGGCGATCCTTGACCTGCTTGACATTGGGGGCGGGGCTAGGTCCGGCGTAGTCCAGCGTGACGGAAGTGTAACAAGGCGAAGGCTACCGTGGCGGCATCAGCCAAAAAAACATATTTTCATTCCGCGGGCTGTGCTAAGGCGCAGAGACCGAGAATGGCATGACCAACACGGGTCACTAGAAGCCTAGTAGAAGGTCTGGGTATTATGTCAATGCAGGAATTGGGGTAGCTTCAATTAAAGTCTACCTACAGCCTGAGCGGGTTTCATAACGATAGATACCTAGCAACCATTGGCAAAAGCAGATAACTATTCCATAACCCCAATTCTGTATAATAATCTATTTTAAAACAATATTTTCTATCACTTAATGTTTTCGGAAGTCCGCCTATGTATTCGTATCTATCGTTATCGTTGCCGTAAGGGTAGCAATTGTAATTTCGCTCGCCTCCCGAGCTGAGGCTAAATCGTTACAACAAGAAAATATCGAGCGAATCCTAGACATTATTTTATCCCACGTCATAGACCGACCGTGTAGCTCCGTGTCGTACAGCTCCCAGTAAGAGAAAATCCCGAGCGATGTACATAAATGAAACATCATGCCAATGTCGCGCGTGTCGTCCTCATCTACAACCACTACCCTCCCTCTAGTCAAACGTGTGTGGGAGAGATATAGTAAGCGGTGGTATTCATGCAGAGCCGCTAGCCGCGGCGGCCGTAGCGACATTGACTAGCGGAGCGGGAGACCCTCGCCGCCCCACGATACCCATGCCCACGCGCACCAGCGTCTCTAGCGCTGCATGTCCGTTGATCAGGAGGTCTTCGTCCCACTCGACAACATTCCTCTCGAATACACACACGATCGTCGAGCCTCCTGCCATGACAAACGGGAAGTCAGCACCACAGCCCGGACAAGGCCAGTCGGTAGAGGCGGACGCACCGAACGCAACGCTTGACTCTCATAATGCGAACGGATCAGTCACTACTTTAGGCGGCGCGTGTACATCAGTGGAACGAGGTGTACTAGGTTCTTCATTCGACATTTACGAGACAGATGGCCATAGACACGAAGAGCAGGTAATTTGACGAATTCAAAAATGAGTCAATAAGTGGCGGTTTTGTGGCTTCGCCACCGAATTATCGCGATTCACGAAGCCGAAGATTCCGGAACCTCAGGTGGTCGGAACATCGGTGGAAGCCGTCGGTAAATGAATCGCCATGGAGTCTGTTTGTGAACCTGGAATGACTGTGGAATCGAGAGACGAGCGAGTTGTTCATCGATCACCAACCAACAAGTTGAGCATGCAACGGAGACCAAGATATCGTATGAAGCAAGGTCCAATAATCGACTCGTACCACCCGTCGTCTCCAAGCAGTCTCCAAGCGTAGGCGACGCCACGGGCTGCGGGCCGCGGCCAACCAATCATACCTCGACGACGCAAACACAGACCACCGAGGTGCAGCTGCAGCGACGGCCTTCCCATTGAGCGGCGTGTGTATCGAGTCGTACACGGACGGTGGTATTCGCGCGCCGGCAGGGGCCGTCGGTGTGGCAGCGCATACACCGTGCTGGTGCGCGAGTCTGGGTGCGGGGGCGGCGATACGCTCGCGGTCGCCATGGCCGTCTTCTTAGGCCGCGGCGCAGCGCCGCGAGCCCGAAGCTGCGCAACGCGAGCCTCGAGTGCAGCGAACTGGTCGCGCAGTTTGTTCTCGGGGTCCTAGCACACACCCGTCAGTTATTGACAAGGTCGAATACGGCGCGAAACGCTGTACCTTTGCGGGGCGCTCCTCGGCGTCCTTCTCGTCGAGCTGCATCCGCACCGGCGACTATTCTAGCTTGAGCTGCGCTGCGCGGTCCTCCGCCTGCTCGTGCGCTAGTTGCGCGTCCTCGAGCTCTGGCTCGTTCATCTGGACCTGCGGAACGAGCGCGGCGAGTTGCTCGAGCTGCTCGTTGGCGCGCCGGAGGTCCTCCAAACGGCTCTACTGTAATACGTGCCGGTTTCGCTTAGCAAGATAAAGACACGGCCGTGGAAGCGCTCACTGGAGGAGAACGACCTGCCGCGCTTCTAGGGCGTGCACCTTGAGGGCTGTGAGTCTGATATGTCACGACTCGACATGGGGACGAAAACTCACTCTGGATACAGGGGCCTGTTTATCTGCATTCAACTCTCGGTCCAGCTTCTCAAGCTCAAGCAGGCTCTCAATCGTCACGTTGGACGTCTTCAGCCGGGCCAACTATTGCAACAGCGCCTCCATAGTGCGCGCATGCGAAGTGGCGGCGTCCGTCGCGCGCAGCAGCATGAACGCCTGTATCTCGTCCACCTTGGCGCGCAGCTGGTCGCGTTCCGCCTTAGCCGAGGAGATACGCTTCAGGATGATGTCCTTTTCGGCTCACATTGGCCAGCTGCACCTGCAGATGCGAATTCGTGCCTCGCACATCCTCAAAATCTGCTTTCGTGACGGTGTGGGCGAGAAGCTCTGCGTACGTGAGCTGCGCGGCCTTGATGGACGCAGCCATGCTGTCGGGGAGGCCCATGAGACGGGAAAGGACGTCTTGGTGCAGTGCGAGGGGCTCAACCACAAACCGCTCCTCGTACTGCTGCAGCACGATGTAGCACGAGCCTGCATGAGATGTCCTGCGGGTGGGCCGATGTGTCCGAGAACAACGAGCAGGCGTACTCATCACGAGGAGGGAAGCGCGGCGGTGGAGGCGGCTCCAGCAGAGGGGTAAGAACGTCCCACCGGCCAGGAACAGTGATGAATCCACCACGTGTTGCTTTGTGAGAAATGGCGGGGACGTCCGGGTCGTCGAGCGATGGGCGGGATGGATGCTCGAAGATTTCGCGTGAGTTAAAGTTGCTTCGAACAGCGCGGCGGGTCCGTTGTTCCTCACCCTCTCCAACGATGCTCGCGTTGTTACTGTGGCCGTTGCTGCTGCCATTGTCATTCGCGAGCGCCTTGAATAGACCCATGGGAACGGTGTTCGGCGATATGGGGTGCTTAAAAGTCAAGAGGAATCGGCGCGCCGCGCGCCTTCATCGACAACGGGATTGGCAGCTCGTGCTCATCGTCCAATCATCGCCCTCGATGTCTCCGTCTCCATCGCAATTTCCATCACTGACAGGGCTCGTCGCCTGCAACGCTGCCTTCTTGATCGCACCAATGTCGATGCCACCCAAGCCTGGTAACGTGAACGGATGCGCAGCCACGTTTAGTGTACCTTGCCGTTGGGCCAGAGACAGCGGCACGCTCTTATGTGCGGGCGACTCCTGCGGGAACTTGAACGACGCCATCACGACCCTGCCATCTCCGCTTACGTCCGAGTCTGCAATGGAACCCACCGAGCTACAGCGTTGACTCGGACGCTTCTCGCGGCCTTGTTGGACCCGTATCGGTTCTGCATCCACAGTGGCATGAGGTGGCGGTGAGGGTGGCTGTGGCCGTGTGTACGTTCGATGGTAGCGTGAACGTGAATGCACTGGGTCTAAATATTGGGTCCTCATTCGAAGCTAGAAACCGTGGAGCCGAACACCATGAAGCTGAAACGGAAGGTTTGTCTTTTGGATGGGTTATTGAGCTATAAAAAATAGAAACAGAGAATAATCCTTACTGGTCAGCCTTGGGATTTGGGGAGGAGATGTAAAATTATTTAGCCTAGCCTGTCTAGCGACGTGGATGAGCATGAGAGAGAGGGAACAGGTCGTGGTATTCGAGACGACGGCCGCGTGAGTGAGGTTGTTGTGCGGGGTAACCAGGGTGGATGCGACGATTCATTTTCGGGGTACTGCACGAGGGTGGGAAGTCTGGGTGCAAACGTGAGGCCCGGAACTCGGGAATCTGCATGCGAAGAATGTATGGCAGGTACATACCTCGAGGGGACCCATGGCGGGTACCGCGGCCTCTGCAGATGCGTTTGGCGGGAGGAGCATCCTCGATGTCATGGTGATGATGCACACGAGCGGGAAGACTGGCGGAAGGAGCCGTACTAGATGCGGCGGCTAAAGCTACTGAAGCGCGGGGAACTGGAGCACAAGTTCTCACCGCTACTTTCCAATCAGCCATTCTTCATTTCCCGCTCCGAATTTTACTGAACCCCCCTTCTATCGACTTGCTCTCCGGGCCCAGGTGTCTCTGGTGCTTCTATTCGCGTTTTCCCAACCAGTTGTCTGAGCACTTACTGCTGGTCTTTAATAGCATTAGACCGCTCTCCTCACCGTCCTCCGGTGCCACCTCACAGGCCTCACATATCAGTAAGATGTCTCAAGTTCGCCGCAGTAGACGATTGCGCGCTCAAGGTGCGTCCTAGGGATGGGAAAGTTCAGGTTCGAACTTCGGTCCGAACCCGAACCTACCTGAACCGAACCCCGGTTCAGGGTTCGGGTTCAGGCATTGACCCGAACCGGACCGATGGTTCGGTTCGGGGTTCAGAAAAACCCCAAAATTTGAGAACCGCGTTCGAACGGAGTTCGAACCGAACCGTTGATATTAGCGCTGGCTGAAATTTACGGCTGCTGAAATTTTTTTTTTCGAAATGGAACCTCTGAAAATCAAGTGTATTACATTCCAAATGTGCGACGGGTTTGGGTATGGTCACTCAGTGAGGTTGCATGGGTCAGCACTGCGGGTCAGCGTGACAAGCTCAATACGAGCTGAGGAATTTGGCATTTGTACTACATCTACAATACATTGTGCCATCTGTGATCTACAAAGCCCACCGCGTCGTCCTTGCCCCTCGCCGACGTCGCGTCACACCGTCGTCTGTCGTCATCGTCGTTCGATGTTGCCTTGTCGTCGTCCTTCACCCTGTCATCGTGGTCGAGTCGCTCGGAGTCGGACGCCGATCGTCGTGGACCGTGGTTGAATCGCCCCCGCTGGTGTCATAGCCGTTCGCCGAGTCGTTGGGGTGCTGCCGCCGTCGCGTTTGGGACTTGCATTGGTACGGCACAGGCGCTTGGTAGCTTGTTTGGCTTGTGGCTGGCGCATCGGCGAAGGTTGTTGGGTTGTCGTAGCAGCGCATGTGGCGCTGGCGAGGTTTGATGCTCGGTGCTGTCGTGGTGCATGCCAAGGACGCTAAGTCACGGTTGTCACGGCTCCCTACACAGCGCATTTGCCGGTTTTGTTCTGTTTGCCTTGCTTAGTCACATTATCGATTGTCAGTCTCATTGTTGCCATCGTCGTTTCCTCGACGACTACTGCTATCCCTTGGGCTCTCAATCTCGCAGGTGAGTACATATTATATTATGTCTTGCTGACATCAATCTGCAGGTATAACCCTCGGCAGATATCTCAACCAGAGAAGACGGCATTACGCCGCCGCCGCCGTCGGGGGGCAAGGCGAGCCGCACGACAACGACAACGCAGCGCCATATCCACCTTCCTTCTCCCACACAGAACCGCTGCGCTTCCTCCTTGGTCGGAAGGGGAAGACGCTGGGCCATGTGCGCCGCCAACAACGACAACGGCGGGCACGCTACCTCCGCACCCGAGCTATGTGAGTGCAAACCAACCACAGCGCCGTCCTCTGCTCATTTACGCACCCCCGAGCTGCCTGCACCCCTACCACGACGACGACAGCGACAGCAACGCCATGTGCGCTGCCAACGACAACGACAACGACAACGAGGGGCACGCTCCGCCCGCACCCGAGCTAGGTGAGTGTGGGTGGGCCAACCATAGTACTCGTCTTCTGCTCACTTGAGCTCCCCCGAGCTGCCCACACCCTACCGTGACAACGACGACGGCAGCGGCTCCGGCGGCGGCGGCCAATGCAGTTCCTCCAAGTCGTATTCGCTGCCAACCACGACCTTGGCCCCGTTGACGACAACGATTGTGACATCGGCGATGACTGTGACAACGACCACGGCAACGATTACTGTGACTCGAAGACTGCGACAACGACGAGGGACACACTACCGACGCACCCGAGCTACGACCACGACCACGACCACCATGATTACGACCGCGACCACGACAACCACAACCAAGGCCACCACGACCACCGCGACTGCGCAGCTCCAAGTCATGTGTAGATGTCCGCGACCACGCTGATGACAACGACCGCGATGACGCGGCCCCGAGCAAGCACATTATTCAGTACTTTTTTTACTACAGTCCTGTACATAGCATCAATATATATCTCTTCGTTTATACATGAAATGCATTACACACGCGTTTTGCGGTGCAGGACAAGCCAGTTTTTTGATGTGACTACGTAAGCAAAAGCCCCGATATAGGGTTCGGTTCGGGGTTTGGGACCCCCCCGAACCCGAACCGAACCGTGTGAACCCCGAACCTCGGTTCTGGTTTGGGGTTCGGCAAATCCCCTGAACTGAACCGACGGTCCGGTTCGGGGTTCGGCCAAAAGAGGCAAAGAACCGAACCGAACCGAACTTTCCCATCCCTAGTGCGTCCTTCATCACCCTTGTGGCAACTGCAGCGAGTACTGACTCGGAATGTATATATACTACCGTTACGAGTTGTCGAAGCCAACAATGGACCTGTCGTGATTGGTTTATGGACTGGGAGTCCTGTTGGCTGATGACTGGTATCGATTGCACAGCACAATGAGGTCCTACAAGTGAATGTTCAGCGGAAGCAACACTGTGAACGTTGATTTGGATGAAAATCATCCAAAGTCATACTGATTTTCAGAATTCAGCCTAGGGTAGACGAGTTAGAGGCTGATTTCGATTCATCCTAATTTTGCGGTGCTGATAATCATCCAAATAAAATAATTCTATTACCTGCTGAAAATCATGAATCATAAAACTGTGTTAAATTTCATTCTAAAACACATCTATGACTGGATGACTAAAAATAGCGGATGAATATCATCCTATGATTGACACTACATGAGGGTAAAGAAACGACTTAGACAAAAAAAAAATGACGAGGACTGCTGCTTCTGCCGTCCCCGTACACGTCCCCCACACCGCCGTCGCCAATCCCGCCCTGTCGCCATTCATTCCCGTCGTCCCCGCCGCCGTCCCCTCTGCTGCCGCTTCGTCACCGGCCGCTTCGTCATGGTCGTGGTAGTCGTCGTGGTAGCGGTTGTGGTCGCGCCGTCATTGCACGGCCGTCGGCGTATTCTTCGCGCGGCCGACTCACGCCGTTATTGCGCCGTGGTCGTGTCGTGGTCGCGCCATCGTCGTGCCATTGTCGCGCCGTTGTCACACCATCTTCCCGCCATCGGTGGTCGTCGTGCAAGTCGTCGTCGTGCGGCTTGCACCACGCCGCGTGCGTCGTCGCGTGGGGCTCGCCTCGGAGTGGTGGTGGTGGCTTGCGGTCGGAGTCTACGTGTGGGAGTGGCGTCGGTGGTGGGCATCGGTGAGGCCGGTGGCGGTCACAGTCGTGGTAGCAGACGCACACTCGACTTAGAAAAAAAAAAAGTCTGGCGGAGGCTGAATCTGCGGCGTGGGAAAGTGAGCCTGACACGTCGACACGTCGACACCGGGCACCCTTCTACTTCAACACCTCAAGGCCTCAAGCTTCAACGTTTCAACGTTCAACAACTGAACGTACTGAACAACTGAACTGGTGCGTTTGTTCTCTTTTTTTTTTCCCTTCTAACTATTCTTCTAATGGTCCTCTTCCAGGTATTACCCTATCGCCTTGCCTTTGCATGTGGACCCCCTCTACTCCAGGGACAACACCGTCGCAAGCACGCAATCCACCACACCACCACACCCTGTTCCTTGGCCCCCACACCCCTCGCCGCTGCTGGGCTTCAGCATTATATTAAGTTTTTTGTTTTGTTTTTGTTTTTCTCATGGAGCTAAGTCCCCGTCGCCGCCTCCGCCTCCACCTTGCAGCATACAACCCCGTGGCCGCCGCCTCCAACCCATCGCCACTCCGCCGCCACCACCACCCCTTACAGCGCGCAAGAGCCGCCACAACGCCACTCCCACATGGCGTGCAACCCCCACCGCTACGACACCGATGACGACAGTGACGCGGCAGCGGGAACAGCACGGAGGCAGGAACGCCGGCGAGGCCGACGATTATGGCGATGACGCCACTTGCGGTGCCCACGACGGTGCGTTCTTTGTGGCATGACCACCGGCTGGTCCGGCAGAGCTGGCAGCATCATGTAGCAGGAACTCAGCAGTAGTGGTGGTCCACGAGGGTGCAGAAGACAATGGCTGCGTGGGCGTGCACTGGTAGCAGTGGAAGCAGCAGCAGCGCGGCCATGGTGACGGGAGGTGGCGTGTAGTCATTTTATGTGTATTAGTTTAGTGAAAATAGAATTTCTTTTATCGGATCAACCTAAAAAGGAGTGCTGAAAATCATCCAATGATCAAGACTGATTTTTAGTCGAAATCAATACTGATTTTCATCCAATAAGTGCTACTGATTTTCATCCAATAATTGCTACTGATTTTCATCCTAAAATTGGCGTACGGTGTGTCATTTTTGGATAGGTTGATTTTGTACAAATATAGAATGATCTTACTCCTAATTTCGTCATCCTACTTGATGCTGATAATCACGCGCGGCCTACTGATATTCATCCTATGAAAGATGTCATTTAAGCCTTACATAGGATGACTTATAGGATGAAATTCATCCTAATTTGCGGTCACAGTGCAAGAACCACAACTTGTCTGGTCCACAACATGATCCATACGACACCGAAAAATGGAGGGAGTTATGGGTTTCTGCGATTGGATGCGGGATATCGTCGACTCAAAACTAAGCCGAACACGAGAGAAGCACTGTGACCGCAAATTAGGATGAATTTCATCCTATAAGTCATCCTATGTAAGGCTTAAATGACATCTTTCATAGGATGAATATCAGTAGGCCACGCGTGATTATCAGCATCAAGTAGGATGACGAAATTAGGAGTAAGATCATTCTATATTTGTACAAAATCAACCTATCCAAAAATGACACACCGTACGCCAATTTTAGGATGAAAATCAGTAGCAATTATTGGATGAAAATCAGTAGCACTTATTGGATGAAAATCAGTATTGATTTCGACTAAAAATCAGTCTTGATCATTGGATGATTTTCAGCACTCCTTTTTAGGTTGATCCGATAAAAGAAATTCTATTTTCACTAAACTAATACACATAAAATGACTACACGCCACCTCCCGTCACCATGGCCGCGCTGCTGCTGCTTCCACTGCTACCAGTGCACGCCCACGCAGCCATTGTCTTCTGCACCCTCGTGGACCACCACTACTGCTGAGTTCCTGCTACATGATGCTGCCAGCTCTGCCGGACCAGCCGGTGGTCATGCCACGAAGAACGCACCGTCGTGGGCACCGCAAGTGGCGTCATCGCCATAATCGTCGGCCTCGCCGGCGTTCCTGCCTCCGTGCTGTTCCTGTCACGATCACATGACACGTGACTTGCCAGCAGAGCATCCGAGAATCTGCCTGAGAAGGACTGACGCGTTGTATGTCTCGTCGCTTACGCGGCCTCATATATCATGGTAAAATAGTCACGAAAAACCACAAGTATGTACAACTATAAGTACGAGGATGTATCGTCTGTAGTTGACTTGTCTAAACTTTGATAAATCCCAGCTAGTCTTTGCTCAGCTCGAGTGAAGCGACGCGTCCCTCTCGTCTCTGTCCATTCTCTGGCAAAGTACCCCTTTGCCCTATCGTCGTCGTCACTCACGTTCCCGACCCTTAGCCCTACGGCACAAACGATCCGGCTGGATCGTAAAACAAGTTTAGACCATCTATCGACCCTACGCACGTCGCGTAGACCAAAGAACTAAGAGGCGTCCTGGCATCGACGTCGTTGACATTGTTTACACCTAAGAAAGCCGCCGATCGAGCGCACATCGAACCCTCGCAAGATCCAACTGATCTCGCCGAACGACGCGTCGTAGTACGCAGGACCACGCCTAGTATCAATAATCTTGCCGGCGTAGGAACTTTCTGGGAAGCATCCAGAGGATATCGTCTCATCGCTGCTCAAAAAACAAGCGATCGACGTCGAATATTTTGAATCCGAGAACGCGTGGTACGAAGTCTACCCGCACGAAGATTCGTGGTATACGCATAACACAAATCGCATCGATAATCCGCTCTTGTGGGGATTACAACTCGCAGACACCGCCTCGCCAGATATTCACGTTTGGCGCAATAATCCAGTCACTGGGGACAACGATAGTTCGTCAGATACATCAACGAAAGGAAAGAAGAAGGCATATACGCACACTAAGATCGCTGCATTCCCGGCGACCGTCGCACCACTTCCATATCTAGTCCTTCCCGCTACACCCGCTCACACCACGACGATGGCGACAACTCCAGATAACGGAACATTGAAAGGACTTGCTCCGAAAGAATTCACAGGCGACAGAGCCAAAAGCGTTCAGTTCCTGCGAGAATTCCTTCAGTACAAACGAATTAACAGAGACCATAAGATGATGATCTCACCATACAGTCGGGTCGCTCTCGCTCTAACCTATATCCGCGGACCCGCGGTCGACGATTGGGCCGACAGAGTCAGCAGAGATCTTGACATAAGCGTCACAACGCTCGTACCAAAAAAGGCAGAGACAGACGAGGATCTCTGGACAACGTTCGAGAAGGCATTCAAAGATACCTGGACCGATACATTGAGCGAACAGCACGCACATCAGCAACTCATGAATCTAGTCATGCAAGGAGAAGATGTCGACGCCTACATCGCGTCTTTCGATCGACTCGCAACAGCAGCCAAATGGGATCCCGACGCAAACGGGACCCTCGTGTTCTTCCAGAGAGGGTTGAAAAAGGGACTGCTCATAGGTTGCCTCAGACGACAGAAAATGCCAAAGACAATGGCCGAATGGCACGAGGCAGCACGCGAAGAATCGCAGAGGTACCTCACCATTGCCAATGCTATAGCAAATATCAGTACCGGGAAGGCGACGCAACAGAAAGTTGGACAAACCTTGCCAACAAAAATCCCCCGACCTCCGCGAAACGATCAAGTTGTTCCGATGGACGTCGACAACATCCAGACAGGATCCGCGAAACCGGCGTGGCAGACAAAGCGTACGGAGGAAGAGAAATTGCGCTGCCAGAAAGAAGGAAGGTGTTTCCGCTGCATGGTCCAGGGACATCTTTCCATGAACTGCCCGAAGAAACGGAATTCACCACCTAGCGCACAGCGTGTCAATACAGTCAATACCTCGACAACAGTCTCGACGGTGATACCAGCGGCACCAGCAACGACAACACTCACCGACGATAACGTACGGACAGCGGTCCTGAACATGTCTTCTACCGCTAGACAAGAACTCATCTCGACACTCCTACTCGAAGCAGGAGGGGACGAGGAAGACCTCGCGGTCAACGCTATCCAAAGCGTAAGAGAACAATCAGTCACGATAGCAGCCGATGTACGGGGGACGAACCAGAAGCTCTTGCTTCTCCTCGACTCAGGAGCCAGCGGAAATTTCATCGATCGAGGAGCGGCTCGCCTCTTAGGCTTCACTATGGAAGCTACCGAGAAAATCGACATTCGAAATGCAGATGGAACGGTCAATACAGCAGGAGCATTGGAACAGAAATGCCGACTTACCCTTATCGATGGCAACAGCAAACACATCTTCGATTTCTTCGTTACTGACCTCGGCTCGTGCCGCGCAATCCTCGGTATCCCTTGGTTCCAAACTCGTGAGCCATCGATAAACTGGGCAACTCGAACGTACAACGGAGGACCGATGACCATTAGCCAAGGAGGAGAAGCAATTAACGAGACGATAGCCCAGAAGATGGCCATGGCCGCAGGCGTAAAGAAGACGACGGAGCTACCCGAGGCGTACGAAGACTTCTCGGTGGTCTTCTCGGAAACGGCCGCTCAGAGATTCCCGCCGTCGCGTCTAGATGATCACGCCATAGAACTGAAGGAAGGGGCTCCTAGTCACTTAGGCACCAAAGTGTATCCCATGAACATAACTGAATTAAGCAACCTCCGCGATTTCCTGTCCGAACAACTCGCTAAGGGATATATCCGTGAATCAAAATCACCTTATGCATCCCCGCTGTTCTTCATCAAGAAAAAGGACGGCACGCTCCGGCCCGTACAAGATTACAAAGCGTTAAACGCGTGGACTGTTAGAGACGAGTATCCATTGCCGCTGATCAGCGATATCCTCACGTCTCTAGGCAATAAAAGTCTCTTTACTAAGTTCGACATACGTTGGGGATATAACAATATACTCATCAACGACGGAGACCAGTGGAAGGCAGCGTTCAAAACACCGTTAGGCCTCTTCGAACCTCTCGTGATGTACTTCGGCTTAACAACTCTCCGGCAACATTCTCGCGAGCCATGAATCGGATGTTGCGCCATCTCTTGAACAAGTACCCGGGGGAACTCTACGTCTACATGGACGATATCTTGATCGCAACAACGAACGATCTCGCGCGACACCGCGAAATCGTTAGCGCCGTACTCGACATCCTAAAGCGAGAGAGCTACTTTCTCAAACTCGCTAAGTGCGTATTCGAAGTGCACGAAATTGACTACCTCGGCATGACTATCAACCGCGGTGTTATACGAATGGGCGCAGATAAAGTCAGCGGACTGCGCGATTGGCCACGTACACTGTCTACGGTACGACAAGTTCGTAGTACTCTCGGAGTCCTTAACTATCAACGGCCGTTTATCCCGAACTTCGCTGCCATTGCCAGACCGCTAAACGCACTCCTCAAGAAGGACGTACCATTTATCTGGACGCCCGATTGCACCCTGGCACTCACAACGCTACTTGACATCGCCACGAGTAGACCGGCCCTCCGTCAACCTGACCCATCGGCGCCGTACGAACTCCAGACCGACGCCTCAGCTTTCGCTCTCGGCGCCATCTTAACGCAACGCGATTCGCGTGGAAAGGCGCAAGTTGTCGGATACTTCTCTCAATCCTTCAACGACGCTGAACGAAATTATGATGTCTACGATCGCGAATTTTTGGGACTCGTCCGCGGACTCGAACACTGGCGACACCTGCTCGTTGGGTGCGCACATCCGGTTACGGTCTTCACTGATCATGCAAATCTTTTACACTATCGCCACCCGCAACGTATCAGCCGCCGCGTGGCCCGCCTTGTCAACATTCTCGCCGACTACGACCTCCGCCTCGTTCACCGACCGGGGCCCTTGCTTCAGGCGGACGCCCTCTCTCGACATCCCCTCTCGACGCCTCTGCCCGATCTCCAGGACAACGACGACGTCCTTGTCCTCCCTCCGTCTATGTTTATCTGTGCTCTCGCCGTTTCCTCTCTCGACGACCGCCTCCGCGCTGCGCAGTCTGCCCATCGTCCCGCTCTTCTCGGTCTGGTTTCTCGCGGTATTCTCCGCCACTCTAATGCTCTTTTTTTTCGCGGCGATCGTCTCGTCATCGTGGACGATGCTGGCCTTAAACGGGGGGTGATCTCGCTGTTCCATGACGTCCCAACGGCCGGACACCCAGGCATAACGAAAACGCTAACGGCTATCCAAGAACACTATTGGTGGCCACGCATGAAGCAAGATATCACAGAGTTCGTAAACGGCTGCGCAACTTGTCAGGCCAATAAAAACCTCCCAGGAAGGCCCAAAATACCGATCTACCCAATCACACACGACGAACGACAATTACCGTTCCAAACGATTGCGCTAGATTTCATTACGAAACTCCCCATGTCCAACGGATACGATACAATCCTAACAATAACGGATCAAGGGTGCACAAAGGCCAGTCTTTTCCTGCCCTGTAATGAAGCCATGGATGCCGTTGGAACGGCCGCGTTATACCTCAAACATGTATTGCCACACTACGGACTCCCACAAAAGGTGATATCTGACAGAGACCCAAGATTCACGGCCAGAATCTTCCGAGAATTGATGAAGAAACTGCAAATTGAGCAGAACATCAGTACCGCGTATCACCCGCAGACCGATGGCCAGTCGGAACGAACAAATCAACGACTCGAACAGTATCTTAGAGTCTTCAGTAATCATAAAGACAACTGGGCTACTTGGTTACCCATTGCGCAATACACGCTCAATGCCTGGAAATCAGAGACAACGAAGCAAGTACCTTTCGAGCTCCTTTTCGGGTTCACGCCGCGCGTCCATCAACCTTCTAATTCCCGAACGAACTCACAAGAGGCAACAAAAAGGCTAGACAAGCTCAAAGAAGCGAGAGAACAAGCGGCGTCTGCCATGAGGACGGCGCAAGAATCGTGGGTACGAGAAACGAAACACGAGCAATATGCCATCGGACAGAAAGTCTGGCTCGAAGCCACAAACTTACGGACGACACACCCAACAGCCAAGATAGCACCGCGACGATACGGACCCTTTATGGTGGCACAAGTCGTGTCGAAGACCTCGTACCGATTGGTACTGCCAGGGCAATGGAAGATCCATAATGTCTTTCACGCCTCGTTGCTAACGCCTTATCGCGAAACACAGATGCACGGACCCAACTTCGAAGAACCCAGTCCAGACATTATCGATGGAGAAGAAGAATGGGAAGTGGAGGAAATACGAAGCGAACGAAGAACAGGACGGAAGAGAACGCTCCAATACCTCGTTCATTGGAAGGGGTATGCAGACGGATATGATAGTTGGGAAAACGAGACGGATATTCACGCACCAGATCTACTCCAAGAGTATAAAGATCGCAAGACTCGGAGCGCAAAGAGGCAGACCATCAACTGCATTGCTATCATGGACCCTCTCGCTCATCTTCGCCCTCGACTCCCTTATCCCGACGACGTCTCCAGACCCACCGAAGAGCTACCGCGATGTGCCGCGGAACCCACCGCCACGACTTCGGTCATCGACGACGACGCAGAGATACGCACCGGGGAACCAGACTCGGCCGAAGCAGTACGAAGGGAGTACATCGACGCTTCCCGACCCCCCCCGGCTCTCCTCTTAGCGGAACCTGCGGAACCAGAACATCCGGGCGCAGGTTGGAAAATAGCAAGGCGCACGGAACCCTATGCATTCGACATCCTTCTCAAGGATGGTACTAGAGGGCCCGCGCCGTATATCCGGTTTGCGATTAATCAGCGCGATCAGCCCGTCGCTCTCGGTACTGAAGGACGAGGCAAGCCACAGTGTTACAAACCGCTCTACGCGATTCCGAAGCCGCAGCAGAAAAGCACTAATGTTGTTCAAGGACATTCATTGGCACTATTCACAGATGAACTTCCAGCGAAGAACGAGATAGACCGAGCGTTAACTCTCGTCGCAGATCCGAGAGCGGCCGCAGAAATACATCGCTTCCGACTCTCGACACGCCGTAAAGCCGACTTGTTCACACGAATGAGGGAGCTAGACAATCTCTGGAACGACTGGATCGTCGAAGCGGAAAACATAGATAGGCGCATCCGCGAGGCCAATCTCACGTCTCGCATCTTCCCTTTCTTACCACAACCACTACCCCAAGGGCTCGACGTCTATCACCTTGCAGAACCGGGATCGGACGACCGTCGGTTCCGAGCTCATCTCGACACCCGCGAAGGGGTAGCGCCCCATCTCCCCCTCGCAATCGCATGCCACCGCCTCGTATCCCACCTTTACCATCCCCTAGTTTACGCGGAGAAGAACCACGAGAGACCCGTTGTCTGTACTGCGACGGAAGACATGAAGTTAAAAACTGCCCTCGACCTCATCAACTCTGTCAGCGTCACAGTCAATGTCTCGTCCCCACGAGACACCCCCGTTTCACAGACCCCTGTACCCATCGTGTATCGGGTCCATCTTCCCCTTCTACCGTTTCTCATCGTTTCATACCTTACGACCGCTCTAACGTCAGGCGCCGCCGCTCCGTCCCCACTTCAACCAAAGAAGTCGAGACGCCTTCGGCTAGTAAGGGGGCTGTGTCACGATCACATGACACGTGACTTGCCAGCAGAGCATCCGAGAATCTGCCTGAGAAGGACTGACGCGTTGTATGTCTCGTCGCTTACGCGGCCTCATATATCATGGTAAAATAGTCACGAAAAACCACAAGTATGTACAACTATAAGTACGAGGATGTATCGTCTGTAGTTGACTTGTCTAAACTTTGATAAATCCCAGCTAGTCTTTGCTCAGCTCGAGTGAAGCGACGCGTCCCTCTCGTCTCTGTCCATTCTCTGGCAAAGTACCCCTTTGCCCTATCGTCGTCGTCACTCACGTTCCCGACCCTTAGCCCTACGGCACGAACAATCCGGCTGGATCGTAAAAGTTCCCGCTGCCGTGTCACTGTCGTCGTCGGTGTCGTAGCGGTGGGGGTTGCACGCCATGTGGGAGTGGCGTTGTGGCGGCTCTTGCGCGCTGTAAGGGGTGGTGGTGGCGGCGGAGTGGCGATGGGTTGGAGGCGGCGGCCACGGGGTTGTATGCTGCAAGGTGGAGGCGGAGGCGGCGACGGGGACTTAGCTCCGTGAGAAAAACAAAAACAAAACAAAAAACTTAATATAATGCTGAAGCCCAGCAGCGGCGAGGGGTGTGGGGGCCAAGGAACAGGGTGTGGTGGTGTGGTGGATTGCGTGCTTGCGACGGTGTTGTCCCTGGAGTAGAGGGGGTCCACGTGCAAAGGCAAGGCGATAGGGTAATACCTGGAAGAGGACCATTAGAAGAATAGTTAGAAGGGAAAAAAAAAAGAGAACAAACGCACCAGTTCAGTTGTTCAGTACGTTCAGTTGTTGAAGCTTGAGGCCTTGAGGTGTTGAAGTAGAAGGGTGCCCGGTGTCGACGTGTCGACGTGTCAGGCTCACTTTCCCACGCCGCAGATTCAGCCTCCGCCAGACTTTTTTTTTTTCTAAGTCGAGTGTGCGTCTGCTACCACGACTGTGACCGCCACCGGCCTCACCGATGCCCACCACCGACGCCACTCCCACACGTAGACTCCGACCGCAAGCCACCACCACCACTCCGAGGCGAGCCCCACGCGACGACGACTTGCACGACGACCACCGATGGCGGGAAGATGGTGTGACAACGGCGCGACAATGGCACGACGATGGCGCGACCACGACACGACCACGGCGCAATAACGGCGCGAGTCGGCCGCGCGAAGAATACGCCGACGGCTGTGCAATGACGGCGTGACCACAACCGCTACCACGACGACTACCACGACCACGACGAAGCGGCCGGTGACGAAGCGGCAGCAGAGGGGACGGCGGCGGGGATGACGGGAATGAATGGCGACAGGGCGGGATTGGCGACGGCGGTGTGGGGGACGTGTACGGGGACGGCAGAAGCAGCAGTCCTCGTCATTTTTTTTTTGTCTAAGTCGTTTCTTTACCCTCATGTAGTGTCAATCATAGGATGATATTCATCCGCTATTTTTAGTCATCCAGTCATAGATGTGTTTTAGAATGAAATTTAACACAGTTTTATGATTCATGATTTTCAGCAGGTAATAGAATTATTTTATTTGGATGATTATCAGCACCGCAAAATTAGGATGAATCGAAATCAGCCTCTAACTCGTCTACCCTAGGCTGAATTCTGAAAATCAGTATGACTTTGGATGATTTTCATCCAAATCAACGTTCACAGTGAAGGAAACCGAGAAAATACAGAGGGAATACAGTGTAGACATCATAACGACAATATAGATACTATGACCGTATTGTAACGATCGTAGACGGATTGGGATCGATCCCACACAATGGCTGAGATTCGTCATATTGCGTTATGACTTCCACTGGACTGGGTGTGTTAGCGTCTGCTTTTACTATTTCTTCAGTTGTAATGCCAAATATTGCCTGAAAAACTTGAATGATAATAGAATTGAAACGAGCCAATTCTGATCTAACACCCTTCCTCTCTCCATGGACGTCTAGTAAAGGAGAGGTGGCGGTCCAGAATCGTATCGTTATAGCAGCATAGTCGCTTGCTTAGGGTAATTGAATCCTTCACGAACTACATGATGAGGGTCAACTGCAGTGTCGGCCTTGCATCTTGCATCCGACATAAACACAAATTCACGGTAACTCGAGCCATTCATTGCCAGTGGCAACAAATTAGCCTATAAATAGTGTCACGGCGCATACGTGACAGCGTATAATTCGCGCAATCTCTCTGGCTAGTTATTTTGGTGGGTTGAAGAGCCCGGAGCAACTTGAAGTATGTACATTAGTCGCAAGAAGTCAGGCGTCCCAAGACCTGTCACCTACGGGGCGCGGGCGCAGCGTCAGCAAACGACGAAACTGAATACTAGACACGAGACTGGCGGAACGTACCGGGTCCCATCCGACGACGGCGGAGAATCCATCGGTATTGCAACCCGGGTTCGAGCCAGACACGATGTCGTTGAAGCCGTTGAGGCCACCACCGTAAAGCCAGGGGTTCAGAAAGCCGAGCGGAGACTTGCCTTGCGAAAGTCGGAGGTCGTTAAGTAGGGAGATAATTCCGGCCACGATCTGTACTTTGGCGGTCAGCGCGACGCTCGAGGATGGATGGCGAAGAGAGGAGGGAGGAAGGAGAGACGCACTGGCGTTGAGCAGCTTGTTCCTTCGAAGATGTCCTCCCCTCCCTTGTAGAAATACGGGATATCCTTTGCCTGTGCGGCAATATCTGGGACGGCGCGGCCTAAAGGGCTGCACAAGTTACAACGGAATATGTCAGATTAGGTCACGCGCGGACACACTTGTAGAGGCCAGAATACTTCGGGCCGAGGTTGTTGAGGAAGGTGGACACCGCCTGCTGCTGGTACCCCGGGCGCGGAAAGTATTCCGAGAAACCGCCACCAGAGAGGCTGGCTGCAACCTCTGGCATGAAGCTCGTCGTTCCCCCCACGGCAGTGACGTAGGGACCTGCGAAAATGTGGCCGTGTGGTGAGCCGCCTGTACCCGCGCTTGTGCACTGCCTGCGGGCAGATAATAAAAGGCACACGCACAGGTTGCGGGGAAGAAAGGAGTGAATCGGGCGGTGCAGTCACCTTTGCCGACACCGTCGTCGCCGGTTGAGAAGAGGACACTGACGCCACGCGTGCCGAGCTGCGCGAACAGGTTGCACACCGGTGACGCATAGTCCACCGGGAAGCCCTTCTCATAGGTGCCATACGACGTGGTGATCGTTGGCGGGGCGTGTTGCATGCTGAGGACAGCGCCCAACCATGCAAGGAAATTATCGCCGTTCGGCGAAGGCTTTGTGCTGTAGAAAATGTGCGGGGTCGGGAATGACATGCCCTCACTGAGCTGAATGTCGACGTTCGCTTCTTTTCCAGGGTTATTCGGGTTGTATCCGCCGCCGTTGACTGATAAGACGGAATAGGTCGCATCGATCCCGTCGGGGCGGTATTTGCGCATGTACGAGGTGAGGTCCGTTGGGCTCGGGTACTGCTCTATATATCCCGTAACCCCGATCACGTTTCGGTCCATTGCACTGGGCACGTAGGCGAATGTGCCATACAGCCAGCGGAGGAATGCCGGCGTTACGGCGGTAATTCTTCGACTCAATGGCATCGTCACGGGCTCTCCCGATGACGACTTCCCCGACCTCACTGCTGCCACGTCGGAGCGCTTGCGTGGTGTCTGCCACTGCGTGAGTGGAGAGGAAAAGAACGTCGTAGGTGCCACAGTCTGCACATGCTCATGCAGCACTACAGGAAGCGAGTACCCAAGTGTGCGGACAACGGTCTCGTTCGTCTCGGTGTGCGTGTAGAGCTGGTATGACGCGCCAAGGAGGTCGTTGGCTTGGGAAACGGACACCCCGGTGACGGTCAGAAAACTGCCGCCATGTGTCACTGAGACCGAAGAGGAAGTTACGCGGTGGTGCTCGAGCCAAGAATGGACGAGTTGGACAGTATCTGGATGGGGAGCAACAATATCAGCGACTTGCTCCCTAGACAAGTGCATGCCATATCTGTACCAGAGTAGCGGCACACGTGAGAACATGCGTAGCGAATGCATAGTGGAGGAGACGTGCCTTGGATGCGAAGGATTGCTGACCTCATTGAGCGCGTCTATGAGGGCATTCTCGCGGTGCGGCTTGAGGGCGATGTAGAGATCGATGATGGTGTCGGCTGTCGGGAGGCCTAGGGACTCCCAATTGTCCGGGATAGATTTCCAGGAGTGTTTAGATCGGATATCGTCCCAACGCGACGTGGCAATGCCACTAAGAGGAACAGTGGAGAGAAGGAAGGATACAGGGATCCAATGGTAGCGCATGGTTACAGGAGGTCACCGAGACGGTGTCTACGGCACAACGAGTTGTGAGGTTCAGATAAGGGTACTGACAGTGAGCGGTCGGATCTCAGGACTGGGAGACGAAATATAAATAAATCCCCCCCCCAAAAGAAAAAGAAGAGAACTCGAATGGTCACTGGCAGTCAACGAGGCGATCCTTGACATGGGCTCGGTCCGGCGTAGTCCCGTCACCCGACGGGAGTGTAACAGGGCGAAGGCTACCGTGGCCGCATCAGTCAAAAAAAGCATATTTTCATTCCGCGGGCTGTGTTAAGGCGCAGAGACCGGGAACGGTCCAGGGAAGGGACTGGACACAGGACCTACGCGGATCATTAGAAAGTCTGGGTATTATGTCGATGCAGGAATTGGGGTGGTAGCAGGTGGGAGTATTGTAATTTCGCGAGCTGAAGCTAAATCGATAGACCGACCGTATAGCTCCGTCTCGTCGTACAGCTCCCAGTAAGAGAAAATCCCGAGCGATGTACATAAATGAAACATCATGCCAATGTCGCGCGTGATATCCTTATCTACAACCACTACCCTCCTTCTAGTCAAAAGTGTGAGAGTGAGACATAGTAAGCCGTGGTATTCATGCAGAGCCGCTAGCTGCGGCGGCCGTAGCGACATTGACTAGCGGAACGGAAGACACTCGCCGCCCCCCCGATACCACCCACGCGCACCAGCGTCTCTAGCACTGCATGTCCGTTGATCAGGAGGTCTTCGTCCCACTCGACAACATTCTTCTCGAATACACACACGATCGCCGGGCCTCCTGCCATGACAAACGGGGAGTCAGCACCACAGCCCGGACAAGGCCCGTCGGTAGAGGCGGACGCACCGAACGCAAAGTAGCCAAACTCCTGTCTGCGCTTGACTCTCATAATGCGAACGGATCGGTCACTGCTTTAGGCGGCACGTGTACATCAGTGGAGCGAGGTGTACTAGGTTCTTCATTCGAGACAGATGGCCATAGACACGAAGAGGAGGTAATTTGACGAATTCAAAAATGAGTCAATAAGTGGCGGTTTTGTGGTTTCGCCACCGAATTATCGCGATTCACGAAGCCGAAGATTCCGGAACCTCAGGTAGTCGGAACACCGGTAGAAACCGCCGGTAAATGAATCGCCGTGGAGTCTGTTTGTGAACCTGGAATAACTGTGGAATCGAGAGATGAGCGAGTTGTTCATCGATCACCAACCTACAAGTTGAGCATGCAACGGGGACCAAGATATCGTATGAAGCAAGGTCCATTAAATCAACACAGTTCAACTCGTACCACCCGTCGTCTCCAAGCGTCGGTGCGACCGACACGACGCTAAGCGTAGGCGACGCCACGGGCTGCGCGCCGCGGCCTACCAATCATACCTCGACGACGCAAACACAGACCACCGAGGTGCAGCTGCAGCGACGGCCTTCTCATTGAGCGGCGCGTGTATCGAGTCGTACACGGACGGTGGTATTCGCGCGCCGGCCATTCACGCCGGCAGGGGCCATCGGTGTGGCAGCGCATACACCGTGCTAGTGCGCGAGTCTGGGCGCGGGGGCGGCGATACGCTCGCGGTCGCCATGGCCGTCTTCTTAGGCCGCGCCGCAGCGCAGCGAGCCTCGAGTGCAGCGACCTGGTCGCGCAGTTTGTTCTCGGGGTCCTAGCGCACACCCGTCAGTTATTGACAAGGTCGAATACGGCGCGAAACGCTGTACCTCTGCGAGGCGCTCCTCGGCGTCCTTATCGTCAAGCTGCATCCGCACTGGCGAGTATTCTGGCTTGAGCTGCGCTGCGCGGTCCTCCGCCTGCTCGTGCGCTAGTTGCGCGTCCTCGAGCTCCGGCTCGTTCATCTGGACCTGCGAAACGAGCGCGGCGAGTTGCTCGAGCTGCTCGTTGGCGCGCCGGAGGTCATCCAAACGGCTCTACTGTAATACGTGCCGGTTTCGCTCCGCAAGATAAAGACACGGCCGTGGAAGCGCTCACTGGAGGAGAACGACCTGCTGCGCTTCTAGGGCGTGCACCTTGAGGGCTGTGAGTCTTACGACTCTGACATGGGGACGAAACTCACTTTGGATACAGGGGCCTGTTTATCTGCATTCAACTCTCGGTCCAGCTTCTCAAGCTCAAGCAGGCTCTCAATCGTCACGTTGGACGTCTTCAGCTGGGCCAACTATTGCAACAGCGCCTCCATAGTGCGCGCCTGCGAAGTGGCGGCGTCCGTCGCGCGCAGCAGCATGAACGCCTGTATCTCGTCCACCTTGGCGCGCAGCTGGTCGCGTTCCCCCTTTGGCCGGGGAGATGCGCTCCAGCATGAGGTCCTTTCCGGCTCACATTGGCCAGCTGCACCTGCAGATCCGAATTCGTCGCCATCATGCTTCGCACCTCCTCAAAATCTGCTTTCGTGACAGTTTGGGCGAGAAGCTCGGCGTGCGTGAGCTGCGCGGCCTTGATGGACGCGGCCATGCTGTCCGGGGGCCCATGAGACGGGAAAGGACGTCTTGGTACAGTGCGAGGGGCTCAGCCGCAAACCGCTCCTCGTACTGCTGCAGCACGATGCAGCACGAGCCTGCGTAAGATGTCCTGCGGATGAACCGATGTGTCCGAGATCAACCAGGCGTGCTCATCACGAGGAGGGAAGCGCGGCAGTGGAGGTGGCTCCTGCAGAGGGGTAAGAACATCCCCGGCCAGGATCAGTGATGAACCCACCAGGTGTTGCTTTGTGAGAAATGGCGAGGAGGTGCAGGTCGTCGAGCGATGGGCGGGATCTCCGGCGATGCTCGCGTTTTCACTGTGGCCGTTGCTGCTGCCATTGCGTTCCGAGCGCCTTGAATATGCCCACGGGGACGGTGTTCGTCGAAATGGGGTGCTTAGAGTCAAGAGGAATCGGAGCGCAGCGCGCCTTCATCGACAACGGGATTGGCAGCTCGTGCTCATCGTCTACATCATTGCCCTCGATGTCTCCGTCTCCATCGTGTCCCACGTCTCCATCACAATTTCCATCACTGACAGGGCTCTTCGCCTGCAACGCTACCTTCTTGATCGCGCCAATGTCGATGCCACCCAGGCCTGGTAACGTGAACGGACGCACACCCACATTTAGTGTACCTTGCCGTTGTGCCAGAGACAGCGGCACGCTCTTATGTGCGGGCGACTCCTGCGGGAACTTGAACGACGTCATCACGACCCTACCATCTCCGCTTACGTCCGAGTCTGCAACGGAACCCACCGGGCTACAGCGTTGACGCTTCTTGCGGCCTTGTTGGACCCGTATCAGTTCTGCATCCACGGGGGCATGAGGTGGCGGCGAAGATGGCTGTGGCCGTGGGAACATGGGTACGTTCGGTGGTAGTCCAGTCCTTCTCATTTGAAACCATGAAGCTGAAACAGAGGGGTTGTCCTGTGGATGCGTTTTTGAGCCATAAAAAAAATGGAAACAGGGAATAATCCTCACCGCCAGCCTTGGGCTTTTTGGAAGGAGACGACGTAAATTATCTAAGTAGCCCGTCCAGCGACACGGATGAGCCTCAACTGCGTGAATCGAGATGACGGCCACATGACTAGTAGTACGAGTACAAGGGTGGGAAGCAAACGTGACGCTGTGGGGCCCAGAAATCTGCATGCGTGCGAAGAATGTATGGCACATAACTTACCTCGATGAGATGGCGGACCGGGCGGGAGAGCCGTCGGTAGTGTAACTGGTGTCATAGCGATGACGTACACGAGCGGGAAGACTGGGGGTAAGAGCCAACTTGAAACGGCGGCGGCCGGAGGTACTGAAGTGCGCGGGGAACTGGAGCACAAACTAAAGAGCGGGAGTTGGGGTGTGAGTATGTGAATCGCTATTATTGTTAGTATTATTAGCAAGTTGTTCAAGTTGGGGACAAGAGAATGTGACATAGGGCGAAGGAGGGGGCGAATACTTGGGCGAATAAGTGAAGGATATATAAGTATTCAAATTTCAAATTCCAGTGGAGTTGGACTTCCTTGAATCACCGCTACTGTACTCTCAAATCAGCCATTCTTCATTTCCAAGTTCATTTCCCTCACCGAGTTTTTTCTATCGACCGGCTCTCGTGGGCCCGGTGCTTCGATTCGCGTTATCCCAACCACTTACCGCCAATCATTAGACCGCTCTCCTCGCCGAGTGATCCGTCCTCTGGTGCCACCTCACATATATGGCTCAAGTTCGCCACAGTGAACGATTAGGTGCGTCCTCCAGCACTGTGGCAACTGCAGCGAGTACTGACTCCCACAGGTGGCGGCGGTCACAGATCTGCAACGACAATTGACACGCTTCCAGACAATGTCTTACTCGATATATTTGATTCTTATCGAACCCAATCACTTACTCGTCGAGATAATGTCCCTGTATGGCCATGGCACTTACTGGTGCACGTATGTCGACAATGGCGACAAGTCATATTCGAGTCACCGCTCCGTCTTAATCTCCAAATTCTCTGCACACACAGAACCCCTGTCAGGAAGAATCTCAGTATCTGGCCAGCCTTTCTGATCGCTATTAGTTATCGCACACACCTATTGGGACAAGGCAACATCATTGCCGCACTTGAGCATTCCGATCGTGCATGCTATATCCGCCTCGATATCACAGGTCCCCAGTTGGACAGGATGGCCACGGTAATGCGGAAGCCATTTCCGGTGCTGACGCATCTCAACGTTTGCTTTGACTACGGACTCGGAGATTTACCAGTCCTTCCCGCCAATTTCTTAGGAGGATTCGCACCATGTTTACACACAATCCATTTAGACTCCATTTCCTTTCCGGCATTACCAACGCTTCTGTTGTCTGCCAGTGACCTCGTCAAACTCGAACTTCGCACTATACCGCCGACTGGTTACATTTCACCCGAGGCGATGGTTGCGTCTTTGGCCGCGTTGCTCAGGCTCAAAACCTTTATCATTGAAATCCCATTCCCATCAGGTACTTCCCGCCCTGGTCGGATGCTCCCGCCTCCCGTAACACGGACTGTCCTTCCTGCTCTCACCTACTTCGAATTCCAGGGTGATTGCGAGTATCTGGAGGACCTTGTTTCCCGAATTGATGGCCCTCAACTGGATGAGATCCTCACAGTTTTTCTGAACCAACTTGTTGACGTTCAGGTTGCTCGACTCTCCGAGTTCATTGATCGGTCAGTCGGTCCCAAGTCAAACCAATTCAATATTGCGCATCTTGCCTTCTACAATACTGGAGTCACCTTCGTCGTGTATAGTCATGCGAGTCCGAATCGTCACCTTGTTTGGGATGCCGTACTCTGTAAAGTGGCTGATTGGCAAGTTTCCCACATCCATGTACTCAGCCGATTTTCCGCTGCATTCTGCAATGTGGGCCATCTAAAGCTCGTCGCCGGGCTCAGGGATGATTGCGAATTAGAGTATACGGATGACACCGAATGGCTACACCTCCTCCGTCAATTCTCCACTGCGCAGACGCTGCATGTATCTCCGAAGCTCGCAGGACCTGTTGCTCTTGCACTGGAAGACATCACGACGGAGACGGTCACTGAAGTGTTGCCGTCCCTTGACTTGATTTGCATAGAGGGCCAACCAGCATCATCCATTGAGAAGTTTGTCACTGCCCGCAGGGTCTCTGGTCGCCCTGTCACCGTCGTCAACACGGAGATGGAGCTCAATAGAAGACTCAACTCCTATGTCTGCAACCAAGAGAATGTCCTATACCGGTTGCATAATCTACGGTGTTTTAGAATCTTCTAATAAATACTTCTGTCACGTTTAGGATACAACCATGGACGCCGGCTTAGACTACACTCGAATCCAACAATGGACTTATCGTGATTGGTCTTGGACTAGGAGTCCTGTTGGCCGCCAATGACTGACTGACTGGCATTGACTGAACAGCACAATCAAGTCGTACACCTGAATGTTCAACAAGTGGAAGTGATCCATACGACACTGAAAGTGGAGAGGGAGGCGGTTAGCTTGGTGGTGGCAGACTCGGATTCACGCTCGGGGTATGTGGAATCGAAAGACGAGCGAGTCGATCATCAACTTACAAGCCGAGCACGCAACGGGGACCCAATGGTTACATATATCGTACGAAGCAAGGTCCATTAAATCACAGTTCTACGCGTGCTACCCATCGTCTCCAAGCGTCGGCGCGACCGAGACGACACTAAGTGTAGGTAGGCGACGCCGCGCACCTCGCGGTAGCCGATGAGTCATGCCTCGACGACGACGGGCTGGGATACACCGTGCCGTTGCGCAAGTCTGGACGCGGAGGCGACGATACGCTCACGGCCGCCATGGCCGTCTTCTCAAACCGCGCCGCAAGCCCAGAGCCGCGCAACGCGAACCTTGAACGCGGCGCCCTGGTCGCGCAGTTCGCTCTCGCAGTCCTAGCACACACCCATTAGTTATTGACGGGGTCGAACATGGCGCGAAACGCCGTACCCCTCCATGGTGTCCTTCTCGTCGAGCTGCGCTGCGCGGTCCTCCGCTAGCTCCGCGCCCTCGAGCTCCGCCACGTACTCGTTCGCCCGTCACTCTCAATCGGCCACGCGCTGCTGCGCCTGCGCGAGCCTCGCGCGATCCCTGCTCGTGATGCGCGTTTCTTACTCCTTGTGGTGGCGCTGCAGGGCGGCGCGTTCGCTCTCGAGCACCTTGGTGCGTTCGCTCACGCGCCGGAACTCCTTCAGCTCCGGCTCGTTCGTCTGCGCCTGCAAGGTGAGCGAGCTGCTCGTTGGCGTGTCGGAGGCCCTCCCAACCTCGGGAACTATGAGTCTGACATGCGCGACTCGACAAGGGGACGAAAACTCACCTTGGATACAAGAGCCTGTTTATCTCTCGGTTCGGCTTCTCCAGCTCAAGCAGGCGTTCCCACTGGCCCTCAATCGTCACGTCAGACATCTTCAGCTAGCCCAACGTGATAGTGCCCCTTCCGGCTCCACACTGAGCACCTGCGAAGTGAAGGCGTTCGCCCGGCGCAGCAGCACGAGCGCCTGGATCTCGTCCACCTTAGCGTGCAGCCAGTCGCTCCGCTTCAGCCGGCACGACGCCGTGCCCGTGCCTTGGACAGCTGCGCCGACGGATCCGAATTCGTCGCCATCATGCTCGTGGCGGTGCGAGCGAGCAGCGCGGCCTTGATGGACGTGGCCATGCTGTCGGGGAGGCCCATGAGACGGGAAACGACGTCTTGATGCAGTGCGGGAAGCTTGGCCTCGAGCTCCTCCTCGCTGCAGCTCGAGCCCGCGTGAGATGTCCTGCGGGCGGTCTGATACGTCCAAGAACAAAAAGTGGGCGTTGCTCATAACGAGGAGGGAAGCGCGGCGGCCACGCACTGGCGGAAGCAGCTCCTGGAGAGGGGTGAGAACGTCCCACCGGCTGATGGGCTTATCACGTGATGCCTTGTGAGAAATGGTGGGCACGTGCAGGTCGTCGAGCGACGGGCGGGATGGATACTCAAAGATTTCGCGTGAGCTGAAGTTGCTTCTAACAGCGCGGCGGGTCCGTGGTTCCTCACCCTCTTCGGCGATGCCCGCGTTGTTACTTTGGCCGTTGCTGCTGCCATTGCGTTCGCGAGCCCTTGGATGGGCCCACGGGGACAGTGTTCGGCGATACGGGGTGCTTAAAGTCAAGAGGAATCGGCGCGCGGCATGCCTTCATCGACAACGGGGATTGGCAGCTCGTGTTCATCGTCTACATCATTGCCCCCGATGTCTCCGTCTCCATCGTCGTCTCCGTTTCCATGGCAATTTCCATCACCCACAGGGCTCTTCGCCTGCAACGCTACCTTCTTGATCGCGCCAATGTCGATGCCACCCAGGCCTGGGAACGTGAACGGACGCACACCCACATTTAGTGTACCTTGCCGTTGGGTCAGAGACAGCGGCACGCTCTCATGTGCGGGCGACTCCTGCGGGAACTTGAACGACGTCATCACGACCCAACCATCTCCGCTTACGTTCGAGTCTGCAACGGAACTCACCGGGCTGCAGCGTTGACGCTTCTTGCGGCCTTGTTGGGCCCGTATCGGTTCTGCATCCACGGGGGCATGAGGTGGTGGCGAAGGTGGCTGTGGCCGTGGGAACTTGTGTATGTTCGGTAAGGTAGGGGCCATTAGGAACCCGCACCCCATCATGTAAGCCCTAAACCCTAGGGTTCGATTATATAATGCTTATGTAAGCGGCCACGCGGGAGGGTTTAGTTGGGGTTTATGGGGTTTACCTAGCCTAGGGTTTGTGTGTTTGGGGTTTATTTTAGGGTTTATCGAGCTCAGTGGGTGACTTCCCGTAGCGTCTGGCGTCTCTAGATTATTCTCCAGACCGGAGTTTTCTCCAGATTGCCGAGGTGCCGTCCAGGCACACTGATCACATAATACGTTTTCATGTCCTCTAGATAATTTATCTGGCAGACCCTCCTGACCCTCCGCCAAAATATTATTAGTCCTCTAGACTTGAAATGCCGGGATGCCGGACCCAGTGGAAAGGTGAGCGAGCTCGGGGAGGATGTCCGAGGACATAACTTCGCATAACGCGAAGTGCGATGGGACAATCACAAAATTTGCTAGGGTTTCAAAAGAGCAGGAGCGGTTTGCTTCATCCCGACTTTGCTATGACTTCAATTGGAACGTCACCTACACCGCCACCACCACCAGCGTCGCATGAAAGTTCTGTTTATAATGTCTCTATCATAGGGCAGAGTGGCCAGAATTTGCCTGCCATAGGGCAGAGCGGCCCCTCATATCAATCGAACGTATATCATCCTCACACTTTCACCCCCGGGCCATATTACAACCAAGCCATACCATATAACTATAACATGCAGCCCAACATGCATGCGTCGCCGGCACCGGAAGGGCCTTTCATGTCATCCTTTGCACTCACACCAACACCCATGCGCCAATCTGAACCATTGTCGATCCCTACACCAGTGTGTAACGTCTACCACGGACATTTGCCTGACTTAGGCGAGCTGATGTGCTGATCCTCGGGGAAGACGATAGTTCCGATTAGCGGAGGTGGTGTGGATGTCAATGGGATGAGGGAATAGACGTTCCTCTGGTCCTAGGTATCCGTGGAGGTCCTCTCCTAGTGGAAGATAGATCGGTGGGGAGTGGACGACTTTGAGCTCGTCCCACGACTCGTGGTCGATGACGTAGATTTGGTGAAACGGCTTGGCGACGCGCTCGTTGTGATAGAGATACACCCGGTGGCACGTGGCGTCGAGAGGGTAGTTCACTGTCCACACGGTTGGTCAGACACGTGGGTAGCCAAAGGCCAATGGAAGTCACGGGGATCCTGAAGGATATGCCGGACGAAGGGAACTCACTAAGGGGGGGGAATCCCTTGTATAGAGGACGAGTCAAGAAGTGGTAATTGAAGAAGACCAAGATGCGGATCCTGGTCTTCTTACGAGTCCTTATATACATGTAGGAGGTAGCTTTCAAGCTCCTCTTGAATCGTAGCTAGCCAATAGCGTAAGTAGAGCGAACCCTAATACAACTACTACTAGGAATGAGTCATCTCGTACAATCACATGCTAATCCCTACAGCTGACTGATGCTGCGCAGTCCATGACTAAGTACTTCTGACACTCGTAAGTCACCACCGATGAGTCAGAGTCCACATCCGAGACGAAACGTTACAAGTGCCAGTGGCTACTCCAAGTGAGGAGAGCAAGTCCTCCAAGCCAAAGCGAGGTCGTGGACGCCCACCCAAGCAGCCCGCTGGTGAAATTGTCCCTAATCAAAAGGCACCACGTGCACCTGCCCAGAAGGGTCGTACAAAGGGCTCTCAAAATTGGACCGCACAAGACCTCATCGCCCTCGCTCATTACGTGGAGGAAGCCATCCCACTTGGGATGAATGTCTGGAAGAGAATTGAAGGGTTGTATAACAGCGACTATGCTATTCCGAACAATCGACGAGAGCGCGCATGGGACCACATGCGAGAAAAATGGTACAGGGTGAGTACTCGAACATGCATGCCACAGAACGCTATTCTAAGATGGGGCACACTCTCGTAGATCGTGTCTGATGGCCCACCAACAGGCACTGGCGAAATGCCCGATGCCTTAAGCGAAGTCTTCCGTGTGAACAACAAGATGGAGGACATTGGAGGTTTGGTTGACCCGGAAGATCTTCCAGAGGGTGGCGGCGGCGGCGATGGCGGTGGCGGAAACGATTCGGACTCGGATGAGATAGAAGACGCACCGCCTGCAAAGAAAACGTTCAAGACTTCTCGACCTGGCACAGACGGTGGTAGTGTTGGCACTGGCGTTGGCAGCGGTGCCAGTGGTAGCAGCTCCCGGCGGGCGAAACATAGTTCAGCTTCCCTCGCGGAAAAGCTCCTCTCCAGCATCTCTCCTGATGCAGAGGCACGCCAAAATGACAACAGAGCCCTTCAGCGTCTCTATCTCCAGCAAATCCGCGCACAAGAAGAAACGATCCGTGTTCGAGAGCTGCAAAATGACACACTTCGCCAAGAAGTTGCAAACCTACAAGATAAGTTACAAACTACAATATGTGAGCTAAACAGGGCAGAGCGTCGAGCCGACAACCTTGACGTGCAACTGGGGGTGATGAAGCTCATGGGGGACCGCGGGAAGCGCAGTGGTCGCTCGTCCCAGCGTCGTCGTGCCCATCACAAACGGCCCCTCACCTCCAGCTCGGGTTCCATGTCTGATGGCTCTGCCTCTTCCCGTCGTCGCTCTCGGTCTCCGTCGCGCTCTGCATCGAAGGCCAAGCAACGTCGCGTGGATCCGCCAGTCGTTCCGAATAGGTTGGAGAAAGGAAAAGGGAAGATGGTGTATCAGGATGATGAAGGGGCGGCTACATCGCTCATGATGTCGCAAAGTGGCACCGGTGAGAACGCACGGGCAACGACACCGGATGAGTGGCCGGCTTCTGCTAACGAGTAGATTGAAACAACCAATGATATAGATGTTGCTTGTATGGACTCGGAACAAGACTAAACTTCATCTACATGTAAATGGAACCTCGATACGCGATCCTTTTTCCTGATCTGCCCAAATAGCATCGTCTCGAATGAATCCCAGACGCTGGCGTCCTCCTCCGAGTCCTTCCATATGGGCATGAAAACTTCTTTGATCTGGCTAATGCCAACGAGACGTGCACGGACATTGGAAAGTCGGATGCAAATTTCGATGAGATTTGCGCGTGCTCTTGTATCGTTGATGGGCAGGGGCATTCGAAGTCGGCCAAACGAGCCTTGGATCGTCCGCATACCCCACTCGGCTGCCTGTCGACAAGAAAGGAGCTGATTGTCGAAGTGGACAGCAACCCGCATCCCTTCTTCTGTCATGTGGAGGGTCTCGCCAGCTTTCATTGGCGCACGAATGTAACCACCCTGACGAAGCGCTGCACTGCCCCGGGGGAACGCTGTGTCGGCTACAAGGTAAAACCCGTTCGGCGTTCGCGAGCGCAGCTTCTCGTATATGGTCAGCGCAACTCTCGAGTCGTGCCAGCTCCCGGGTGCATTGAGACGGCACGCGATGACAGTTCCTACAAATCCTAGGTCATTGGCATTGGTGCGAGTAAGGCGAAGCGAGTAGTACATACCATCAGGGCCGAAAACCAAGATATTACTGACAAAATGATCATGTAACCAGCCATTATACATGGCATTCTCTATGTCCTGGTCCGATGATTCCTCAACTGGGAGTTTGAGACCATCAATGAAGCCGAACGCGCCGAAAAGTTGATCATGTCGATCGACGATGTGCTGAGTGAAGTGATCGAACGTCTCGCCACGAGGCCATTCGATTCGCGCAGAGGGGATGTTGCGTAAGACTGCAAGGAGAATCTGAAGGGAAAATGAAAGATACCGAGCGACTGTCGTGGGGACGAGACCGAAAATTTGCTGGAGGGTTATCTCGCGCATTGTTGAAGCAAGATAATGTGAGACCAGCCCAAGAGCGCCAGCAGCGTCGAGGGAACGCCGATCAATACGGGGAACTGCACCCAATGAGATATCATTGCGAGGGATCGGTGATGAATCCCATGCCTCGGCGAAGCCTTGGTCAAGGAGATGGCTGAATGTTGCGACGTCTATACCCATTGTCGTAATAAACGCACGGTTGTTACCTCTGGCATACATATGCTGCCAGGGAGTTCCAACGCGTGGGGAGGGATTAAGATCGGGGCGGGTGAGGTACGTGCGGTGTGCGTTTCGCTGTCGTATTCGGTCCTCCCTCCTGTGCAAGATCTCTGCCCACACAACCACGAGGAGCCGCCTCCTTTTCTGCCGACGCTGATCTTCATCGTCGTCGTCGTCATCATCATTGCCTGCATTGAGGTTCACGTATCGTAGCTGATGCACAAGGTTATATTTGAGAGTCATAGCCATGAGGGAAGATGCGAACGGTCCCTCATCAGCACGACAAGTCGGTTGACGCGCGCCATTGTTCCGGTTCTTGCTTTGTAATAATCTAGCACTAGATTTTTTTCTCTTGTCTGCGGGGGCACAGGTCTGTAGATTATTTATTTTCGGGATTACAAATTTCGGGTACAGCCGTGCAATTAATTATCTAGACCCGCCAGATATCTACGGGAAGTCACCCAGTGTCGTCGAAGCTGCGAGGCTGACAGACAACTCAAGAGTGATAATTCAAGCATTATCGATGTATGCACATGACTTCTCTGTAAGTTACTATGGATTTCGAGCTTTCTAATGAACTCTATCCTTCGCTTCGAGAATGCTTTGGGGCAGTAACGCGTGATGCCCATGATACTTTTTATTCGCCCACGCCGCTTGTGCACCTGACAGCCCGTCCCTGTAAGCGGAAGCGGTAATGAAACGCGCGGCTCGATTCGCAAACCTGTGAGGGAATGAGTGACGAAACAAACCAAAAAAAAAAAACTGACCGTCGGATCTGAAGAAGGGGGACGCTGTCAAGGCACTCCTTCACAGTATTCTTCATTCCGAGAGCGGTCTTTTCTCGGGGGGCCATGCGGTATCGAGATTTGGCTGCACCCCAGTATTGCTCAATAAAATTGAGCTCACAATGATATTTCGGGTAAAAGTCGCAAATGTGGCCATGCGATGTGATGTATTCCTCGAGCTGTGATTTCTCAGCAACGAAATCAGGCTGGAGGAAAAGTATGCGCCGGCAGCAGCAGTCCACGCAGCCAGGGGGGCACTTGAACTGCCAACACTGAGTGACCAACCCCGCTTCTGGCCACAGCCCGCGTTCACGAAGGATTTGCTCCATGCCCTTGAACCAGCCGGGCATGGAGGGGTGGTCGTCTGGGAAATAAAAACTCTGCAATTCTCCGGTTGGTAGTCTACCGCTACGCATGGGTACTCCGTTGAGATGATGCGTCCATCCGTTCTTCGGACCTGGGGGGAATGAGGATAAAGAATTGAGGAATAACCAACGACGCACCTTTGACCATCCGTCGAGCTGAGATTGCGTCGTCTGCACGCTTCTGGTGGCTGGGCGCGTTGTCGAAGAGGAATAGCCCCTGCGCGTATCCACCTGTGAGCCCCTCAAAAATGTCGATTGCGCGGTCTACCTGGACAAGCAGGTCGTTTGCTGTAAACCAACCATCCCTGTTCTTCCCAGGCCGGAAGAAGACCCTGGCGTCGCTGTGCAGGTGTGAGTGGAATTGGCAGGGAAAGGGCCAGTAACGACGCACCTTTCGTCGTTGCGCAGTGGGCCCCAATCTGAAGTCAAGAAGTCTGAAACCATCAGAGTGAGGCCCTCTCCCTTTGGTTTCGGAACATTCTTGCCAGGACAGCCCCAATACGTTTGGCGTTCGTCATTTTGATAAAAGATGGATTCGTCGTGAGTGATAAGAACAAGACGAAAGCGGCCGTTTGCCTCGGGTACAGGGAAGCCCGCGGGGCGAGGGAGCTCATTCCCCGCGTCATCCCAGGTGTGAAAGCGACGCTCATATTGCTTAAATCGATCCACAAAACCCTTCCTGTATTCCACAACATCCTCACGTTCGTGGCCATCAACGTACATGCCGTTCTGGTGTCTGCCCACATAATGGTCAGAGGTGGCTTATGTAATTGATAGCCCAGTCGGTGATGAGAGTCTTTAATGGTTCATACTCCAGCCGACATCGGCCGACATCGGGATTCCGCTGGAATTGATACTCCAGCCGACGTCGGCTGAGAAACAGGAGTTACCGGAGCTCCGGAAGGACTCCCTGCTATGGAATGATAAGTTTAAAGAAGTGGATAATATACAGTTCATATGGAAATGATCAGAGAACAGTTAAACAGCCCCCAATGATATGGGATGTCCCTGTAATGGGGTGGGGACATCCATACAATGATATAGGACATCATCCCTGTAATGACATCAGACAACTGACATTGGGATTCCACCAGAATTGATACCCCAGCTGGCAATGACTGAAAAAGCGGAGTTAGCGGAGCTCCTGATGGACTCCCTGTTATGGAATGTCAAGTTTAAAGAAGTGGATAATATACAGTTCATATGGAAATGATCAGAGAACCCTGTAATTACATCAGACAACTGATGTTAGGATTCCACCAGAATTGATACCCCAGTAGGCAATGGCTGAAAAAGCGGAGTTAGCGGAGCTCTTGATGGACTCCCTGTTATGGAATGACAAGTTTAAAGAAGTGGATAATATACAGTTCATATGGAAATGATCAGAGAACAGTTAAGCAGCCCCCAATGATATGGGATGTCCCTGTAATGGGGTGGGGACATCCATACATTGATATAGGACATCCCCATAATGACATCAGACAGCCAGTGCTGACCAACATCGAGATTCTGCTGGAATTGATACCCTAGCCAGCGATGGCTGAGAAAGCAGAGTTAGTGGAGCTCCTGATGGACTCCCTGCTATGGAATGACAAGTTTAATGAAGTGGATAATATACAGTTCATATGGAAATGATCAGAGAATAGTTAAACAGCCCCCAATGATATGGGATGTCCCTGTAATGGGGTGGGGACATCCATACAATGATATAGGACATCATCCCTGTAATGACATCAGACAACTGACATTGGGATTCCACCAGAATTGATACCCCAGCTAGCAATGGCTGAAAAAGCGGAGTTAGCGGAGCTCCTGATGGACACCCTGCTATGGAATGACAAGTTTAATGAAGTGGATAATATACAGTTCATATGGAAATGATCAGAGAACAGTTAAACAACCCCCAATGATATGGGATGTCCCTGTAATGACATCAGACATCCATGCAATTGTGTGGGAAATTGCCACAATGACGTTGGAGATCCCTACAATAACATAGGAGGTCCCCATGCAATGATGTCGGATATCCTTGCAATGGGGTGGGGACATCTATAGAATGATGTAAGATATCCCTACAATGATGTTGGACATCCCTGAAATGGTGTAGGAAATCCCCACAATGATATGGGACATTTCTACAATGATTATGGACATCCCTACAATGATATGGGGACAGCCATACAATGATGTAGGATATCCCCACAATGGTGTGGGAGATCCCTAGAATGATGTCGGAGATCCTTCTAATGATGTCGGAGATCCTTCGAATGATGTCGGAGATCCTTCTAATGATGTCAGAGATCTCTACAATAATGTTGGACATCCTTGTGCAATGGTGTCGGAGATCCCTGCAAGGGTGTGGGGACATCCATACAATGATGTAAGATATCCTTACAACAATGTCAGACATCCCTGTGACGGTATGAGACATCCCCATAATGGTGTAGGACATCCCTAGAATGATGTTGGACAGCACTGTGCAATAGTGTCGGAGATCCCTGCAATGATGTAAGATAACCCTACAATGGTGTTGGATATCCCTGCAATGGTGTCCCTATAATGATACAGGATTTCCCTACAATGATGACAGACATCCCCATAATGTTGTGGGATATCCCTACAATGATGTCGGAGATCCCTGTGATGATATGGGACATCCCCACAATGGTGTCAGAGATTCCTGCAATGATGTAGGACTTGATGTAGGATATCCATACAATGATGTTGGACATCTCTGAAATGATGTAGGAAATCCCCACAATGATATGAGACATCCTTACAATGATTATGGACATCCCTGTAATGATATGGGGACATCCATACAATGGTGTGGGACATCCCTAGAATGATATCAGAGATCCCTGTGCAATGGGGTCGGAGATCCTTGTAATAGTCTGGGGACATCCATTTAATGGTGTGGGGGAATTCATATGATAATGTAGGATATGTCTACATTGATGTCAGATATCCCTGAAATCATGTGGGACATCCCTACAATGATGTTGGAGATCAATAGGATGGTGTCGGAGATCCCTGCAATGGTGCAGCAACATTCATACAATGATGTAGCCTGAGGGACATCTGACATCATTGTAGTGATATCTTACATCATTGTATGGATGTCCCCACACCATTACAGGGATATCTGACATTATTATAGGGATGTCCTACATTATTATAGGGATGTCCTACATTATTGTAGGGATGTCCTACATCATTGTATGGATGTCCCCGCACCATTGCACAGGGATCTCTTACATCATTCTAGGCATGTCGAACATCATTCTAGGGATGTTCCACACCATTTCAGAGATGTCTAGCATCATCCTAGGGACATCCCACAACATTGTAGGGATATCCTGTGACATTGTAGGGATAACCCACAACATTGTAGGGATATCCTGTATCAGTATAGGGATGTCTCACACCATTGCAGGGAAATCCAACATCATTGTATGGATGTCCCCACACCATTGCAGGGATCTCCGACACTATTGCAGGGATATCTGACATTATTGTAGGGATGTCCTACATCATTGTAGGGATATCATGTATCATTGTAGGGATATCCTGTATCATTATGGGGATGTCCCACACCATTGCAGGGATATCCAACATCGTTGTAAGGGTGTCCTCACACCATTGCAGGGATCTCCGATACCATTGCAGGGATATCTGACATCATTGCAGGGAAGTCCAACACCATTGCAGGGATATCTGACATTATTGTAGGGATGTCCTACATCATTGTATGAAGTTCCCTGCACCATTGCACAGGGATGTCCAATATCATTCTAGGGATGTCCCACACCATTTCAGAGATGTGTAGCATCATTGTAGGGATATCCCACAACATTGTATGGATATTCCACAACATTGTGGAGATGTCTGTCATCATTGTAGGGATATCCTGTATCATTATAGGGATGTCCCACACCATTGCAGGGATATCCAACATCATTGTAGGGATATCTTACATCATTGCAAGGATCTCTGACACCATTGCATGGGGATCTCCTATGTTATTGTAGGGATCTCCAACATCATTATGGTGATCTCCAACATCATTGTAGCAATTTCCCAGACGATTGCATGGATGTCTGATGTTCATTACAGGGATGTCCTATATCATTGTATGGATGTCCCCACCCCATTACAGGGACATCCCATATCATTGGGGGCTGTTTAACTGCTCTCTGATCATTTCCATATGAACTGTATATTATCCACTTCATTAAACTTGTCATTCCATAGCAGGGTGTCCATCAGGAGCTCCGCTAACTCCGCTTTTTCAGCCATTGCCAGCTGGGGTATCAATTCTGGTGGAATCCCAATGTCAGTTGTCTGATGTCATTACTGGGATGATGTCCTATATCATTGTATGGATGTCCCCACCCCATTACAGGGACATCCCATATCATTGGGGGCTGCTTAACTGTTCTCTGATCATTTCCATATGAACTGTATATTATCCACTTCATTAAACTTGTCATTCCATAACAGGGAGTCCATCAGGAGCTCCGCTAACTCCGCTTTTTCAGCCATTGCCTACTGGGGTATCAATTCTGGTGGAATCCTAACATCAGTTGTCCGATGTCATTACAGGGTTCTCTGCTCATTCAAGTTTCCATATGAACTGTATATTATCCACTTCTTTAAACTTGACATTCCATAACAGGGAGTCCATCAGGAGCTCCGCTAACTCCACTTTTTCAGCCATTGCCAGCTGGGATATCAATTCTGGTGGAATCCTAATGTCAGTTTTCTGATGTCATTACAGGGATGTCCTATATCATTTTATGGATGTCCCCACCCCATTACAGGGACATCCCATATCATTGGGGGCTGTTTAACTGTTCTCTGATCATTTCCATATGAACTGTATATTATCCACTTCTTTAAACTTATCATTCCATAGCAGGGAGTCCTTCCGGAGCTCCGGTAACTCCTGTTTCTCAGCCGACGTCGGCTGGAGTATCAATTCCAGCGGAATCCCGACGTTGGCTGGCGTCAGCTGGAGTAACCATTATAGATTCTCACCACCAGGATATCTGATATTATTGTAGGGATGTCCTACATCATTGCAGGGATCTCTGACACTATTGCACAGTGCTGTCCAACATCATTCTAGGGATGTCCTACACCATTATGGGGATGTCTCATACCATCACAGGGATGTCTGACATTGTTGTAAGGATATCTTACATCATTGTATGGATGTCCCCACACCCTTGCAGGGAGCTCCGACACCATTGCACAAGGATGTCCACCATTATTGTAGAGATCTCTGACATCATTAGAGGGATCTCCGACATCATTCTAGGGATCTCCCACACCATTGTGGGGATATCCTACATCATTGTATGGCTGTCCCCATATCATTGTAGGGATGTCCATAATCATTGTAGAAATGTCCCATATCATTGTGGGGATTTCCTACACCATTTCAGGGATGTCCAACATCATTGTAGGGATATCTTACATCATTCTATAGATGTCCCCACCCCATTGCAAGGATCTCCGACACCATTGCATGGGGACCTCCTATGTTATTGTAGGGATCTCCAACATCATTGTGGCAATTTCCCACACAATTGCATGGATGTCTGATGACATTACAGGGACATCTCATATCATTGGGGGCTGTTTAACTGTTCTCTGATCATTTCCATATGAACTGTATATTATCCACTTCATTAAACTTGTCATTCCATAGCAGGGTGTCCATCAGGAGCTCCGCTAACTCCGCTTTTTCAGCCATTGCCAGCTGGGGTATCAATTCTGGTGGAATTCCAATGTCAGTTGTCTGATGTCATTACAGGGATGATGTCCTATATCATTGTATGGATGTCCCCACCCCATTACATGGACATCCCATATCATTGGGGGCTGTTTAACTATTCTCTGATCATTTCCATATGAACTGTATATTATCCACTTCATTAAACTTATCATTCCATAGCAGGGAGTCCATCAGGAGCTCCGCTAACTCTGCTTTCTCAGCCATCGCTGGCTAGGGTATCAATTCCAGCAGAATCCCGATGTTGGCCAGCACTGGCTGTCTGATGTCATTACAGGGATGTCCTATATCAATGTATGGATGTCCCCACCCCATTACAGGGACATCCCATATCATTGGGGGCTGCTTAACTGTTCTCTGATCATTTCCATATGAACTGTATATTATCCACTTCATTAAACTTGTCATTCTATAACAGGGAGTCCATCAAGAGCTCCGCTAACTCCGCTTTTTCAGCCATTGCCAGCTGGGATATCAATTCTGGTGGAATCCTAACGTCAGTTGTCTGATGTCATTACAGGGATGTCCTATATCATTGTATGGATGTCCCCACCCCATTACAGGGACATCCCATATCATTGGGGGCTGCTTAACTGTTCTCTGATCATTTCCATATGAACTGTATATTATCCACTTCTTTAAACTTATCATTCCATAGCAGGGAGTCCTTCCGGAGCTCCAGTAACTCCTGTTTCTCAGCCGACATTGGCTGGAGTATCAATTCCAGCGGAATCCCGACGTCGGCCGACGTCAGCTGGAGTATGAACCATTAAAGACTCTCATCGCCGACTGGGCTATCAATTATATAAGCCACCTCTGACCATTGGCTGGGGAAAGTGGGGGCGAGTGCGAGCGAATGCAGGAAGTAAGTAGAAAATGCGAAAATAGCCCTTTCAGGGCCCAGGGAGAGCGCAGTCGTATCACCGTTCAATGATGCGTGCTGTGCGTTTGATGCCCGGATGTCCATACGTGAGGGGGTCGTGGTGATTCCGGATGATAGCGCGGATGTCGTCCGATCCCCCAGTGATGACCCTCGCTCCTTGCCGATACCAAACATCGTTGACTTTCTTGAGTTTGTGAGCGTCCACCCAGTGCTTGATTTGATCTTCGTCTTGTCGGTGATTTTCCTCGGCTTGAGTGACTAGTTGTCGCGTTCGGGTTTGTTGTGCGGCGAAAATCCTTTCGGGGAGGACTACCACTCCCTCGTTGTCCCGATCCCCTTGGTCGTAGTCGGGTCTTCAGGATAGTGCGTCTGCTCGTCCGTTGTTCACTCCTTTTATGTGGTGAATCTCGAAGTCGTATTCCATCAGTTCAAGTACTTCCCTTGCGACTCTTCGGCTTATCTTCTGGGGTGATTTCCAGTGTGTGAGGTTGAGATGGTCGGAGAAGATCTTGATTTTATGGGGGGAGCCGGCTAGGTAGGGTCGCCAATGTCTCAGCGCTTTCACGATGGCTAGTAGCTCGAGGTCGTATATGTCGTAGTTACGTTCGGCTTCGTTGAGCATGGCTGAGTAGTACCCTATCGGATGTCGCTTGCCGTCAGCCTTCTTTTGTAGTAGTACGGCTCCCACCGTGTATCCCGATGCGTCGACTTCCAGTTCGAATTGGTCGGTGAGTGTGGGGTGTGCCAGTACCGGTTCAGAGGTTACGAGGTCTTTGAGTGTCTGGAACGCTTTTTCTTCGTCGGCGTTCCAGGACCATTCCATGTCTTTGCGGGTGAGTCGGTTTAATGCTCGGGCGTGCGTCGCGAAACCACGGATAAAGAGGCGGTAAAAGTTGCAGAAGCCCAAAAAGGAGCGTACGTCGCGTACCTTCGTTGGTCGGGGCCAGTCGCGAATGCCCGAAACTTTTACTGGGTCCATGCGTGTCACCCCCTTTTCAAGGATGACCCCCAGGTAATCCATCCGCGGTTGGTGGAAAAGGCATTTCTCCGGTTTGAAATATAGGTCGTGATCCATCGCGACCTGGAGAACGTCACATACCGCGTTAATGTGTGCTTGCATGCCCGCGTTTTCGTGGGTGGCGATACCGATGTCGTCCATGTAGACTCGAATGATGGTGCCTAGCAGCACGTGTGCGGCGATGACAGGGGCGAGGATGTAATCCATCATTGCCTGGAAGGTCGCCAGTGAGTTGGTTAGCCCGAAATACATAACTAACGGTTCAAAGAGTCCGTATCGTGTTTTGAACGTGGCTTTCGGTTCGTCCCCTTCTTTGACTCGTATGTTGTTGTACCCCCAGCGGACATCAAGCTTGGTGTAGATATGACCATTGCCCAGGTCGTTGATGAGTTCGCCCATGAGTGGCAGGGGATATTGGTTGCGAATGGTACAGGCGTTGATTCTTCGGTAGTCTTGGATGGGGCGGAGTTTGCCGTCTTTCTTTTTGATGAAGAAGAAGGAGGACGCGTAAGGTGATTTTGATGGTCTGATATAACCCAGTTTTAGTTGCTCATCGAGCCACGTCTTGAGTTGGTTATCCTCCTCTTGCGACATAGGGTATACCTTGCAATCGATACTAGCCGGTGTTCCTGGCTTGAAGTCGATGGCGTGATCCCATGGCCTGGAAGGCGGAAATCGATGTGATGCTTCCTCATCGAAGATTTTGGCGAAGCGTTGGTAGGGTTCAGGGATGTCGGTCACCTTTTGATCCTTTCGAGCGGCGATGGCGAGCTCGGTAGCTGTGGTTCGTATTTGGCATGCCTCTTCTAACTCCAGCACTACTTCTTCGGCTTCTTCTTGGGTTATGGTAGTGGCAATTACGTTTTGTCGCTCCGCAGGGTGAATAGATCGAAGAATTATTGGCAGGTTTTCTTCATGGATCGTAGCATGCTTCCAGCTAATCGTTGGTTCATAAGCGGCTAGCCAAGGGTATCCGAGCACTAGGTCTTCGTCGCCGATGTCGGTGACAAGGAACCTCATGACCCTGCTAATTCCCTTTGTCTCCACGTCGAGATCAATGAAGTGAGTGATTGACCCAGCTTTATTTTCCGTATTATCAATGTTCCATATTTTCTTTGGACGGTCTAGAGGTTGTAGTCCCAACCCCATGCGTTTCGCAAACGCAGGTCTTATGAAGTTGTCGGTGGCACCCGAATCTACGAGTCCTTTTATGTCGGCCATGGAGTAACTTGTACGAATCGAGACTGGAATTCGGAGCGAACGGAAGCGAGTCATGATTACAGAGTTACAATTGATTGCCCTCACCCAGGCCGATGGGTTTAGGCGTCCCGAAAACCCTCCTGATTCCATAAGTCCTGGAATATGAGGTCTTTTACTTCATCCGTGGCTCCCCTCACCCCTTCAAGCCAACTTTTGGCAGCGTCTTGGGGCGTCGAAGTGCTTGCTGCGCGGGCGGTCGGCGGTTCTTGACTATAGTAGTCGGTTTCTGCGCTCCAGCTTTGACTCGTCGGGGGTCTATACTGCTGTGTTTGTTTTCTGGGTCGCGTGCAATCTCGTGAGAAGTGACCCGGGTTATTGCAGTTATAGCAAATGACTTCCCGCATGTCGCGCCTTTGCCCTCCGCCTCTGCCTCTATTTCCTCCTCCCCTTTGGTACGATCTATTCTCCCTTCCGAGGACTTCTTCGGCATTGGCCAGTTGCGCTCGGGAACGGTCGGCTGAGGTATCCATAGCGTTTGGATCATACCTCGGTGGCGGGTTTCGTGGGGGGTTCCACGGAGCTCCGTAGTGGCGAGGGGGGTTGGAACGAGTGGGGGGTGTTGTCCTGGACAGGTGCAGTCGAGCTCTAAGGTGGATGTATTGTTTTTGTCGCCTCAACGTGGTGTCCTTCCATTCGTTGAACGTATCTGGATTGTCCAACTCGTAAACCTTAGTGAAGAGTGCGGGTGGAAGTCCCGCCATGAACCGATCGATCGTTTGTCGGTCATTGAGGCGATAATCAGCCTTCCGTGCCAATTGCTCGAAGTTGGTGACGTACGTGTCAATGTCATCTCCGACCATTTTGAGGCCTTTGGCCAACGCAGCCTGCGCCTGTTCTTGCTCGAGGACGTTGGAGAAGCGATCTGAGAAGCCTGCTGTCAGGGTATCCCAGAGGTATTCGTTGTATCGGTCCCTTCCCGTTCGTACTTCGTTGTTGAGCCAGGTGAGGAAGCCGAGCGTCCAGTTGCTGACTGCGGGTCCTTTTACGTACCCCAGGAACATGAGACATCTGCGATACACGTTTCGCAGGACGGGAGTGTCTCCGTTGAGTGCCCAGTAGAGGTGCCACTGAGTGAGGAAGGCTTCGTAGTCGGCTCTATCCCCCGTGAACACCGTGGGTTTTTCGCCCGTTAGTTTGTCTTTGCCGGGTTGCATTCCTGCTCCTGCCCCTGCTGCTGCTGGTGGTCCGGGGAAGCCTCCTCCGGGAGGTCCTGGTGGTCCCCCACGTGGTGGTCCTCCTCCAAAGTTCCCTCCTGGCCTTCAGGGTGGAGGGGGACTCCCTCTTCCTGGAGGGGGATCAGGGTGGTCGGGTCCTACTGCTCGAAATATGGCTGCTTCGTCAGCGTCCATTCGGTGTCCCGTACTTGGGTGAATGGGGAGAAGGATTGCATTGGCTTCTTCCCGAATGCGCCGCACTTCCTCGTTGATGAGGGTTTCTTCTTGTGTAAGGGTGGCCATTGCGACTGTGGCCGGGGATCGCACGTGGATTACTTTGGGTTCTGTTATGTGTAGTAACTCAGCTGTTTGGGTTACTGCCGCTACTTCCGACTCCTCGTCGTCTGCTTCGGTTTGATCGTCTTCTTCTCCGCTTGTTTCGGATGGTGCGGGTGTACGTGGTTCTGAGGTACTTGGTTCCTCTGCTGGTTGTCCGTCTATCTGTCCCCACTGCTCTCGATTGGGTAAATCTCTTGTGTCGATGTCGCAGTTGTAGTTTCTTCCTGCTGGTCGTACCGCGTCCCACCTGTTGTCGATCGGGTTCCACGTAATCTCCACCCAGCAGACGTTTTCGAAATTGAACTCAACTGGTCGGTATCGGGTCGGTCCCGACGCAAAGTCAACGAAGTATCCGATGTCCCCTCGGTATTCTCTCCACTGTGCTGCTCCTAGAAAGCGTACTGGTACGTTGCGGTCTCCTCTTCGTTCCGAGGAGTAGGTTCGAAAGTTGGTCCACCGTTCTTGAGTCGTGAACGCCACGATGAAAGGATTCTGGTCTTAATGTAACGCCGCCACTGGCGTGAGTCCGACTTGGACAGCGAAAGGGCGTTTAGACGACTTAGCGGATCTTCTAGTAATCACGTGACACGAATACACGGCCTCAGGGTGCACGTGATCGTAAGGGGCACTAGGGCGACTTCCACTAGGCATGCGTGAAGGACGACTTGCTCTACTAGAGACAAGCGAACGAGGTAGCAGACACTCAAGAGGAGCACTAGGAGCGGATGAATGATGGCTATTGAAGAAGACCAGAATGGAGACTTCTGGTCTTCGCGTCGTACTACTTATACATTTGACGAGGCAGCTTTGAAGCTCCTCCCGAACTCGGATGACTAGTAGCGTAAGTAGCTCGAACCCTACTACAGCTACTACTAGGAATGAGTCATAGCATCACCACAGACATGTGATACTACGACGGCTGACTGATACTTGTCCATGACTAATTACGACTTACTAAGGGAGTCACCACCGTACAGTAAGTGTCCACAACGCCGAACCGTGACAGACACCTTCGTCCTTCAACAACGATGGCCGGGTTTTGCCATGCTGGTGACTCGGAAGTTCTCGGGTGTGAGCGAAGTTGACCACCCATTGTCAGATCGTCCGCGCGCGAAACGTACCGCGGCCTTCGGACTTTGCAAAGACTTTCGAGGCTTGCTTCCAGGTGAAGCCCAGAGATCTGTCCAAATACAGGTTCAATAGCCCGATCATCGCCACAGCACGACCGCGAAGCACTGAGTCCGAGTCAAGACTTGTGTTTCTGATCTTGACGGTTAGCTCCTCTCGCATGGCCCACAACTTTGGACAGTCTTGAAGGAGCTCAGTGGCATTGACCACTGACTGCTGAGTGGCGGCGTCGTCGGGGGCATTCCCGTGGCGAATGCCGTCAAGCACCTTTGTGTCAGTGTCATCGAGGTCATCAAGTTCGCTCAAGTCGCCACTGCAAGACGAAGATGACTCTTCGCTTTCGTACCGAACTGTCCGAGAAGGCCCCCAGCGAGAACCCAGTTGTTCCGAGTCGCTGAGGTCGCTGTGCATCGATATCACACCTCCTGTTGTCTTCCTGGCCTCGTCTTCGGCTTCGGCATCGGTTTCCTCCTCCTCCTCCTCCTCCTCGAGCCGTATCGTCATTGTGGCGCCCTTGGCACTGCGCAGGCTTCCTGCTGCCTCGTCTTTGTCGTTGGCTGACTCAGCTTCATCCCCCACCTCAAGCACATTTACTGACACTGCACCACCGTCCGCGTTGGACACGCCTTCGGCCACTTTGGCCACTTTGGCCTCGTGCATATCCGAGTCCTTGTCGGTTATGCCCTTGTCTTCCGAGTCCTCCAAGTCGCACGTCTCGGTCTGGATAGCTTCAGTGCCACTGGGTTCTTCTTGTCTTGCGCTCTCGGCCTTCCGCTTGAAGAACTCCGGCAACGAGAAGAAACCTTGTGCTTCAAGGTCTCTCCTGGCTTTCTTGTGCCTTCTGATTGTCCTTTCAGATCTTTGGTTGTGATGGGATGCGTGCACGCGTTTTTTGGACCCTTCAGGTGCAGGGGCTTGCCTTGGTGCGTTCCGGGGTGCTGGGCTAAGGAAATCGGCTGCAGACAATTCCACAATTTCTGGATAACTCTCAGGTTTGTCCACTTCAATTTCCGTTGCTTCCAAATTCTCACTTGGGAGACGCGTTCTGTTCACTGCAGGGTCGGTCAATCATGTGATCAAATGTCACCGAGGCCAAGTCGCACCTGGCTTGGATTCCTCAATCTTCTGGGCCCTTCTGACTTGGGCCCTTTCGATATTCCGGAGGCGTGATTGATGTTTTTTTTTGGCATATATGTTGATTTTTTGAGACAGCGGAGGCTTTAGTGGATAGCCCAGTGGAAGGTGTTCCCCGTCTTTGTCAGCATGACTAACACTGACACGTGACTTTTTTCCGGCCATGCTTTTGACCCGACTTCAGCAAGTCAGCTTGGATTGACTGTAAATGTCGAGATATTGTGTTTTAATAAACAAACTTTGTTTACGCTTCTTTTCATTCAAATCAGAAAATTAAAAATAAAAAAAAGATACAGGTCAAAGAAGATATAGTTCTCTTTATTCTCTATCTTTTACATTGTGGCCATTGTGACAAGTGAGGGAGGAGATAGAGAAACCACGAAAACGACAAAATGCTTATATAAAGGGGTGCGGGTTCCTGATGGCCCCTACCTTAGTGTGAACGTGAATGTATTGGGTCCTACTCATTCGAAGCTTGAAACCATGAAGCTGAAACAGAGGGGTTGCCTTTTGGATGCGTTTTTGAGCCATAAAAAAAATGGAAACAGGGAATAATCCTTACCGCTAGCCTTGGGCTTTTTGGAAGGAGACGACGGCTAGGTTAATTATTGTCCATAGCCTAAGTAGCCCGTCCAGCGACACGGATGAGCTTCGACTGCGTGAGTTGAGATGACGGCCACGTGTCCGAGGAAGCAGGGTACAGTAGTACGAGTACGAGGGTAGTAAGTTTGCGTGTAAATGTGACGCCGTGGGGCCCAGAAATCGGGAATCTGCATGCGAAGAATGTATCGCAGGTACATACCTCGATAGGATGGCGGACCGCTGCCTCTGCGGAAGCGTTTGGCGGGAGGGGCGCCGTCGGTGGTGTCGTAGCGATGACGCACGCGAGTGGGAAGACTGGGGGTAGGAGCCAAACGGCGGCCGAAGCTACTGAAGCGCGCGGGGAACTGGAGCACAAACTAAAGAGGGGGAACTATTGGGGTGTGAATCGCTATTATTGTTAGTATTATTAGCAAGTTGTCGAGAGAGAATGTAACATGGGGCGAAGGAGGGGGCGAAGGATGAGTGAAGGATATAAAAGTGTTCAAAATTCCGTTGGAGGGGGCGCATGTTTGGCGTGAAGGACTGGATTACTGAATTCCTTGAATCACCGCTACTCTCAAATCAGCCATTCTTCATTTCCAAGTTCATTTCCCTCTGGAGTTTTGATGTGATTTACTCAGTAGAATATCCAAGAGAATATCCCGAAGGGGATGAGTAGAGCTGATTTACATCCGCGTCCGTTGCTTAGTAATACTACACACTCGGACTTCCGTTACCGGTCCGGTGCCGGGCTCGGCTAGTCCTATGCGTCCTAATAAGTTTTTCTGAACCCGTCTGTCCGCTCGCGTTTTCCCAACCAGTTGTCTGAGAACGTACCGCCAATCATTAGACCGCTCTCCTCACCGAGTGATCCCGGCCCGTCCACCTCACATATATGGCTCAAGTCCGCCGCAGTGAACGATTACGCGCTCAAGGTGCGTCCTTCAGCACTGTGGCAACTGCAGCGAGTACTGACTCCCTGTGCCACAGGTGGCGGTCACAGATCTGCAACGACAATTGACACGCTTCCAGACAATGTTTTACTCGAGATATTTGATTCTTATCGAAGCCAATCACTTACTAGTCAAGATAATGTCCCTGTATGGCCATGGCACTTACTGGTGCACGTATGTCAAAAATGGCGACAAATCATATTCGAGTCACCGCTCCGTCTTAATCTCCAAATTCTCTGCACACACGGAACCCCTGTCAGGAAGAATCTCAGTATTTGGCCAGCCTTTCCTATCGCTATTAATTATCACCCACCCGGAACGCTATTGGAACAAGGCAACATCATTGCTGCACTTGAGCATCCCGGTCGTGTATGTTATGTCAGCCTCGATGTGCCAAGTCCCCAGTTGGAGATGGCCATGACCACGGTAATGCGGGAGCCATTTCCGGTGCTGGCGCATCTCAATGTTTCCCTGGATGACGAAAACGCACCGGTCCTTCCCGCCAATTTCTTAGGAGGATCCGCACCATGTTTACAGACAATCCATTTACACAACATTTCCTTTCCAGCATTACCCTCACTTCTTTTGTCTGCCAGTCACCTCGTCAAACTCGAACTTCGCAATATACCCCCAACCGGTTACATTTCACCCGAGGCGATGGTTGCGTCTTTGGCCGCGTTGCTCAGGCTCAAAACCTTTATCATTGAATTCCAATCAACTACTTCCCGCCCTGGTCTGATGTCCCCGCCTCCCGTAACACGAAATGTCCTTCCTGCTCTCACCTACTTCGAATTCCAGGGTGCTAGCGAGTATCTGGAGGACCTCGTTTCCCGAATCGATGGCCCTCAACTGAATGAGATCCTCACAGTTTTCTTGGATCAACTTGTTGACATTCAGGTTACTCGACTCTCCGAGTTCATTGATCGCTCAGTCGGTCCCAAGTCGAACCTATTCAAGATTGCGCATCTTGCCTTCTACAGTACCGGAGTCACCTTCGTCATGTATAGCCATGCGAGTCCAAATCGTCATCTTATTTGGGATGCCATCCTCTGTAAAGGGGTTGATCGGCAAGTTTCCCACGTCCATGTACTCAGCCGATTTTCTGCTGCATTTTCCAATGTGGGCCATCTCAAGCTCGTCGCCGGGCTCAGGGGTGGTCGCCAATCAGAGGGTATCGATGACATCGAATGGCTACACCTCCTCCGCCCATTCTCCACTGCGCAGACGCTTCATGTATCCCCGAAGCTCGCAGGACACGTTGCTCTTGCACTGGAAGACATCACGGCGGAGACGGTCACTGAAGTGTTGCCGTCCCTTGACTTGATTTGCATAGAGGGCCAACCAGCATCATCCATTGAGAAGTTCGTCATTGCCCGCAGGGTCTCTGGTCGCCCTGTCACCGTCGTCAACACAGAGATGGAGCTCAATGGAAGACTCAAGTCCTATGTCTTTAACTGAGAGAATGTCCTATACCGGTTGCATACTATATAGCCTCGTATTTGATGATCTGACAGTTCTAATCATACCTCTGTCACATTTAGGAGACAATCATGGACGCCGGCGAGTGTATATATACCACTTAGACTACACTCGAATCCAACAATGAACCTATCGTGATTGGTCTTGAACTAGGTGTCCTGTTAGCCGCTGGCATCGACTGAACAACACAATCATTGCAGGTCGTACACCTGAATGTTCGGAAGTGATCCATACGATACTGAAAATGGAGGGGCGGTTGGTGGTAACAGACTCGGATCCACGCTCGGTATCATTTAACCGCACTGGGCCACGTCCACTGACCAGCTTGTCATCGACTCGAACCGGGCCGAACATGTGTGAGAAGGAAACCAAGAGAATACAGTGCCGGACATTTGATAGATCGCTCATGGAGATAAACTTTTCAGTGCCTTCACATCCCTTGATCTCTCGCAACCTCTCCGTATCCCACGGTGCGAAAGGACTAGTCACTGCTTTAGGCGGCGCGTGGACATCAGTGGATCGAGATGTTCGACTTTCGACGTTTACGAGACAGACGGCTGCAGACACGAAGAGGAGCTAAGTTTGATGAATTCAAAAATCGGTCAACAAATGGCGGTTTTGTGGCCTCGCCATCGCGATTCACGAAGCATCAGAGAACGAAGAATCAGGAACCCCAGGTGGTCGGAACACTGGTGGAAACCGCCAGTAAATTAATCGTGGAGAAAAGGGACACCTGTTGGTGAACCTGGAATAACTGTGGAATCGAAAAACGAGCGAGCTGTTCGCCGATCATCAACTTACAAGTTGAGCACGCGATGAGGCCGTTAATGAGGGCCCAATAGTTAAATGTTTCGTAGGAAGCAAGGTCCCTTAAATCAACACGGTTCTACGCGTGCCACCCGTCGTCCCCAAGTGTCCGCGCGACCGACACGATGCTAGGTGTAGGCGACGCGGCGCACCTCACGGCGGCCGACCAATCATACCTCGACGACGCAAAGACAGACGGGCTGGGATACACCGTGTTGTTGCGCGAGTCTGGACGCGGAGGCAACAATACGCTCACGGCCGCCACGGCCGTCTTCTTAAACCGTGCCGCAGCGCCGCAAGCCTCGAGCGCGGCGACCTGGTCGCGCGGTGTGCTCTCGCGGTCCTATCACACACCCATCAGTTATTCACAAGGTGGAACACGGCGCACAACGTCGTACCTTTGCGAGGCACTCCTCGGCGTCCTTCCCGTCGAGCTGCATCTCGAGCTGCATCGCGCGGTCTCCCGCCAGTTCCGCGTCCCCGAGCTCCGCCTCGTACTCGTTCGCCCATCACTCTCATTCGGCCGCGCGCTGCTGCGCCTGCGCGAGGCTCGCGTGTGCCGTGCTCGTCGCGCGATCACTGCTCGTGATGCGCGTTTCTTGCTCCTTGTAGCGGCACTGCAGGGCGGCGCGTTCGCTCTCGAGCACCTTGGGGCGCTCGCTCACGCGCCGGAACTCCTTCAGCTCCGGGTCGTTCGCGCGTCGGAGGCCCACCCAACGGCCCTGTCGTAATACGAGCGGGTCGTTCTCCTTTCACAGCCTATCGCGCGAAGCGAAACAAGCCTATGCTTCTAGTGTGTGCACCTTGGGAACTGTGGGTCTGATATGCGCGACTCGACAAGGGGACGAGAATTCACCTTGGATACAAGAGCCTGTTTATCTCTCAGTTCGGCTTCTCTAGCTCAAGCAGGCGTTCCTGCCGGCTCTCAATCGTCACGTCAGACATCTTCAGCTGGGCCAACGCGATAGCGCCTCTTCCAGCTCCACAGTGAGCACCTGCGAAGTGGAGGCGTTCGCCGGGCGCAGCAACGCGAGCGCCGGGATCTCGTCTACCTTGGCGTACAGCCAGTCGCTCCGCTTCGGCCGAGGAGATGCGCTCCAGCATGACGTCCTTTTCGGCTCGCACGACGCCGTACTGTGCCCGTGCCTTGGACAGCTGCGCCAGCGGATCCGAATTCGTCGCCATAATGCTCCTCAAAGTCTGCTTTCGTGACGGTGTGAGCGAGTTGCGCGGCCTCGATGGACGTGGCCATGCTGTCGGGGAGACCCAAGAGACGGGAAAGGACGTCTTGAAGTAGTGCGAGAAGCTTGGCCTCGAGCTGCTCCTCGCTGCAGCTCGAGCCCGCGTGAGATGTCCTGCGGGCGGTCTGATATGTCCGAGAACAAAAAGTGGGCGTTGCTCATCACGAGGAGGGAAGCGCGGCGGTCAGGCACTGGCGGAAGCGGCTCCTGCAGAGGGGTGAGAGAACGTCTCACCGGCCAGGATCGCCAGGATCGATGATGAGCCTACCACGTGATGCCTTGTGAGAAATGGCGGGGACGTACAGGCTCGAAGATTTCGCGCGAACTGAGGTAGCTTCTCACAGCACGACGAGTCCGTTGCTCCTCACCCTCTGGGGTGCTCGCATTGCTACTGTGGCCGTTGCTGCTGCCATTGCCGTTCGCGAGTGCCTTACATAGGCCAACGGGGACGGTGTTCGTCGATACGGGCTGGAGTGCGAAGTGCTTCTCGATCGGGGGTGGAGGGTTTTCGTTTCTGAGGCGAGGCCGCGACGGGCGGGTGGGACCCTCCCGGAGTAGGGCTGTACGCCGTACCGTATACGGCATACGGCCGTAAGGTGACGGTGCTGGTACGGTGACGGGGAAACCGTAAACCGTACCCGTAAGATGTTGGTTTGAGACCCAACGGCACGGCACGGGGTTCTGTACGGCCGTAAACGGCGGTATACGGTGGACGGCGGGTACTACCATATATTTTGTTCTGAATAAGGTGACAAAACCTTGGACGAAACTTGTATCAAATCACTCTGTCAATGGCAACTCGGGCCAACCGAAGGCGATGTTACAGATGGAGGGGAGAGCGACCGAGTCCGAAGCGTTCGCGACGGCCACAGCCGGTGCGAACGCGAACGGACGAAGGCGGGAGCGGGCGTTGACGGGCGAGATGACAAAGCGGAAACGGGAGCGAGAGCGGAAACGAGAGAAGAGAGGCGATGTCCTTCGAGTGCCGGCGGTAGGGCCTGACTTCCTGGACGATCGCGCGGCACGCAGGAGAGAGGAGGGGGAAACCAAACACTGATTATTCCGAGCCAAGAACGCGAGGTTTAAATACATGTAGAAGTAGCTACCCAGACAAGTAGGTGGGAATGCGGAGGTAAGGTAAAGAGGTGGCACAGGGGAAGCGAAACGCGGAGACGATCGAGTAAGACAAACGGTCAATGGGAGATGGGCGCAGAAACGAGACACCGAAGCGGATTAACTGTGAAAGGTAGCGAGCGAACGAGAATAACAATCAAAGGGGGGCCGAGACACGATGACGCACCACGACAATATGACTCCTCTTCCGAATCCAACGGCGGCGCACGGACTCCGATGGCGTCTTGCGGGTGGCCAAAGGCAGCCGAGAGCGAACTTGACATGCTTGACATCTTGAAAGGGAAATGAGAGATGAGCGATGCGACGGGGTGTTGAGGGACGAAGATGACACGAGGCGCGGGGACGCGCGGCCTGTCTATGGGTGGCTGTGGAGCGTCTTGCGAAGGGGTCGGTGTCGACGGCAGTCCGTGGTGACGAGAGGCAGGGGCGAGCGAAGGCGAAGGAGACGAGAGAGAAGGGGAGTTGTCGAGATCGATAGCGAGGAGCGAGCGAAGGCGAGACGATATGACCGATATGGCAACCCAGCCATGTGACGTCGGACCGAGACCGAAAACACCGAAACCAGACCGCGAGAAGGTCGCAAGGAAGGTCGGCGTCTTGTGCATCGTCTGTGTTGTGATATAAGGAAAGATATCCCGCAGGGAATGAGATAGTGAGGGAAAGTGGGAGAGCGGACACTCCTATTCCGTTGCCCGACCCATACAATTACATGCGCGTCCGTAGCTTACTAATGTATATACTCGGATTCCCGTTACCGGTCCGGTACCGGGTTCGGTTAGTCCCGGGATGCGACTTAACACTCCCCTTCATACCGGGGCTATACCCATTCCCGCGGTATGTTTCTTATGTCTGGGGCACGCTAAAGACTTCGTTAATATATCTGCCGTTTGCTCCGGATCTCGGCAACTTTCGACTCTCACGCTTCCCTTTTCGACGAGCTCACGGATCCAATGCCAACTTAGGTCTATATGCTTTGACCGTTTGTGGAACACTGGATTACGTGCCATCGCTATCGATCCTTCGTTATCCCCTTCTATCAGACTGGGGTATATCTGGCTGTATCCTATTTCCCCAAATAGGTTCCTTAGCCAGCATGCCTCACGGCCTGCTTCTGACAAGGCTACATATTCTGCCTCTGTCGACGATAAGGCGATGGTGCTTTGTTTATTAGACATCCAGGTGATCGCGCCTCCTCCACATAGGAAGATGTACCCCGTGGTCGATTTCCGGTCTTCGCAGTTCCTAAACGCGGCGTCTGAAAACCCGCTGAATAGGTTCGTATCTCTGCTCCGGCTTGGTACTGCTGAATACATTATTCCATAGGAACACGTTCCAGCTAAATACCTCAAAATACGCTTCAGCATCCCCATGTGCTGCCAACTCGGATTGGCTGTGTATGATGCCAAGCGGTTGACAGCGAACGCTATGTCCGGCCTCGTGGCGTTTGCGAGAAACTGTAGCTCCCCGAGTAAACGTGCGTACAGATTACTCTTGTTGCCGTCGCCCTTCTCGGTGTTAGCTTCTATTTTAACATTTGGGTCTAATGGCGTCGCTACTGCATTCGCATCATTCATGCCTTGTCTTTTTAGGATGGACTCGATATATCGTTCCTGGGAGATCGTTATAGAATGGTTCCGCTGGGTGACCTCTATTCCTACTATTTTGGTGGGTTCGCCCAAGTCGGTTACCTCCCATTCAGAACGTAGGTCTCCTTTCATTGACGCCATCAGATCTTCTGACGTTGCGAACAACATCAGGTCGTCGACCCAGACTGTAATTACTTCGAGGTCGTCCGACGTTCTTCGCACATACGCACACGGGTCCGCCATGAGGCGCGTGAAGTTATGTGTTTTCAGTTTGTTGTCGAGTTCCTTGTTCCACTCGCGCCCTGACTGCTTTAGTCCATATAGGGTCTTTACGAGCGAACAAACTCTCTCGGTTCCGTCTTCGTACCCTTCGGGCTGCTGCATGTACACCTTCTCTTTTAGGGTGCCGTTGAGGTAGGCCCCTTTCACGTCCATCTGTTGTATTATTAGGTTTTTGATGGCCCCGACAGCAAGGATTGCTCGTAGCGTCTCGAGTCTGACTACGGGTGAGAAGGTTTCCAGGTAATCGTGTCCTGGTCTCTGCGCACAACCCTTCGCAACCAATCTCGCCTTGTATTTTACGAGATCGCCGAGTTTGTTATACTTCTTTATGAATACCCATTTATTAGATATCGGGACGGCGTCCGCAGGCTTGTCGACCAATGTCCAAGTTCCCTTATCTCGGAGTTGGTCCAGTTCGGCCTGCACCGCGCGCTCCCATTCGGGCCATTCGTGGGATCGGACTGCCTCACTCAAGGTCTTAGGTTCGTCTCCACCAAATGTTTGCTCGGCATTGGCGGCGTTTACCTCATTCTCCTCTTCGGAGAAGGGGTCGTTTAGGTATCGGTAATCCACACGTTTTCCACGTGTTCGCCGGGTGTTTTCTGCCCCACTCTCCTCGTCTCGCTTTCTCTTCAAGCTATCACTGCCTGACTTGCTCTTCGACGCTTCCGTACCTCTTCCTTCCTGGCTCTCTGGCTCATGGCCTTTAGGCTCCTCATGGCTCTTTGGCTCAGGGTTTTTCGGGTACGTTTGGTCATTTGGCTCGTCACATGGTCGTCCGCCTGTAGGCAGCGTGCTTCCCTCTGGCTCCCCTTCACGCGGTGTATCAGGTGCGACCTGTATACCCTCATGAGGTGCCTCCTCGTTAGGAAGGGTTAGAAAGCGGAAATTTCGTGAGGTGAGTACTTTTCTCGACTCAGCTTTATAATATTTTACAGCGTTCGCGCCTTCGTCAAACCCAACATAGAGTTGGCGTTTTGACTTAGCTAACATCTTGCGCTGCTCCTGTGGACCTTGGAGGAGTACCCATACGGGTGCGCCGAACTCTCTAAGGTGCGCCACATTCGGCCTTTTTCCAGCCCATTTTTCGTATGGTGTACTGTCCTCTAACTTTGTTGTGTAGGATCTGTTTCGTAAATATGCGGCATGACATACGGCGTACTCCCACAAGAATTCTGGTACGCGTTGTGCCTGCATCATGGCTCGCGCCAACTCAACTAGCGTCCGATTTGCTCTCTCGGCTACGCCATTTTGGGGAGGTGAGTATGGTGCGGTCATTTGCAGTTCTACGCCGTGCTCATGGCACCATTTTCGTAGATTTTCATTCATGAACTCCTTCCCCCGATCGATCCTTATCGCTCGCGGGGTCCTCCCATGTGTAATGAGGTGCGTTATGTAGTTCTTTACCATTTGCGCAGCCTCATCTTTCTTCTTTAAGAGGTTAATCGTGAGATGACGTGCTGCGTCGTCCATCATCAAGATGTAATACTGATATCCGTTTATAGAAACGACGTCATATCTCCCCCATAAATCTATGTGGGTAAGCTGACCAGGTTCTGTATACCTGTTCGTTTTCTTATTAAACGGCTCAACACTTTGTTTGGCCTCGGTACACGCGGCGCAGTCAGGTTTCGGTGACGTTACGTCTACTCGTAAACCCTCAACAAGATTTTTGTCGTATAATTTCTGCAAGCCGCTGTAACTCACGTGTCCGAACCTTTTATGCCATGTTTCCCAGGTCATCGTGTCCTCTGTGGCGGAGAGCGTCACCGGCCTGTCTTGGTAGGAGGTCTTATCGCGGATCCGCAGATTCATCTTATACAGATTATTTTCGATCTTCCTTCCTTCTGCGATAACCTTTCCGCGCTTTGTGATCAATTTGAGCACACCTCCAAGACTGGTGTAGCTTCGTCCGGCACTATCCCACCGTCCAAGGGACAACAAATTGTTCCTGTTCTTTGGGATATATAAAACATCTGTGAGTCGTAACGCGTGGTCACGCCCATCAATTTGGGATAACAGCTCAACAGTGCCGCGCCCTTCAACTTTTATGTGGATGTCACCGACTCCTGCCACGGTTCTACCGGGTGCAGGTTCGAGGTGCGTAAACATATCACGCCTATTCACAACGTGCGATGATGTCGCACTATCTGCCAACCATGCATACTGGTGAAGTTGCTCATCGATTGGCCCCATAAAACAGTCATCACTATCATAATTGAAAACCTGACCTCCTTCCATAGGATCATCCGGCGACGGCTCATAGAACGTCAGCGGAAGCTCCTCATTGTTTAGGAGCAACGACTCATCGTCCTGCGGCTGTTCGTCGGTTACGTCGACGATGTGGCCTTGTGTCTCTTCGTTCTTCGCGATAGGGTTTGTCGTTCCCTGTATATCGCCTGATACGTTACTTTCATCGGCCGCATTCGTACGATCGCTTTTGCTTTTCTTCGACTCCGTCGTATCTTCTTCGTCATTCTTCCGCTTCAGATTGGGCTTGTTCCAGCAATCTCTTTTCACATGTCCCCACTTGCCGCAAGCGTCACAACGGGGCTTGCCGAGATGTCGGCAGTCCTGCGTATTGTGATTAGACTTCTTGCAGTTATTGCAATATTTGCCCTGATTCGCGCGCGCACTCGTCGATGTCGGAACCATCCGACTTGCGAGGTTGCGTCGTCCGCGGGTGGTCGCCTGATTCGTCGAGTCATACTTTCCGGCACGTAGTTGACGACGCTTGTATTCCTCTAGAATGATACCTAGAAATGTCTGTGAATCTACGGCCTTGTTAGGATCCCCGGCATGAGCACTCTTTCTCCCTCCGACATAGGGAATGGAGAAGGCGTCCCACGAATCAGGTAACGATGACCATATGATCGCTTTGAAGAAGGTGTCGGTAATGCGGAAATCCTCATCGTCGAATCGGATTATTTTCTCCCAATAATCCTTCAACTTATTGAGGTGTTCAGCGATATCGCTTCCTTCCTCGGCGACTGTGCGAAGGAGGGTCCGTATGACGGCTACCATCGTCTCCGGCCCTTTTGCCTCGTGTACAGCGGTGAGGCTCGTCCACATCTTGCACGCGTTATGATACTTCATAATGTGCTTAGTCTGTGGCTCGGAAACATTATTGATAATCACAGCTTGGGCAAACTTGTCGTTATATGCCCAATTACTCGCGCCCTCGATATCTCCTGGGCATTCGATAAGGCCATTGAGGTAACCTTCGATGCCATAGAGATCGAGCATGCGCCGTACGCGTTCCTGCCAGAGATTCCAGTTCGTCTCGTCTAGCAGTTCGCCGAATCTCTGCATCGCTGCAGTTTCCGGACTCTTGATCTTCTGAACGCTCACTCCACTCGGACCATTCCGTGCGCGTGAGCCATTCGAGTCATGGTCAGGAACTCCAGCGACATTTGTACTTGTATTGGCTTCACTCATAGTGGATAGGGGTTGTGTGGGTTCGCGCAATTTTATTGAATGGAACTAAGTTCTTGTTGTATAAACTCCCAAGATGGTTTTCCTGTCCTTAGATAAGGACAGGGCCCATAACCTGTTGTGATATAAGGAAAGATATCCCGCAGGGAATGAGATAGTGAGGGAAAGTGGGAGAGCGGACACTCCTATTCCGTTGCCCGACCCATACAATTACATGCGCGTCCGTAGCTTACTAATGTATATACTCGGATTCCCGTTACCGGTCCGGTACCGGGTTCGGTTAGTCCTGGGATGCGACTTAACAGTCTGCCATCGAGCCTTCATATGAAATGCGAGGGTGGAAGCCGGGCGGAAGGAACAGGCATAAGAGGCAAGGAACAACGACTTGGAATGTGAGGGAAAGAAAAGCGAGAAAAGTGTTTGAGGCGAGGTGAGGTTTGATTCGAGCAAAGAGAAAGGTGGTGATGGACAAGCTTTGACTAACTCTGAGATGGCTGAAACCGAGGTCAGCCAGCGGTGGTTTCAAGGCGAGCTCAAAGTTGGTTGATGCACGGAGCACGCAGCTTGGGTTAACTATGTATGTGGTAGTGTTGGTAATATGAGAGCCGTACAAACCGTACTACGCCGTTGACGGCTGTACGACTACGGGTGTCTTACGGGGTTATCCCGTACCGGATCCCGTACCGTTCACCAAGGGTTTCAGATACCAACGGTACGGATACGGTAGCCGTAATACGGGTGCCGTTGAGCCGTCAATACGGTAACGGTGTACAGCCCTATCCCGGAGCGAGCTGATGAAGGTCAGAAAACATGGCTTCATCATCGATCCTGGTAATTAATGGGTGTGGCGGGGGAGAAATAAGTGTTCTGGTTCCTTAAACCAGCCAAGGGCTTGGGAGGAAAGATGGTGGGCACAAAAAAGAGGAACGAACACGTTCCGCCTCGTCCATTCGTTCGAAGACCACACTATGCCGCTCCTTCGCTCCGGAGACCAACCATGGTGGTGGCGGTTTTACGGTTTCGCCGCCGAATTTCCCGAATCACGACGCCTCGGGAACCACTCGTTGGTGAACCCGGAATCGACTGTTGCGAGTCGAGTTTCGGATTCAGTGATCACGTGCCAGAGAACTAACATCCTCTACTCTCAACTCTCAACCCCGCTACGGTAGTCCAAGAGTACCTCCTTCACACAGTCTGTCATTATCCATATTGTCAATAGATACTCAGAGGGTTGTCACAACCTTCATTTACCGGATTCCTGGATTACTTGAACTGAATTCAGGTTCTCGGTTCTCATCACTCCTCTCCAATCGGCCATTCTTCATTTCCCGCTCCGAGTTTGTTGAACCCTTCTATCGACCGGCTCTCCTAGCTGTGTCCGGTGCTTCTATTCGCTTCGTGTTTTCCCAACCGGTTGTCTGGCCACTTACTGTCGGCCTCCAATAGCATGAGACCGCTCTCCTCAGCGAGTGATCCGCCCTCCGGCGCCACGTCCTCCGATGCCACCTCTCATAGCAGTAAAATGACTCAAGTTCTCCGCACTGAACTATTACGCGCTCAACGTGCGTTTTTACCGCACCCTTGCAGCAAGTACTGACTTCGTGTGGCACAGGCGGCAGTTGCAGATCTGCAACGACAATCGGCACGCTTCCAGACAATGTCTTACTCGAGATATTTGATTCTTATCGAAGCCAATCACTAGTATGGCCATGGCACTTACTGGTGCACGTATGTCAAAAATGGCGACAAATTGTATTCGAGTCACCACTCCGTCTTAATCTCCGAATTCTCTGCACACACAGAACGCCTGTCAGGAAGCATCTCAGTACTTGGCCAGTCTTTCCTATCGCTATTAGTTATCACCCATCCGAAAGGCCATTAGGACAAGGCAACGTCATTGATGCACTTGAGCACCCCGATCGTGTATGTTATGTCAGCCTCGATCTGACAGGTCCCCAGCTGGGCAAGATGGCCACGGCGATGCAGAAGCCATTTCCGGTGCTGACGCAACTCCACGTTTCCTTGGACTACGGACGTGCACCAGTCCTTCCCGCCAATTTCTTAGGAGGATCCGCACCATGTTTGCAGATAATCCATTTACACGGCATTCCCTTTCCAGCATTACCCTCGCTCCTTTTGTCTGCCAGTCACCTCGTCAAACTCGGTCTTCACAATATACCCCCAACCGGTTACATTTCACCTGAGGCGATGGTTGCGTCTTTGGCCGCATTGCCCAGGCTCGAAACCTTTATCATCCAATTCCAATCAGCTACTTCCCGCCCTGATCGAATACACCCGCTTCCCACAACACGGACCATCCTTCCTTCTCTCACCTGCTTTCACTTCCGGGGTGCTAGCAAGTATCTGGAGGACCTTGTTGCACGAATCGATAGCCCTTAACTGGATCATATCTACACAGTCTACTTGAATCAAATTGATGACATCCAGGTTGCTCAACTCTCCATGTTCATTAATCGCTCATTCGGCTCCAAGTCAAACCAACACATCACGGCGGAGACGGCCATCGAAGTCTTGCCGTCCCTTGAGTCGATTTGCATAGAGGGCCAGCCGGCATCATCCATTGAGAAGTTTGTCACGGCCCGCAGGGTCTCTGGTCGCCCAGTCACCATCGTTGATACGGGAGTGGAGTTCAATAGAAGACGAGTCGAGTCATATGTCAGCAAATAAGAGAATGTCCTATACCGATTGCGTACTCTATGGCTTCGTGTGTTAGGATCTGACCGGTTTAAACGTCCCTATGGAGACAACCATGGACGCCGGCGAATGTATATGTACCACTTTACTACACTGTCATGAGTTGTCAAATCCACAGATACGAAGATGAGGTAATTTTAATGAATCCAAAAATCAGTCCATAGGTGGCGGTTTTGTGGCTTCGCCACCGAATAATCGCGATTCACGAAGCCTCAGAGCACGAAGAATCCGGAACCTCAGGTAGTCGGAACACTGGTGGAAACCCCCGGTAAATGGATCGCTGCGGAGTAAAGGGACACCTGTTGGTGATCCTGGAATGACTGTGGAATCGACAAACGAGTGAGCTGTTCGCCGATCATCGACTTACAAATTGAGTACGCAATGAGGCCATTAATGAGGACCCAATACAGTAGTTAAATATATCGTAGGAAGCAAGGTCCATTAAATCAACACAGTTCTACGCTCCTCGCTGCAGCTCAAGCCCGCGCGAGATGTCCTGCGGGCGGTCTGATACGTCCGAGAACAAAAAATGGGCGTTGCTCATCACGAGGAGGAAAGCGCGGCGGTCACGCACTGGCGGAAGCGGCTCCTGCAGAGGGGTGAGAGAACGTCCCACCGGCCAGGATCGGTGATGAGCTTACCACGTGATGCCTTGTGAGAAATGGCGGACGTGCATGCAGGCTCGAAAATTTCGCGCGAGCTGAGGTAGCTCAGGCTTCTCACAGCACGACGGGTCCGTTGTCCCTCACCCTCTCTGGGGGTGCTCGCATTGCTACTGTGGCCGTTGCTGCTGCCATTGCCGTTCGCGAGTGCCTTGAATTCGTCGATACGGGCTGTAGTGCGAAGTGCTTTTCGATCGGGGGTGGAGGGTTTTTCGTTTCTGAGGCGAGGTCGCGACGGGCGGGTGGGACCTCCCGGAGCGAGCTGATGAAGGTCAGAAAACATGGCCACATCATTGATCCTGGCAATTACTGGGCGTGGCGGGGAATAAAAGTGTTCTGGTTCCTTGAACAGCCGAGGGCTTGGGAGTAGGGCTCCGCACCGTGACCGTGTAACGGTCGTAGGTACTGGTCGTAGTGATATGCGCTTGTAGAGTAAAACTGGTCGGAGAATGCCGAAGTTGGGAGGAAAGATGGTGGACACGAAAAAGAGGAACGAACACGTTCCGCTTCATCCGTTCATTCGAAGACCACGCTCTATGCCGCTCCTTCGCTCCGGTAGAGACCAACCATGGTTGCTTGATGGATCCAAAATTTCAGCCAACAGGTGGCGGTTTTACGGCTTCGACGCCGAATTTCCCGAATCACGACGCCTCGGGAACCACTTGTTGGTGAACACGGAATCGAGGTGGAATCGAGAGTCAAGTGAGCTGTTGCGATGCGATTCCATCCAGTGATCGGTGATGATGAGGATCCTACTACAGCAGGTTTCATAACAGTTGTCATGCCCCAAATTTAGCGACCATACGGACTTCCAAAACTCAAGAGCGGGGTTCATAGCTAAGTGGACGAGGAAATATCTCGAGAAATGGGGTTATCATACAGAATCGGGGTTATGGAATAGATATCTTGAAAAAATGAGGTTGTGGAATAATTACTATGATTAGTTTTTGTGGGAAAGAAATTCGGCATGGTCACCGAGGTGCCCATTCAAACACCGCCTATACACCTAAAGTGGTCGTAACATGACAACTGTTATGAAATTTGCTGTAGTGACAGCTCCCGATCATAGTCGCTACCCTCCCATTTAAAACCCAGCTGCACCAGTGAGGATCCTCCAGTCGCTTGCGACACCCTCAAAAATCCTCTCATTCGAACGGCTGGTTACGAGTCTAGGACTTCCCACTGGGAAGCATCATTTCCCGCTCCGAGTTTGCTGAACCCTTCTATCGACCGGCTCTCCTAGGTGTGTCCGGAGCTTCTATTCGCGTTTTTTCAACCGGTTGTCTGACCACTTACCAGTACTTACTGCCGGCCTTTAATAGCATGAGACCGCTCTCCTCGTCGAGTGATCCGTCCTCAGGCGCCACGTCCTCCGATGTCACCTCTGATATAAGTAAAATGACTCAGGTTCGCCGCAGTGACTCGGAACTATTATGTGCTCAACGTGCGTCCTGTAAGCACCCTTGCAGCAAGTGCTGACTTGGTGTGGCACAGGTGGCAGTTGCAGCATGCTTCCAGACAATGTCTTACTCGAGATATTTGATTCTTATCGGAGCGAATCACTTGAACGCCAAGATGGTGTCCCTGTATGGCCATGGCACTTACTGGTGCACGTATGTCGACAATGGCGACAAATCATATTCGAGTCACCGCTCCGTCTTAATCTCCAAATTATCTGCACATACAGAACCCCGCATCTCAGTACTTGGCCAGACATTCCTATCGCTATTAGGTATCGCCCATACGAAAGGCCATTAGGACAAGGCAACGTCATTGATGCACTTGAGCACCCCGATCGTGTATGCCATATCAGCCTCTATGTGACAGTTCCTCAGTTGGGCGAGATGGCCACGGCAATGCAGAAGCCATTCCCGGTGCTGACCCACCTCGACGCTTCCTTGGATGACGGAAATGCACCAGCCCTTCCCGCCAATTTCTTAGGAGGATCCGCACCAAGTTTACAGACACTCCGTTTACGCGGCATTCCCTTTCCAACATTACCCTCGCTTCTTTTGTCTGCCCGTCACCTCGTCAAACTCGATCTTCGCAATATACCGCCGACTGGTTACATTTTACCCGAGGCGATGGTTGTGGGTTTGACCGCGTTGCCCAAGCTCGAAACTCTTATCATCGAATTTCAATCAGCTTTTATCCGCCTTGGTCGAATACACCCGCCTCCCGTAACACGGACTGTCCTTCCTGCTCTCACCTACCTTGAATTCCAGGGTGCTAGCGAGTATCTGGGGGACCTTGTTGCACGAATCGATAGCCCTCAACTGGATCAGATCTACACAACCTACTTTAGTCAAATGGATGACATCCAGGTTGCTCAACTCTCCGAGTTCATTGATCGCTCATTCGGCCCCAAGTCAAACCTATTCAAGATTGCGCATGTTGACTTCTACGATACCTCAGTCCTCTTCATCGTTGCATGTCCCGACCATCGCCTCGTGTGGAGTAGCAACTTCTGCAAAGGGACTGATTGGCAAGTTCCCCAAATATCCCAGGTACTCGGTCAATTTTCCGCTGCACCCTACAATGTGGGCCATCTAAAGCTCAGGACCGGGCTCAATGACTTAGTGGACACAGACGACGTCGAATGGCCGCGCCTCTTCCGCCAATTCCCCTCCGCGCAGACGTTACATGTATCTCGGATACTTGCCACGCACGTTGCTCTTGCACTCGAAGACATCACGGCGGAGATGGTCACCGAAGTGTTGCCATCCCTCAAGTTGATTTTGATAGAAGGCCAGCCGGCGTCATCTATTGAGAAGTTCGTCACTGCCCGCAGGATCTCTGGTCACCCAGTCACCGTCGTGGATTCAGAGACGGAGTACAATAGAGTCATCAAAGAAGAGAATTTCTAAACATCCCTATGTCACATTTCGGAGACAACCATGGACACTGGCGAATGTGTATATACCACTTTAGACTACACCGTTATGCGCGTCATGAATTGTTGAATCCAACATTGGACTTGGTCATGATTAGGAGCGCTGTTGGCCGCCAATGACCGGCGCCGGCATTCAAGTTGACCGCACAGCACAATTTGGTCCTACACCTGCCAGTGAATGTTCAACGTTCAACGTTCGACAAGCGGAAGCAAGGGCCACAACACGATCCATGCGAGACCGAGAAATGGAGGGATGCGCCGGTTACCTTGGTGGCAACAGACGCTCGTGCCAGTGGTGTCACTCAACCGCGTTATGCCAGTGGTTTGCTGCGATGATAGTATGGACCCGCACCCAGCGTGTCATTGACTCAAACCGAGCCGAACATGTAGGAAACGAAGAGAATACAGTGCGCGGACAATATATTCGCACTCATGGAGATCATTTTGATGAATCCAAAGATCAGTCAATAGGTGGCGGTTTTGTGGCTTCGCCACCGAATTATCGCGATTTACGAAGCCTCAGAGCACGAAGAATTCGGAACCTCAGGTGGTCGGAACACCGGTGGAGACCGCCGGTAAATGAATCACCGTGGAGTAAAGGGACACCAGTTGGTTGGTGATCCTGGAATGACTGTGGAATCGAAAGACGAGCGAACCGTTCATCGATCATCAACTTACAGGTTGAGCACGCAATGAGGACCCAATGGTCAAAGATATGTACCAAGCAGGCAACACAGTTCTACTCGTACCACCCGTCGTCTCCAAGCGTCGGCGCGACCGACACGACGCTAGGTGTAGGCGGCGCCACAAGCCTCGAGCCGCGCAACGGTTGCGCGGCTCGAGGCTTGTGGCGAGACCTGGCCGCGCGGTTTGCTCTCGCGGTCCTAGCACACACCCATCAGTTATTGACGGGGTCGAACATGGCGTGACACGCCGTACCTTTGCGAGGTGCTCCTTGGCGTCCTTGTCGAGCTGCGCCGCGCGGTCCTCCGCCTACTCGCACGCCAGCTGCACGTCATCAAGCTCCGCCTCGTCATCGTTCGCCCGTTGCTCCCATCCTCAGTCCCCCCCGTCAATCAGTCCCCCCCTACGCACCAGAAAACCCAGTGTGCCACGCACGCTTGGTGATGGCCCTGTTCCGATAGGTGTGTTTACTGACCGTTTTTGCGTTGCTCCTAGCTTTGACGACGATAGAGTTCGAAGCAACGTTCGTCGTCGTTTCTCATGTTACTTTTCTTTGGCGTCCCCGCGGCAGTCCTCATTTCACTGTAGGTTTTCAACACCATGTGCGGTCTTTTCACGTCGAAGTTGTCGCTCAATCGACATGGTGCGTTCTTCCCGTGCACGCTCTGAATTTTATATTCGGAAAATTCGAAAATGGAAAACGCACATGCAATGACTCTACGTCAATGTGACGTAGAGTCTCCTATCATCCACTCCGTTCCGTACTCAGTCAGGGCTATAATACCCTTCGGCGCTGCTCTACGTTACTAAGCCCCTGAAACCATCTTTCTCTTCATCACTCAAGTATAATCGGCGTGTCATGGTTACGACTCACCCTGGCACAGCATATCTTGATGCGAGAGCCATTTTAGAACACCCACGTCTACACATGGTCTCGATATGTTTGTGATGTTCGATGCCATCTTGAAGTTGTTGTGCGCACACCCTATGAGAGGAATCCAGGTCATTTGTAGTCTGTGCTATAAGATGAAACAGTTTCCTTTAAACCGCAAACGCATGATAGCAGCCCCATTCGCCGAGACACCCAATAGCCGCATATCTTAGTACATGCAGCTATTGGGTCGGCGAATGGGGCTGCTATCATGCGTTTGTGGTTTAAAGGAAACTACCTGAGGTTTGTTGAAGCGTTTAACAGATGTGGAAGGGTGAAAACGGACGAGAATTAGTTCGTTTTCGTGTTTCATCTTATAGCAGAGACTACAAACGACCTGGATTCCTCTCATAGGATATGCGCACAACAAGATGGCATCGAGAGCGAGATGAGCACGGGGCAGCAAGAACACGAGGAGCAAGAGGCTGACGCAATAGGGGCGGCCAAACGCGAAGCGGACGCGAGAATGGGCGATGTGTTCGCTCTCGAGCACCTTGGTGCGCTCGCTCACGCGCCGGAGCTCCTTCAACTCCGGCTTGTTCGTCTGGGCCTGCGAGACGAGCGCGGCGAGTTGCCCGAGCTGCTCGTTGGCGCGCCGGAGGTCCTCCCAATGGTTCTACTAGAATATGAGCGGGTCGTCCTCCGTTCGGAGCGCTTCCACTGCCGCGAAGTGAAACTGGCCTGCGCTGGGACTGTGAGTCTGATATGCGCGACTCGACAACGGGACGAAACTCACATGGGATACAAGAGCCTGTTTATCTCTCGGGTCGCCTTCTCCAGCTCAAGCAGGCGTTCCTGCTGGCTCTCAATCGTCACATCAGACATCTTCAGCTAGCCCAACGTGATAGTGCCCCTTCCAGCTCCACAGAGCACCTGCGAAGTGGAGGTGTTCGCCGGGCGCAGCAGCACGAGCGCCTGGATCTCGTCCACCTTGGCGTGCAGCCAGTCGCTCCGCTTCGGCCGGCACGACGCCGTGCTCGTACCTCGGACGGTTGCGCCGGCGGATCCGAATTCGTCGCCATCATGCTCGTGGCGGTGCGAGCGAGCAGCGCGGCCTTGATGGACGTGGCCATGCCGTCGGGGAGGCCCAAGAGACGGGAAAGGACGTCTTGATGCAGTGCGAGAAGCTTGGCCTCGAGCTCCTCCTCGCCGTAGCTGGAGCCCGCGTGAGATGTCCTGCGGGCGGTCTGATATGTCCGAGAACAAAAAGTGGGCGTTGCTCATCACGAGGAGGGAAGCGCGGCGGTCACGCACTGGCGGAAGCGGCTCCTGTAGAGGGGTGAGAGAACGTTCCCACAGGCCAGGATCGATGGTGAGCCTACCACGTGATGCCTTGTGAGAGATGGCGGGGACGTACAGGCTCGAAGATTTCGCGCGAGCTAAGGTAGCTTCTCACAGCACGACAGGTCCGTTGCTCCTCACCCTCTCCGGGGGTGCTCGCATTGTTACTGTGGCCGTTGCTGCTGCCATTGCCGTTCGGGAGTGCTTTGAATAGGTTAATGAGGACGGTTTTCGTCGATACGGGCTGGAGTGCGAAGTGCTTCTCGATCGGGGGTGGAGGGTTTTCGTTTCTGAGGCGAGGTCGGGACGGGCGGGTGGGTCCCTCCCGGAGCGAGCTGATGAAGGTCAGAAAACGTGGCTTCATCATCGGTCCTGGTAATCACTGGGCGTGGCAGGGGGGAGAAATAAAAGTGTTCTGGTTAGGGCTTGGGGAGGAAAGATGGTGGGCACGCAAAAGAGGAACGAACACGTTCCGCCTCATCCATTCATTCGAAGACCACACTCTATGCCGCTCCTTCGCTCCGATAGAGACCAACCATGGTTGCTCGATGGATCCAAATTTTAGTCAACAGGTGGCGGTTTTACGGCTTCGCCGCCGAATTTCCCGAATCACGACGCCTCGGGAACCACTTGAACCCGGAATCGAATTGGAATCGAGAATCAATTGAGCGTAGCAAGAGTTGTCGTCGACGCGATTCTGCTTGCAGTGATCACGTGCCAGATAAATAACATCTTCGTTCTACTCCGAGTCTCAACCCGGCTACGGTAGTCCAAGAGCTCCTTCACCCACAGTCTAGTTCATTATCCATATTGTCAATAGATACTCAGAGGGTTGTCACAACCTCACAACCTTCGTTTACTGGATTCCTGGATTACTTGAACTGGATTCAGGTTCTCGGTTCTCGTCACTCCTCTCCAATCGGCCATTCTTCATTTCCCGCTCCGAGTTTGTTGAACCCTTCTATCGACCGGCTCTCCTAGGTGTGTCCGGTGCTTCTATTCGCGTCTTCCCAACCGGTTGTCTGGCCGCTTACTGCCGGCCTTCAATAGCATGAGACCGCTCTCCTCACCGAGCGATCCGTCCTCCGGCGCCACGTCCTCCGATGCCACCTCTCATAGCAGTGAAACGACTCAAGTTCTCCGCAGTGAACTATTACGCGCTCAACGTGCGTTTTTACCTCACCCTTGCAGCGAGTACTGACTTCGTGTGGCACAGGTGGCGGCCACAGATCTGCAACGACAATCGGCACGCTTCCAGACGATGTCTTACTGGAGATATTTGATTCTTATCGGAGCCAATCACTTCCTCGTCAAGATAATGTCCCTGTATGGCCATGGCACTTACTGGTGCACGTATGTCAAAAATGGCGACAAATCATATTCGAGTCACCGCTCCGTCTTAGTCTCCGAATTCTCTGCACACACAGAACGCCTGTCAGGAAACATCTCAGTACTTGGCCAGTCTTTCCTATCGCTATTAGTTATCACCCATCCGAAAGGCCATTAGGACAAGGCAACGTCATTGATGCACTTGAGCACCCCGATCGTGTATGCCATATCAGCCTCGATATGACAGTTCCTCAGTTGGGCGAGATGGTCACAGCAATGCAGAAGCCATTCCCGGTGCTGACCCACCTCGACGCCTCCTTGGATGACGGAAATGCACCGGTCCTTCCCGCCAATTTCTTAGGAGGATCCGCACCAAGTTTAAAGACAATCTATTTATACAACATTCCCTTTCCAGCGTTGGGCTTGCTCCTTTTGTCTGCCAGTCATCTCGTCAAACTGGAACTTCGCAATATACCCCTGACTGGTTACATTCCTCCCGAGGCGATGGTTGTGTGTTTCACCGCGTTGCCCGAGCTCGAAACTCTTATCATCGAATTCCAATCGGCTAATTTCCGCCTTCTTCGGATACCCCCGCCTCCCGTAACACGGACTGTCCTTCCTGCTCTCACCTACCTTGAATTCCAGGGTGCTAGCGAGTATCTGGAGGACCTTGTTGCACGAATCGATAGCCCTCAACTGGATCAGATCTGCACAACCTACTTGAATCAAATCGACGACCTCCAGATTGCTCAACTCTCCGAGTTCATTGATCGCTCAGTCGGCCCCAAGTCAAACCTATTCAAGATTGCGCATGTTGTCTTCTACAATACCGGAGTCGCTTTCATCGTTGCATGTCCGGATCATCGCCTTATTTGGAGTAGCATCTTCTGCAAAGGGCCTGATTGGCAAGTTCCCCGCATATCCCAGGTACTCGGTCAATTTTCCGCTGCACTCTGCAATGTGGGCCATCTAAAGCTCAGGACCGGGCTCAGGGAAGATCGTCAATTAGTGGACACAGACGATATCGAATGGCCGCGCCTTCTCCGCCAATTCCCCTCCGCGCAGACGTTGCATGTATCTCGGATGCTTGCCACGCACGTTGCTCCTGCACTCGAAGACATCACGGCGGAGATGGTCACCGAAGTGTTGCCATCCCTCAAGTTGATTTTGATAGAAGGCCAGCCAGCGTCATCTATTGAGAAGTTCATCACTGCCCGCAGGATCTCTGGTCACCCAGTCACCGTCGTGGACTCACAGACGGAGTACAATAGAGGACTTGCCGAGTCGTATGTCAGCAAAGAAGAGAATTTCTAAACATCCCTATGTCACATTTCGGAGACAACCATGGACACTAGCTAATGTATATATACCACCCTAGACTACACCGTCATGCGCGTCATGAGTTGTTGAATCCAACATTGGACTGGGTCATGATTAGGAGCGCTGTTGGCCGATGACCGGCGCCGGCATTGACCGCACAGCACAATTTGGTCCTACACCTGCCAGTGAATGTTCAACGTTCAACGTTCGACAAGCGGAAGCGAGGGCCACAACACGATCCATGCGACACCGAGAAATGGAGAGGGATGCGGTTACCTTGGTGGCCACAGACTTGGTTTTGCGCTCGTGCCAGCGGTGTCACTCAACCGCGTTATGGTTTGCTGCGATTATAGTTTGGACGCGCACCCAGCGCGTCATTGATTCGAACCGAGCCGAACATGTAGGAGTACAGTGCGCGGACAATGTATTCGCTCATGGAGATAATTTTGATGAATCCAAAAATCAGTCAATAGGTGGCGGTTTTGCCGCTTCGCCACCGAATTATCGCGATTCATGAAGCCTCAGAGCACGAAGAATCCGGGATCTCAGGTGGTTGGAACACCGGTGGAGAGACTGGAGACCGCCGGTAAATGAATCGCCGTGGAGTAAAGGGACACCAGTTGGTCGGTGATCCTGGAATGACTGTGAAATCGGGAGACGAGCAAGCCGTTCATCGATCATCAACTTGCAAGTTGAGCACGCAATGGGGACTCAATGGTTGAAGATATCATACGAAGCAAGCGTTCTACTCGTACCACCCGTTGTTTCCAAGCGTCGGCGCGACCGACACGACGCTAGGTGTAGGCAGCGCCACAAGCCTCGAGCGCAGCGACGTGGCCGCGCAGTTTGCTCTCGTGGTCCTACCACACACCCATCAGTTATTGACGGGGTCGAACATGGCGCGACACGCCGTACCTTTGCGAGGTGCCCCTTGGCGTCCTTCTTGTCGAGCTGCATCGGCACCGGCGAGCTGCGCCGCGCGGTCCTCGAGCTCCGCCTCGTACTCGTTCGCCCGTTGCTCCCATCCGGCCACGCCCCGCTGCGCCTGCGCGAGCTTCGCGCGTGCCGTGCTCGCGATGCGCGTTTATTGCTCATTGCAGCGGCGCTGCAGGGCCATGTGTTCGCTCTCGAGCACCTTGGTGCGCTCGCTCACGCGCCGGAGCTCCTCCAGCTCTGGCTCGTTCGTCTGGGCCTGCGAGACGAGCGCGGCGAGTTGCTCGAGCTGCTCGTTGGCGCGCCGGAGGTCCTCTCAATGGTTCTACTGGAATACGAGCGGGTCGTTCTCCGTTCGCAGCCCCGTGAGCGCTTCCACTGCCGCGGAGCGAAACTAACCTGCGCTGGGACTGTGAGTCTGATATGCGCGACTCGACAAGGGGACGACAACTCACCTGAGACACAAGGGCCTGTTTATCTGCATTTAACTCTTGGCTCAGCTTCTCAAGCTCGAGCAGGCGTTTCAATCGTCACGTCGGACGTCTGCGGGCCAACTATTGCGATACAGCACCTCTCCCAGCTCCACGGCGAGCGCCTGCGAAGTGGCGGCGTTCGTCGCACGCAGCAGCATGAGCGCCTGGATCTCGTCCACCTTGGCGCGCAGCTGGTCGCGTTCCGCCTCGGCCGAGGAGATGCTCTCCAGCATGATGTCCTTTTCGGCTCACATTGGCCAGCTGCACCTGCAGATCCGAATTCGTCGCCATCGTGCTTCGCATCTGCTTTCGTGACGGTGTGGGCGAGAAGCTCGGTGTGCGTGAGCTGCGCGGTCATGATGGACGCGGCCTTGCTGTCGGGGAGGCCCATGAGACGGAAAAGGACGTCTTGACGCAGTGCGAGAAGCTTAGCCGCGAACCGCTCCTCGGACTGCTGCAGCACGATGCAGCTAGAGCCTGCGTGAGATGTCCCGCGGGCGGGCCGTGTGTCTGAGAACAACGAGCAGGCGTGATCATTACGAGGAGGGAAGTGCGGCGGTACAGGCGGCTCCTGCAGAAGGGTAAGAACGTCCTACCGGCCAGGATCAGTGATGAGCCTACCATGTGATGCATTGTGAGAGCAGGGACGTGCAGGTTATCGAGCGACGGGCGGGATGGATGCTCGAAGATTTCGCGGGAGCCGAGCTGGCTTCGCGCAGCGCGGCGGGTCCGTTGTTCCTCAGCCTCTCCGGCGGTGGCCGTTGCTGTGGCCGTTGCCATTCGTAAGCGCCTTGAATAGCCCCACGCGGACGGTGTTCGTTGATATGGGGTGCTCAGAGTCGAGAGGAATCGCGCGGCGGGCCTTCATCGACAACGGGATTGGCAGTTCGTGCTCATCGTCTACATCATTGCCCTCGATGTCTCCGTTTCCATCGCAATTTCCATCGCTGACAGGGCTCTTCGCCTGAAACGTTACCTCTTGATCGTCAATGTTGATGACTCGATGCCACCCAAGCATGAACGGATGCGCAGCCACGTTTCGTGTTGGGCCGGAGACAGCGACACGCTCTTATGTGCGGGCGACTCTTGCGGGAACTTGAACGACGTCATCACGACCCTGCCATCTCCGCTCACGTCCGAGTCTGCGACGGAACCCACCGGGCTACAGCGTTGACGCTTCTCGCGGCCTTGTTGAGCCCGTATCGGTTCTGCATCCACGGTGGCACGAGGTGGCGGCGAGGGTGGCTGTGGCTGTGGCTGTGGGAACTTGGGTACGTTTCGGCGGTAGCGTGAACGTGAATGCACTGGGTCTTCCTGATTCGAAGCTGGAAATGTTGTCCTTTGGATGCGTTTTTGAGCCATAAAAAATGGAAACAGAGAATAATCCTTACCGCCAGCCTTGGGCTTTTTGGAAAGTGACGGCAAGGTAAATTATTGACCATAGCCTCAGGATGTCAGCAACACGGATGAGCTTCGACCGCGTGAGGGAGAGGGACGGGAACCGGTCGTGGCGTTTGAGACGGCCAAGTGACTGAGGATTTATCTCGAGGGTACTGTACGAGGATAGGAAGTTTGCGTGCAAACGTGACGCCGTGAGGCCCAGAACTCGGGAATCTGTATGCAACGAATGTATGGCAGGTGCATAGATGGCGGGCCACAGCCTCTGCGGATGCGTTTGGCGGGAGGGGTGCCCTCGGTTATGTCATGCGATGACGCACACGAGCGGGAAAACTGGCAGTAGAATCTAAGTGCAGAAGTTCCAGTGGAGGCGCGTAGTACTAAGCCTGCTTGAGCGGTCTCATTCCGAACGTTCTCCTCCCTTCCTTTCACTACAATAGTATGAGAGCAGCAGCTCCTTCGTCCACTGGCATAGAGTTTAGTTCATTACTATCCAGATTGTCGATAGATACTCAGAGGTTTGTCAAAGCCCACGTTCGCCGCATTACTGGATTACTTGAACCGAATCCACTCTCCAATCAGTCATTCTTCATTTTTTTTTTTTTTTTTTTTTTTTTTTTTTTGGACCATATTTATTCCGGGACAGTACAATTGTTACAAGACCGGTCCTCTACTTCAATAAAAGCGAGATTTAATAAGGATAGCTGAGTGAGCGCGTGCGAGCGAGTATGGTAAATAGAGTCGAAAAATGTTAAACGACCCTAGAGGGCACCTTCCAAGGAAGCCAGTTCAAACAAGAAAAGGGTAAGTAATTGCGAGCATGTGCTACAAACGGTAAGGGAGTGTAAAGGGTTTGAGGTGGATTTGCGGTCGAGAGCACGGTCATCCGGGGTCGAAAGGGCCGCGGGCGGCGCGAAGTCCGCCCTCAGGGGTTGAGGCTGCACCGGTCTTCTGCAGGAACTCGAGGAACTCATAGGCGAGTCCATCTCTGTCCGTGAAGAGTGCGACGGGTGGGTGGGGTTCGAAACGGTCTGCCCGTTGGCGCGTGTAGAGCAGGCAGTCGTAGATGATGTGATAAAACGAATGGTCCGGGAAGCCGCAGGAGCAGAGTTTGGCTTCCGGGGGGAGGTCAGGCCGGTGGTGGGTGATGTAGTCGGTGGTAAAGGAGTGGAGTGTGGCGAGTTGGAACGCCGTGCAATGGGTGCGGCGGGTGATGTGGGTGTATTCGGCGGAGGGCTTTTTGGGGGGTATGGCAGCGGACCATATGGGGTGATTTCGGCCGTCGGGTGGGTGGTGATAGTCGATTGAGTGGCCATAAGCACGGGGTATAGGTTTCGTGTATGTGGGTGCGAATAGCGTCAGCCATTCTTTGCACCATGCTTGGAATGCTGCTGCGCGGGCAGACTTTTTGACGAACGCGGCGGACTGCACGCGTTTGATGGAGGCGGAGGGGGTGTTGGTGCATGCGGCAAGTGCGGCCGTCCTGGCCTGGGAATCCGGTGCTCTCTTCCTATGCTCTTTGGACCATACAAGGTGAAACCTCGTGTCCCTGTTCGTAGAATAGAACTGCGTCAGTGCGCGATGAAAAAGTAGGACCTCTCGTTGGTGCGTGAGAGATCGAGTGTTGCGAATGGCCGCAAGGGCGGCCTCATCGCCGGAAAGTACGTAGATATGTGATGGGGGGGCGCGTAAGTACTCAGCTGCGACGATCTCGGCGGCTTTGGATATGCCGAAGAGGTGGACGTCGAACGTCTCCACCCCTGTACCGAGAGTCCACGTCCGTGCACGTGGCTCCAACTCTCCCTGCCAAATAGAAATGGCCGCCCCTCCCACCAGGTGTTGGTCCGGTCGGTTCTTGTTGGAGACCAGGCCGGCCACGCGGATGATCAGCGTACTATCCTCCTGTCGCCGAGCGTAAAGCTCGTTGACGAAGGTGTTCCGCTCGTCGGGGTCCGCGCGCCCTTCGTATGACACATGCGCCTCCCAGTTGTGGACCTCCCAGGGGGCGATGGCAACGACGTCGACGCGTTCCGTCAACAGAGGGTCGACTCGCGCGCCGAGAGCCTCCAAGGCAGTGGGGCGCTGTTGTCGCACTCCAGACCGTGCGAGCAGTGCTCTGTTGTTCACCACCCCTCCATTGCTGGAGTGTGGGCCGCTCTGGACCGGGGGATCCCAGTCGACGCCTAGGCGGGCAATCAACTGGGAGGTTCGGGGGACGCGGAACAGTCTAAGGGCGGAAGTGTGAGTTAATTTCTCGAAGAAGTGTCGAGCGGGCAAGATGCGAAGGAGTTCGTGGAGGGGGCCGCGTGGAGCGGTCCGGAATGACCCAGAGATTACGCGAACCCCCTCGTTCATTACCAGTTGGATTTTCTTGAGTAATCCAATTTTCTTTTTTGAGGTCATCCAGAGCTGGCATCCGTAGGACAAAACCGGCATGCAAACTGCGTTGAACAGTAGCCTCCAATTCGCCGTGGACACCCCTCTCTGGGAATTGCCGAGGAGCTGTAGAGCCTTAAGGGAAGCGCGTGCCTGATTACACATCGTGGTCACGTGCGGTTCCCAATCAAGGCGATGGTTAATAAAAAAGCCGAGGTAGCGTACATTATGAGATGCGTGAACGGGGTAATAGGTGTGTAGGGAGGAGTCAGGAAGAAGGATGTGGTTAGGGGGTGGGTCTCGTAAGCGTGAGTATGGTTTAATAAAGTATATGAGCTCGGTTTTGTCTGGCTCGCACGCGAGGTTGGACCTGCGGAGCCAGTCTTCGCACTGTCGGTAGAGCTCCCGGAGGCCGTAATCGACCTCCTCCCAGCTGCGGCCGTGTGCGAAGATGATACCATCATCTACGTACATCCCCAGCGTGACGTGCGGCGAAGGGGGAACGAGTTTGAGGAGGGTGGAAGTGTAGAGCGCGGAAAGAATTGGTGAGAGCGGGGACCCTTGTGGGGTGCCTATGGGTTGGTCCTGTTGAGCCGCGGTGTCGCCATTGAACGAAAGAGAGACTTTGCGATCAGTGAGGAAGACGTCGACCCAGCGCGCGATCGACTCAGGGCACCCGAGGATCCGCAGCGTGTGGACCATGCGACGCCTGTGCACGTGATCGAAGAAGCCTTTGATATCGAACAGGAGGGCCGCGCATTTCCGGTTGTTCCGGAAAGCGCTCTGCACGTCGTGTACGAGAGTAAGGCCCGCGTCCAGGGTGGAGGAGAAAGCCCGGGTGCCAAACTGGTTGGTGGGCAGTATGCCGTGTTTGTCCGCATCGAATAGAAGACGTTTTGCCACGATTTTCTCCAGGAGTTTGCTCAAGCATTCGATAAGGGAGATGGGTCGGTAGGCTTTGGGCGCGAGGTAGTCCGTTTTCCCGGGTTTTGGAATAACGACGGCGACGGCTTTTCTCCACATGGCCGGGTGATGTCCGAGGAGTAGGCACGCGTTGAATAACACGATGGTGAGGTCGGCAATGCGTTCCCATGCCATTTTCAGGATGGTCCAGGTAATGCCTGACTCGCCGGGCGCCGACTTTCCGTTGCAGTCGTTAAGGAGGGGGTCAACCTCCTTGCGGACGATTGGGGGAAGTGGGCGTTGTGGGAGGGAAGGAGGGTCGTCTGGTTGGGCTGGGTTAATGTCGCCTAGCGCTCCTTCCTTGACGAAGAATTTAGTGGAAAGCGCATTTGCAATGTCCTGCTGTTCTGTGGCGAGGGAGCCATCCGGGTTGCGAATAGGGAATACCACGGGTTGGCCATACCCGTGACGGGTCACGGGTACGGGTCACGCGGGTACGGGTCGGGGTAGCAATTTCCCAACCCGTGCAAAACCCGTACCCGTGGTGCGGGTACCCGCGGGTTTTCTAACTCTCAGTCTGTGACAAAGTGCGACAAGTTTGAGTGCTGTGGACCAAACCCTCCAAGTCCCTTTTTGCCTGTTTCTGTCTGTATTGGATCGCCTTCGCATGACATTGCCATTGATTATCGCGGTTTCCTCACCCCAGGCCGTTATTTTCCATCCATCTGTCTGTCTACACCGTGACAGCCTCTCTCTTTCCTCTTCATTACCTATTACTTCCTCCATTCACAGCCTTCAAAGTTTCAGCTGTTTCAGTATCGGATCAGCTCTGCTGCCATTTCGGACTCATTTCCATGACATCCGAGTCGTCGCCATCGATTCTCTGGTCCGGCCTAGCGTGGCATAGCTGCCATATCGGTCATATCTCCCGACTTCCCACGGCGTCCGAGTCGCACCAGCATTCGCCATCGATCTCGACTCCTTCCCTCCTCTCTCCTCGCTTGACATCTCCTTCGCCCTCGCCTCTCGTCGCCATGGACCGCCGTCGACACCAATCCCCTTCGCAAGACGCTTCCCAGCCCCCGTACGCAGGCCGCGCGTCCTCACGCCTCGTGCTGTCCTTGTCACTCAAACACCCCTTCTCGGTCGCACCGCCCATCTCCCTTTGAAGATGTCAAGCTCGCTACGCCCGTTCTCACTGCCTCGGCCCCTTTTGTTCCTCTTATCTTGTTGTCTCCTCGGCTTCTTTGTATCGTCTTGCCCGTTTGTACCTTACCGTTTGTTTGACTCGATCATCTCCGCGTTTCGTCTTTCGGCTTCCTATGCCACCTCAGGCTCTTCCTGTCCTTCTTACCTTACCCCTTCACCCCTACTTACTTGCCTGGGGTAGCTACTGATTCCTTGTATTTAAACCATCTTGTTCCTTGCTGATTAGCAGCACCCGGTTGCCATCGATTTCCCCCTTTAACCTCTGCGTGCTGATCTCGGAAGTCAGGCCCTACCGCGGGCACTCGAAGGATCAAGTCCGCAAGTCTAGTCGTCTTCTCCCCTTTTCCTCTTGCTGCGCTTGTTCCGGAAGTCAGGCCCTACCGCGGGCACTCGAAGAACATTGCACCTCGTCATCATCTCGCCTCGTCTCGCCGCATGGACGGCATCGCCTTTCGTTTCGTTTCGTTTCGTTCCCGTTCTCGCTCTCGTCCGATCGCATTCGCACCGGCTCTCGCCTTCGCGAACGCTCCGGACTCGGCCCCTTCTCTCCTCTGTCTAACCCCAGCAGGGATCCCCTCCGCCTACGGACTTACACGGACTCGGCTCAGTACACCGTGACCGCAACAACGACACGTCTACAGGTGCGCCACTCTCCCTCGCCTCACCTCTGTTTACTTATCACTGTTGGCCTCGGCATTCTCACGTATACGCCACAGCTCTCGAGACTCCACATCACGCCTTCCGAGTCGGTGGTCCTTCGCCTGTGACAAATGCATGGCTACCCGACTTCCTGCTTCAAGTTCCCAATGCCGGCTGCTATCAAAAACGACACTGTGTCTATGGATTTAGCTGAGTGTTTTTTTCGGAGTCGTGACGATTTCTGCTGACTTCATTGTCAACCCTATCCATACACACACTCCTATGTCGCAATGGACATCGCATCGTGATGCACCCTGCCGATAGCCTCGCAAATGGCACTCGTTCCAAGGCACTGCCTGGCCCTCATATGACGACGTAATGACAATGGTGGTAGCAACCACAACGCTAGCGATCACATGAGGCAATGAATCGACGACAATGGCGATGGTGGCGAGGCGACCACGACGGCAACGGAGCGACCACGACAGATGGGGCGACCACGATGACGACGGGGCGACCATGACGGCAACGGCAACGGGGCGACCACATTGAAGGCGATGACGACACCGGGCCCAGCGGTGACGGCGATGAGGTGCCACGAGGCATCGGGGCGACGGCGACGACAATGTGGCGACGAGGCAATGGGGCAACCGTGACGACGGCAGCAATGTCGATGGCAGTTGGACTTGTACTAGTAGTAGAATATATTTGAGATCATACAGAGCGGGTACGGGTAACCCATCAAACCCGCCATTAACCCGCCACACCCGCTCACACCCGTACCCGTATGCACGGGTACCCGTACCCGCGGTCACGGGTACGGGTTTTGGCGGGTACGGGTACGGGTAGTCCCAAAATTACCCGGGGGTGACCCGTGGTAATCCCTAGTTGCGAAGGGCAGGTATGCCCGCAAGCCGTCGGCCGTGGCGCCACGATGCGAGGTCCCAGATGTTGCCAAGTTCAATGACTTTGTCGTAGTAAGTTCGTTTGGCTTTCTTGGTGACACGTTTGAGGAGTTTTCGGGCGGCTCGGCGCTCGTCAGTATCCCCGTCTGTTTGTTGCCGGAGGGAGTGGGCCGCTCGGGAGCATTCCTCATTCCACCAAGGATTTTTGTGGGCTTTTGACGGGCTCTTGACCTCCATGTGCCTATGACATGATTCGGCGATCGCGTGTTGGAGTTGTTCTGCCAGCATGTCGCATGCTTCGGCGGAGGTGATGGGAGCGGTGGGGACGGGAAGGGAGGAGGAGAGATCGTCGAGCCACGCATCGCGAGCGTCGTCATCTGAGAAATCGATGGCGAATGCGGTGGCGCGGCGTTGTTTGTCTCCTCGATGGGTGCCCGTGAGGAGCCATTCGGTGGTGACGGCGGCGTGATCGGACCCAAACGATCCGGGCCAGTCCACCGTAGGGGAGGAGAGGGAGAGCGCAGAGACCGCGGCGAGGTTGTGCCAGACTAAGTCCAGTGTGCTCTCGCGGTCGTTGGCTGCTCCCCTGCGCGTGGTGACACCGGGCGTCGAGGCGAGTTCAAAAGTCTGGACCGAGGCCCAGGTTTCGAAGTCTCGCGCTCGCGGAGAAGGTGACCAACCTCTCGGTGACCAGCGCGGGGAATGGAGGTTAAAGTCCCCGACGAGGATCGTCGGGACCGTGGGATCTAGATCAAGGGTCAACAGAGAGCGTAACGCAGAAGGGTCGTCTACGTCATTGTAAAAATTAATAATGCGTAAGGTAGATGTGTGTAGTCGGGCATCGACTATGATGATGGAGGGGTGTTGAATTAGGTCGAGGCGGGGGATTATCCGTACGGGGTGTAAGCGCCGTCTGGAGGCTAGTCTACTAAACTTACGTGAATAGATCATTACCTTTGCGCGTTTGTCGCTAGAGAAGTGGGGGTAGAAGAGGTGCCAGTTCTGGTGTTTCGCCCCACCAAGAACCGGCGCCCCTTCCCGTTGCTTGTCATGCCGAGCAGTACCAATGTTACCGAACCAGGGTTCCTGTACACATAGTATATCGTCGTTTTCATTGAGTTCAAGAAGAGAATGCATGGCGTCGTTGCGACGTCGCATGTTGACTGATGTTATAGTTGTACTATGCATAAGGAAGGACCGTGTTGGTAAGTATCTGCTGGTATTCGACCAAGAGATCCCAGGTCTCTTGGCCGTTGCCTAGTTTGAAGAAATCGTATTTGCCGTCGTTGTAGTACGCTGATAGGACAGAGTCGATGGTTTCTTCGCTAACTTTCGGGCAGGCGGGCCCTTGGTATGCGGTTTGGTAGGCGATGGCGGAGTTGATAAGTAGGCGTGCCATGCGTTTGTTGAGGAGGACGGTCTCTTGAGGGAGTGCCTCCGTCGGAATCGTCTCTCCGGGTCTCCAGAAAGATTGGTCGCGTGGGATGAGCGAGAGGACATAGTAGAAGGGGTTGATCTCGCCCCAATCCTCCGTGAACCCTTCGATGGACTTCTTGGCTGCGGAGGGGTTTTTATCCTTGGTGATGGCGGCGATAGTGGCGGGAGTGGTTAGCGGGAGTCCGTATCGGACCGCGTACCGTGCTTCCATGGAGGAGAGGGCGAGGTAGTCTTTGTCAGCCGGCGTGCCTTTCCATTGTGTGTTGAGGAGGACGAGATCCTCGATGGCGTCGTCCCCGGTTGAGCATAGGTCGCGGAAGGCAACTCTGGTCTGTTCTTCGGTGGCGACGTGCTGAGGTCCGATGATCGGCACTGACTTCCAGTCGGGAGGGGTTGGAGGGGTGGTTGAGGCCTCCTCGTCGTTCGCCTCGGTTGGCTTGATGGCCTTCGACCCCGTATATGCGGGTCTGGCGGGGACCGTGGAGGTGATACGGGCCGTGGATGGGCCAGCCATTGTGGATGGATCGTAATTACTTGCTCCGGGAACGGCCGAGTTGGCCTTTTCCGCTCGTGCGCGGGCACGCTGGGCGTATGACTTCCCTTTTCGTTTCCTGCTGACAGTGTGGAAAGGAGCTTCTGTAACAGCCGCGCTAGCATCTCCTGCAGACGTAGAGGGTGGTTCCCGCTGGGACGGTACTAGACCCGCTACCGGGGGAGGAGCAGACGCGGGTGCCTTACCCTTGGCAGAGGGAGGAGGCAGTGGTGGTGGGAGGGTGGACGAGGCGGCCGTTCTGGGTGCAAGAGGAGGGGGGGCGAACCCCATCTTCAGGGCGCAGAAGGGGGAACGCGCGTTGTGGTTGCCTCCGCAATTTATGCATGGGAACCTGCAACGGCATTCTCCTGCCTTGTCGTGTTGGAAAGTGCAATGAGCAGCATGGTCGTTGGAGTGATGAGTCATTCTTCATTTCCTTCTCCAAGTTTTGCTGAACCCCTTCTATCGACCGGCTCTCCCAGGTGTGTCCGGTGTTTCTATTCGCGTTTTCTTCACAGTTGTCTGAGAACTCACTGTCAATCTTTCATTGGCGTTCGTCCGCAGTGATCCATCCTCCGGTACCACCTTGCATATCAGTGAGATGGCCATAGCTCAAACATGCTGTGGCAACCGCGGCGAGTACTGACTTCGTGTGGCACAGATGGCAGTCACAGAACTGCAACAACAATCGGCACACTTCCAGACAATGTCTTACTCGAGATATTTGACTCTTATCGAAGCCAATCATTTACTCATCAAGGTGCCCCTGTATGGCCATGGCACTTACTGGTGCACGTATGTCGGAAATGGCGACAAATTGTATTCGAGTCACCGCTCCGTCTTAATCTCCAAATTCCCTGCACCCACAGAACCCCAGTCAGGAATCTCAGTATCTGGCCAGTCTTTCCCATTGTCATTAGTTGTCACCGATCCGATCCCCGATTCGAATGGCCATCAGGAATGAGTAACGTCATTGATGCACTTAAGCATCCCGATCGTGTATGTTATGTCGGCCTCGATCTGGCAAATCCTCGGTCTCAGTGGGGCAAGATGGTGGCCATGGTAATGCAGAAGCCATTTCCGGTGCTGACGCGTCTCGACCTTTCCTTGTATGGCGGCGAAGATCCACCAGCCCTTCCTGCCAATTTCTTAGGAGGATCTGCACCACGTTTACAGGAAATCCATTTACACGGTATTCCCTTTCCAGCATTACCGTCGCTTCTTTTGTCTGCCAGTCACCTCGTCAAACTCGAACTTCACAATATACCACCGACTGGTTACATTTCACCCGAGGCGATGGTCGTGTCTTTGGCCGCGTTGCCCAGGCTCGAAACCTTTACCATCGGATTCCACTGGCGATCAGCTATTCACCGCCCTGATCGAATACACCCGCCTCCCGTAACACGGACTGTCCTTCCTGCTCTCACCTCCTTTCACTTCCTGGGTACTAGCGAGTATCTGGAGGACCTTGTTGCACGAATCGATGGCCCTCAACTAGATCAGATCGCCACAAGTTACTTGAATAAACTTGTTGACATCATTCAGGTTACTCAACTCTCCAGGTTCATTGATCGCTCAGTCGTCCCAAACCTATGCAAGATTATGCATGTTGCCTTCTTCGATACCAGAGTCGCCTTCATCGTGCATAGTCATTTAAATCCATATGATCATCACCCAATTTGGAATAGCACCTTCTGCAATGGGACTGATGGACAAATTTCCCACAGAACCCAGGTGCTCAGCCAATTTTCCGCTGCATCCTCCAAAGTGGGCCATCTAAAGCTCGTCAATGGGCTCATGGAAGATCGTCTAGTAGAGGGTATGGATGACGTCGAATGGCTGCTCCTCCTCCGTCAATTCTCCAGCATGCAGACTCTGTATGTATCTCCGGAGCTCGCAGGGCACGTTGCTCTTGCACTGGAAGAAATCACGGCAGAGATGGTGACCGAAACAATGCCATCCCTTGATCTGATTTGCTTAGGGGGCCAGCCAGCGTCATCCATTAAGAAGTTCGTCAGTGCCCGGCGGCTCTCTGGTCGCCCTGTCACCGTTGTTGACACAGAGTCAGGAATGGTGGGGTTCAATAAAAGGCTCGAGTCTTATGTCAGCAAATAAGAGAATGTTCTCTACCGGTTGCGTACTCTATGACATGGTATTTTACGTTTAGGAGACGCAGGCGAATGTATGTGTCACTTTAGACCACACTGTCACGAAATGGACTGTCAGTCAACTGTACTTGGTCGCGTTATTGCTTTCTGCGATTGGATGTGAGAAAAGGAAACCAGAGAGAATACAGTGCCGGACATTTGATAGATCGATGTCCGCACTCATGAAGATAAATCTTTCTTTCACATTATGACCTTTATACGCACCCGTGCCTTCACATCCCTTGATCTCTCGCAACCTCTCCGTATCTCATGATGCGAATGGATCAGTCACTCCGTTAGGCGAGTGTAGTAGTTTCTTCATTCGACGTTTACGAGACAGACGGCCGCAGAAACGAAGAGGCAATTGTGATGAATCCAAAAATCAGTCGACAGGTGGCGGTTTTGTAGCTTCGTCACCGAGTTATCGCGATCCACGAAGGCCTCAGAGCACGAAGAGTGGTCCGGAATCCGGAACCTCAGGTGGTCGGAACACTGGTGGAGACCGCCGGTAAATGAATCGCCGTGGAGTAAAGGGACACCAGTTGGTTGGTGATCCTGGAATGACTGTGAAATCGGGAGACGAGCAAGCCGTTCATCGATCATCAACTTGCAAGTTGAGCACGCAATGGGGACTCAATGGTTGAAGATATCATACGAAGCAAGCAACATAGTTCTACTCGTACCACCCGTTGTTTCCAAGCGTCGGCGCGACCGACACGCTAGGGGTAGGCGGCGCCACAAGCCTCGAGCGCAGCGACGTGGCCGCGCAGTTTGCTCTCGCGGTCCTAGCACACACCCATCAGTTATTGACAGGGTCGAACACGGCGCGACACTCCGTACCCTTGCGAGGTGCTCCTTGGCGTCCTTCTTGTCGAGCTGCGCCGCGCGGTTCTCCGCCTACTCGCACGCCAGCTGCGCATCCTCGAGCTCCGCCTCGTACTCGTTCACCCGTTGCTCCCATCCGGCCTCGCCCTGCTGCGCCTGCGAGAGCCTCGCGCGAGCCGTGCTCGCGATGCGCGTTTCTTGCTCCTTGCAGCGCCGCTGCAGGGCCGTGTGTTCGCTCTCGAGCACCTTGGTGCGCTAGCTCACGCGCCGGAGCTCTGGCTCGTTCGTCTGGGCCTGCGAGACGAGCGCGACGAGTTGCTCGACCTGCTCGTTGGCGCGCCGGAGGTCCTCTCAACGGTTCTACTAGAATACGAGCGGGTCTTCTCCGTTCGCAGCCCCGTGAGCGCTTCCACTGCCGCGAAGCGAAACTGGCCTGCGCTGGGACTGTGAGTCTGATATGCGCGACTCGACAAGGGGACGATAACTCACCTTGGACACAAGGGCCTGTTTATCTGCATTTAACCCCTGGCTCAGCTTCTCCAGCTCAAGCAGGCGTTCCAATGGTTACGTCGGACGTCTGCGGGCCAACTATTGCGACACAGCACCTCACCTAGCTCCATGCAGTTCGAGCCTGCGTGAGATGTCCTGCGGGTGGACCGATGTGTCCGAGAACAATGAACAGGCGTGCTCGTCACGAGGAGGGAAGCGCGGCGGTACAGGCGGCCCCTGCAGAAGGGTAAGAACGTCCTACCGGCCAGGATCGGTGATGAGCCTACCACGTGATGCATTGTGAGAGCAGGGACGTGCAGGTTGTCGAGCGACGGGCGGGATGGATGCTCGAAGATTTCGCGTGAGCTGAAGTTGCTTCGAACAGCGCGGCGGGTCCGTTGTTCCTCGGCCTCTCCGGCGGTAGCTGTTGCTGTTGCCGTTGCCATTCGCAAGCGCCTTGAATAGGCCCACGGGGACGGTGTTCGTCGATATGGGGTGCTCAGAGTCGAGAGGAATCGCGCGACGCGCCTTCATCAACAACGGGATTGGCAGCTCGTGCTCATCGTCTACATCATTGCCCTCGATGTCTCCGTTTCCATCACAATTTCCATCGCTGACAGTGCTTTTCGCCTGCAACGCTACTTTCTTGATCGATGCCACCTAAGCCCAAACGGACGCGCAGCCACGTTTAGTGCTGGGCCGGAGACAGTGGCATGCTCTTATGTGGAACTTGAACGTCGTCATCACGACCTCGCTCACGTCCGAGTCTGCCACGGAACCCACCGGGCTACAGCGTTGACGCTTCTCGCAGCCTTGTTCGGCCCGTATCGGTTCTGCATCCACGGTGGCATGAGGTGGCGGCGAGGGTGGCTGTAGGAACTTGGGTACGTTTCGGTGGTACCGCGAACGTGAATGCACTGGGTCTTCCTGATTCGAAGCTGGAAATGTTGTCTTTTGGATGCGTTTTTGGGCCATAAAAAAATGGAAACAGAGAATAATCCTTACCGCCAGCCTTGGGCTTTTTGGAAGGAGACGACGGCAAGGTAAATTATGGACCATAGCCCCAGGAAGTCAGCGACACGGATGAGCTTCGACCGCGTGAGGGAGAGGGACGGGAACCGGTCTTAGCGTTTGAGACGACGGCCAAGTGACTGAGGATTCATCAATATTCATCTCGAGGGTACTGTACGAGGGTAGGAACGTGGAAAGAATGGCGGGTATGGCGGACCGCGGCCTCTGCGGATGCGTTTGCTCGGTGATGTCATAGCGATGACGCACACGAGCGGGAAACTGGCGGTGGGAGCCAAATGCTACTGAAGCGCGGGGAACTGGGGCACAAGCTGAATTGTTGGTGTGTGAATCACTATTCTTGTTAGTAAGTTGGGGAAGGGAAGCTAGGGAATGTGACATGGGACGGAGGACTCGGAGGGGCGAAGGATAAGTGCACGACGGGTCGTCTGAAGGCTATGAAATCCCGGTAGAGACAGCCAGGTGGTTATTTCTCACAGTACGAGTATTCGTTTGTACTGAATTCCTTGAACTGAGGCCTCATCGCTACTCTCCAATCAGCCATTGTTTCCCTCTCCGAGTGTTACTGATCCCTTCCATCAACCGGCTCTCCCAGGTGTGTCCGGTTCTTCTATTCGCGTTTTCCCAAGCAGCTGTCTGAGCACTTACTGATAGCATTAAACCGCTCTCCTCACTGAGTGATCCGTCCTCCGGTACCACCTCGCATATCAGTAAGATGGCTCAAGTCGTCGCAGAAAAGGGTTACACGCTCGAGGTGCGTCCTTCAGCACCCCCTTGGCACCTACAGCGAGCACTGACTTCGTGTTGGCACGGCACAGGTGGCAGTTACGGATCTGCAACGACAATCGGCATGCTTCCGGACGAAGTCTTACTCGAGATATTTGACTCTTATCGAAGCCAATCACTTACTCGTCAAGATAATGTCCCTGTATGGCCATGGCCCTTACTGGTGCACGTATGTCAAAAATGGCGACAAATCATATTCGAGTCACCGCTCATCTTAATCTCCAAATTCTCTGCACACACAGAACCCCTGTCAGGAAGCATCTCAGTACTTGGCCAGACATTCCTATCGCTGTTAGCTATCACCCATCCGAAAGGCCGTTAGGGCCGCGAGGACAAGGCAACGTCATTGATGCACTTGAGCATCCCGATCGTGTATCCCATATCAGCCTCGATATGACAGTCCTCAGTTGGGTGAGATGGCCACGGCAATGCAGAAGCCATTTCCGGTGCTGACGCGTCTCGACGTTTATGACGGCGGAGATGCACCAGTCCCTCCTGCCAATTTCCTAGGAGGTCCTGCACCATGTTTACAGACAATCCATTTACACGGCATTCCCTTTCCAGCATTACCCTCGCTTCTTTTGTCTGCCAGTCACCTCGTCAATCTCAATCTTTTCAATATACCCCCGACTGGTTACATTTCACCCGAGGCGATGGTTGCGTCGTTGGCTGCGTTGCCCAGGCTCAAAATATTTACCATCGGATTCCGATCAGCCACTTCCCGCCCTGATCGAATACACCCGCCTCCCGTAATACGGACTGTCCTTCCTGCTCTCACCTACTTTCACTTCCAGGGTGCTAGCGAGTATCTGGAGGACCTTGTTGCACGAATCGATGGCTCTCAACTGGATCAAATCCTCGCAGTTTACTTGAATCAACTTGTTGACATTCGGGTTACTCAATTCTCCAAGTTTATTGATCGCTCAGTCGTCCCAAACCTATTCAAGACTATGCGTGTTGCCTTCTTCGATACTGGAGTCACCTTCATCGTGCATAGTCATTTAAATCCATATCATCACCTAATTAGCACCTTCTGCAATGGGACTGATGGACGGATTTCCCACATAGCCCAGGTGCTCAGCCAATTTTCCGCTGCAACCTCCAAAGTGGGCCATCTAAAGCTCGTCAACTGGCTCATGGAAGATAGTCAAGTAGGTATGGATGACGTCGAATGGCCGCTCCTCCTCCGTCAATTCTCCACCATGCAGACCCTGTATGTATCTCAGAAGCTCGCAGGGCACGTTTCTCTTGCACTGGAAGAAATCACGACAGAGATGGTGGCCGAAACAATGCCATCCCTTGACCTGATCTGCTTACGGGGCCAGCCAGCATCATCCATTAAGAAGTTCGTCAGTGCCCGGCGGCTCTCTGGTCGCCCTGTCACCGTTGTTGACACAGAGTCAGAAAAGGAGTTCAATAAAAGGCTCGAGTCCTATGTCAGCAAATAAGCGAATGTCCTCTACCGGTTGCGTACTAATGGCATGGTGTTTTACATTTAGGAGACGCAGGGGGATGTATTTATGTCACTTTAGACCACAGTCGCGAGTTGTCGGATTCCAACAATGGACTTGTCGTAATTGGTTTTTGACTAGGAGCCCTGTTGGGTTGGCCGCCAATGACTGGCATTGGCTGCACAGCGCAATGAAGTCCTACATCTGAATGTTCAACAAGTGAAAGCAAGAACAACAACACGATCCATGCGACACTGAAAAGTGGAGAGGAAGCGGATACCTTGGTGGTAGCAGACTCGGATCCGCACTCGGGGTGTCAGCCAACTGCACTTGGTCGCGTTATTGCTTTCTGCGATTGAATGTGGGATATCGTCGACTCAAACTAACCCGAACATGTGAGAAAAGGAAACCAGAGAGAATAAAGTGCCGGACCGCACTCGTGAAGATAATTTTTTCTTTCACATTATGACCTTTATACGCACCCGTGCCTTCACATCCCTTGATCTCTTCCAACCTCTCCGTATCATAATGCGAATGGGCCAGTCATTGCGTTAGGCGACTGTACTGGGTACGTTTACGAGGCAGATGACCGCAGACACGAAGAGGCAATTTTGATGAATTCACAAAGCAGTCAATAGGTAGCGGTTTTGTAGCTTCGCCACCGAATTATTATCACGATTCACGAAGCCTCAGAACACGAAGAATCCGGAACCTCAGGTGGTCGGAACACTGGTGGAAACCGCCGATAAATGAATCGCCGTGTAGTAAAGGGACACCTGTTGGTGAACCTGGAGTGATGGTGGAATCGAAAAACGAGCGAGCTGTTGATCGGCCACCAACCTACAGGTTGAGCACGCAACGAGGACCTAACGGTCGAAGATAACATACGAGATCCGAAGCAAGGACCATTAAATCAACACAGTTCTACGCGTACCACCCGTCGTCTCCGAGCGTAGGCCCGACTGACACGACGCTAGGCGCAGGCGACGTCACGGGCCTCGCCCCGCGGCCGACCAATCATACTTCGACGACGCAAACACAAACCGCCGAGGCGCAGCGGCAGCGACGGCCTTCCTATTGAGCGGCCCGTCGTGCACGGACGTCTGCGGTAGTATGCGCACGCCGGCAATTCACGCCGGCAGGGGTCGTTGGTGTGGCAGCGCGGGTGGGATACGCCGTGCTGGTGTGCGAATCTGGGTGCGGAAGCGACGATACGCTCGCGGTCGCCATGGCCGTCTTTTTAAACCGCACCGCAAGCCTGGAGCTGTCCAACGCGAGCCTCGAGCACAGCGACCTTGGTCGCGCAGTTTGTTCTTGGGGCCCTAGCACACGCCCATCAGTTATCGACAAGGTCGAACACGGGCGCGAAACGCTGTAACCTTTTGCGAGGCGCTCCTCGGCGTCCTTCTCGTCGAGTTGCGTCCGCACTGGCGAGTGTTCTGGCTTGAGCTGCGTTGCGCTGGTCTCCACCTGCTCGTGCGCCAGCTGCGCGTCCTCGAGCTCCGGCTCGTTCGTCTGGACCTGCGAGACGAGCGCGGCGAGTTGCTCGTTGGCGCGCCGGAGGTCCTCCCAATGGTTCTGCTGATACGCGCCGGTTTCGCTTCGCGCGATGGAGACGCGGCCGTGGAAGCGCTCACTGGGGCTACGAAAGGAGAGCAACCTGCTGCGCTTCTTGGGCGTGCACCGTGAGGGTTGTGAGTCTGACATGCGCGACTCGACAAGGGGACGAAAACTCACCATGGACGTAAGAGCCTGTTTATCTGCATTCAACTCTCGGTCCAGGCTTCTCCAGCTCGAGCAGGCGTTCCTGCTGGCTCTCAATCGACACGTTGGACGTCTTCAGCCGGGCAAACTATTGCAACAGCGCCTCCATAGTGCGCGCCTGCGAAGTGGCGGCATCCGTCGCATGAGCGCCTGTATCTCGTCTACCTTGGCGCGTAGCTTGTCGCGTTCTGCCTTGGCCGAGGAATTCGTCGCCATCACGCTTCGCATCTGCTTCTGTGACGATGTGGGGGAGAAGCTCGCCGTGCGTGCCTCGGTGGAGACGCGGCAATGCTATCGGGGAGGCCCATGAGACAACTCGATGCAGTGCGAGATGTCCGGGAACGACGAGCGGGGGCTGCTCATCACAAGGAGGGAAGCGCGGAGGTCGCGCACCGGCAGAGGCGGCTCCTGCAGAGGGACGGGAACGAGACACCGGCAAAGATCGGTGATGTGCTTGCCGTGTGTGAAGACGTGCAGGTCATCGAGTGATGGGCGGGATGCATGCTCGAAGATTTCGCGGGAGCCGAGCTGGCTTCACACAGCACGGCGGGCCCGTTGCTCCTCGGCCTCTCCAGCGATACTCGCGTTTCTACTGAGGCCGTTGCTGCTCCTATTGCCGTTCGCGAGCGCCTTGAATAGGCCCGCGGGGACGGTGTTCGTCGATATGGGGTGCTTAAATGAGGAGTTGGCGCCCGCCGCGGCTTCATCGACAACGGGATTTCTGCTCATCGCCTACACGATGTCTCCATCTCCATCTTCGTCCACGTCACCATCCCGATTTTCATCATTGACAGGACTCTCCGCTTGCAACGCTGCCCCCTTGATCGCGCCAATATCAATCACACACCCACTGGCATGGTAACGCGCACTTTGCGTTTAATGCGCCTTGTCATCGGGCCGGAGATGGCGGTGCGGTCCGAGTCTGCAGCGGGCTTCAACACTGCTTCAACATGAGGTGGCGGCGAGGATCATGGGTGTAGAGGACAGCTGTGGCTGTGGGAACTAGAAACCATGAAGCTGAAATTGTCTTTTGGATGCGTTTTTGAGCCATAAAAATAGAAACAGGGAATAATCCTTACCGCCAGCCTTGGGCTTTTTCGGGAGGAGACGATGGCCACGTGGGTGTTGTAGTGCGGGGCGAGCAGAGTGGAGGCGATGATTCATTTCAGGGGTACTGTACGAGGTGGGAAGTTTGCTTTGCAAACTTGAGGCCCGGAACTCAGGAATCTACCTGTGAAAAATGTATGGCAGGTACCTTGGCAGGTACATACCTCGATGGGATGGCAGACCGCAGCCTCTGCGGATACGTTTGGCGGGGGGGAATTGTTGGTGTGTGAATCGCTATTTTTGTTAGTATTATTAGTAAGTTGGAAAGGGAGCTAGGGAATGTGACATGGGGCGGAGGAGGGGGCGAAGGATAAGTGCACAACGGATGGGTCGTCTGAAGGATATGACATTCCGGTAGAGACGGCTGTGCGGCGTTGCAGGTGTGTGTTTGGCGTGGAAGCCACTGACACAGCCAGGTGGTTATTTCTCACAGTACGAGGTTCGTCATTTCTGAACTGAGGCCTCATCGCTACTCTCCAATCAGCCATTGTTTCCCTCGTTGCTAATTCCCTTCCATCAACCGGCTCCCCCAGGTGTGTCCGGTTCTTCTATTCGCGTTTTCACAACCAGTTGTCTGAGCACTTACTGATAGCATTAAACCGCTCTCCCCACCGAGTGATCCGTCCTCCGGTGCCACCTCCCATATCAGTAAGATGGCTCAAGTTCGCCGCAGCAAAGGATTGCACGCTCCAGGTGCGTCTTTAGCACCCCCGCGGCAACTGCAGCGAGCACTGACTTCGTGTGGCACAGGTGGCAGTTACAGATCTGCAACGACAATCGCCATGCTTCCAGACGATATCTTACTCGAGATATTTGACTCTTATCGAAGCCAATCATTTATTCATCGAGGTGCTCCTGTATGGCCATGGCACTTACTGGTGCACGTATGTCGAAAATGGCGACAAATTGTATTCGAGTCACCGCTCCGTCTTCATCTCCAAATTCACTGCAACCACAGAACCCCTGTCGGGAAGAATCTCAGTATCTGGCCAGCCCTTCCTATCGCTATTAGTTATCACTCACCGGGGAGAAGCAAAATGCCATTAGGAGACTCGGAAGGCAATCTCATTGAGGCACTGAAGCATCCCGATCGTGTATGTTATGTCAGCCTCGATCTGATAACTCCTCCGTCCAAGGTGGTGGCCATGGTAATGAAGAAGCCATTTCCGGTGCTGACATGTCTTTCCTTATTTGGCGGCGGAGATCTACCCGTCCTTCCTGCCAATTTCTTAGGATCCGCACCACGTTTACACACATTCTATTTACAAGACATTCCCTTTCCAGCATTACCCTCGTTTCTTTTGTCTGCCGGTCACCTCGTCAAACTCGAACTTCGCAATATACCACTGACTGGTTACATTTCGCCCGAGGCGATGGTCGCGTCTTTGGTCACGTTGCCCAGGCTCGAAACCTTTACCATCCAATTCCACTGGCGATCAGCTATTCACCGCCCTGATCGAATACACCCGCATCCCGTAACACGGACTGTCCTTCCTGCTCTCACCTCCTTTCACTTCTCGGGTACTAGCGAGTATCTGGAGGACCTTGTTGCACGAATCGATGGCCCTCAACTAGATCAGATCGCCACAAATTACTTGAATAAACTTGTTGACATCATTCAGGTTACTCAACTCTCCAAGTTCATCGATCGCTCAGTCATCCCAAACCTATGCAAGATTATGCATGTTGCCTTCGTCAATATCAGTGTCGCCTTCATCGTGCATAGTCATTTAAATCCATATGATCATCACCCAATTTGGAATAGCGCCTTCTGCAAAGGAACTGATGGACAAATTTCCCACATAACCCAGGTGCTCAGCCAATTTTCCGCTGCGTCCTCCAAAGTGAGCCATCTAAAGCTCGTCAATGGGCTCATGGAAGATTGTCAAGTAGACGGTATGGATGACGTCGAATGGCTGCTGCTCCTCCGTCAATTCTCCACCATACAGACCCTGTATGTATCTCAGAAGCTCGCAGGGCACGTTGCTCTTGCACTGGAAGAAATCACGGCAGAGATGGTGACCGAAACAATGCCATCCCTTGACTTGATTTGCTTACGGGGTCAGCCGGCATCATCCATTAAGAAGTTCGTCATTGCCCGGCGGCTCTCTGGTCGCCCTGTCACCATTGTTGACACAGAGTCAGAAATGGAGTTCGATGAAAGGCTCAAGTCCTATGTCAGCAAATAAGCGAATGTCCTCTACTGGTTGCGTACTCTATGGCATGATGTTTTACGTTTAGTAGACGCAGGCGAATGTATGTGTCACTTTAGACCACACTGTCACGAGTTGTCGGATCCAACAATGGACTCTGAATGTTCAACAAGTGAAAGCAAGAACAACGACTGACGCAACAGCAATCTGGCACACCAGAAGTCTCAGAACGACTGGGGAGCCAGGTGCGCATAATCGAAAAGACAGTATATACACGTGAAAACGTCGAGGACGGAGGTCCGAACGCGAACACCAAAACTACAGTAAATATCAAATAGTAACAGCCTCGAGCACAGCGATCTTGGTCGCGCAGTTTGTTCTTGGGGCCCTAGCGCACGCCCATCAGTTATCGACAAGGTCAAACACGGGCGCGAAACCCTGTACCTTTGCGAGGCGCTCCTCGGCGTCCTTCTCGTCGAGTTGCATCCGCACTGGCGACTGTTCTGGCTTGAACTGCGTTGCGCTGTCCTCCACTTGCTCGTGCGCCAGCTGAGCGTCCTCGAGCTCCGGCTCGTTCGTCTGGACCTGCGAGACGAGCGCGGCGAGTTGCTCGTTAGTGCGCCGGAGGTCCTCCCAATGGTTCTGCTGATACGCGCCGGTTTTGCTTCGCGTGATAAAGACGCGGCCGTGGAAGCGCTCACTGGGCTGCGAAAGGAGTGCAACCTGCTGCCCGTCTTGGGCGTGCACCTTGGGGGTTGTGAGTCTGATATGCACGACTCGACAAGAGGACGAAAACTCACCTTGGACACACGAGCCTGAATCTCGTCCGCGCGTTGGCGTGCAGCTGGTCCCATTTCGCCTCGCCCGAGGAGATGCGCTCCGGCACGATGTCCTTTTCGGCTTGCATTGGACAGCTGCACCTGCAAATCCGCATTCGTCGCCATCATGCTTCGCACCTCCTCAATGTCTGCTTTCGTGGCGGTGTGAGCGAGAAGCTCGCCGTGCGCGGGCTGCGCGGCCTTGGTGGAGACGCGGCCATGCTATCGGGGAGGCCCATGAGACGGGAAAAGACAACTCGATGCTGTGCGAGATGTCTGGGAACGACGAGCGGGCGCTGCTCATCACATTGAGGGAAGCGCGGAGGTCGCGCACCGGCAGAGGCGGCGGGAACGAGATACCGGCCAGGATCGGTGATGAGCTTGCCGTGTGTGAGGGCGCGCGGGTCGTGGAGTGATGGGCGGGATGCATGCTCGAAGATTTGGCGGGAGCCGAGCTGGCTTCGCACAGCGCGGCGGGTCCGTTGTTCCTCGGCCTCTCCGGCAATACTCGCGTTGTTACTGAGGCCGTTGCTGCTCCCATTGCCGTTCGCGAGCGCCTTGAATAGGCCCGCGGGGACGGCGTTCGTCGATATGGGGTGCTTAAATTCAAGAGGAGTTGGCGCCCGGCGCACCTTCATCGACAACGAGGTGATTGACAGCTCCTGCTCATCGTCTACACGATGTCTCTATCTCCGTCTTCGTCCACGTCACCGTCCCAATTTTCATCATTGACAGGAACCTCCGCTTGTAACGCTGCCCCCTTCGATCACGCCAATGTCAATCACACACCCAGGCCTGGTAACATGAACGGATGCGCACCTGCGTTTGATGCGCCTTGCCATCGGGCCAGAGATGGCGGTGCGCTCTTATGTGCGGGCGACTCCTGTGTAAACTTGAACGACTACTATCTCCGCTTACGTCCGAGTCTGCAGCGGGCTTCAACGTTGGCGCTTTCGCGGCCTTGTTGGGGTTCTGCATCCATGGTGGCATGAGGTGGCGGCGAGGATCATGGGGGTAGAGGATAGCTGTGGCTGTGGGAACTAGAAACCATGAAGCTGAAGTTGTCTTTTGGATGCGTTTTTGATAAAAAAAATAGAAACAGGGGATAATCCTTACCGCCAGCCTTGGGCGTTTTCGGGAGGAGACGATGGCCACGTGGGTGTTGTGGTGCGGGGCGAGCAGAGTGGAGGCGATGATTCATTTCAGGGGTACAGTACGAGGTGGGAAGTTTGCAGGCCCGGAACTCAGGAATCTGCCTGTGAAAAATGTATGGCAGGTACAGTACATACCTCGATGGAATGGTGGGCATTCTCTATGATGTCACGGCGATGACGCATACGAGCGGAAAGCGTACTAGGGAAGGCTTGTGATGCAGCGACTGACTGGGGAACTGGTGTATGAGCTGTCGTGTGTGAGTCACGGGGAGCTCGTCTGCCTGAGCGCTAGCCCTCTCGCGGGTCTCCTTCCGAACGTTCTCCCTTCCTTTCGCTACAGTATAAGAGCATCCTTCGTCCACAGTGTCTCGTTCATTATCCACATTTTCGACAGATACTTGAACCGAATCCATGTTCTCGCCGTTACTCTCCAATTAGTCATTCTTCATTCCTTCTCTGAGTTTTGCTGAACTCCTTCTATCGACCGGCTCTCCCAGGTGTGTCCGGTGTTTTTATTCGTGTTTTCCTAACAGTTGTCTGAGAACTCACTGTTGATCTTTCATCAGCGTTCATCCACTCTCCCAATCGAGTGACTCGGATCCGTCCTCCAGTACCACCTTGCATATCAGTAAGATGGCTCAAGTTCGCCGCAGTAAACGATTACGCGCACAAGGTTCGTCCTTCAGCACCCCTGTGACATCCGCGGCGAGTACTGACTTGGTGTGGCACAGGTGGCAGTCACAGAACTTCAACGACAATTGACATGCTTCCAGACGATGTCCTACTCGAGATATTTAACTCTTATCGAAGCCAACCATACGATCACGATCATCGATGCTTGCATCAAGAAAGTGTCTCATACTGCACTGCATGGCCATGGCACTTACTGGTGCACGTATGTCGAAAATGGCGACAAATTGTATTTGAGTCACCGCTCCGTCTTAATCTCCAAATTCTCTGCACAGACAGAACCCCTGTCAAGAAGAGTCTCAGCATTTGGCCAGCCTTTCCTATCGCTATTAGTTATCATGAACCCGAAATCCCATCAGGACAAGGCAACGTCATTGATGCACTTGAGCTTGCACTTGAGCATCCCGATCGTGTATGTTATGTCAGCCTCGATTTGACAGTTCCCCAGTTGGGTAGGATGGCCACGGTGATGCAGAAGCCATTTCCGGTGCTGGCGCATCTCAACGCTTCCTTGGTCTACGGAAATGCAAATGCACCAGTCCTTCCCGCCAATTTCTTAGGAGGATCCGCTCCATGTTTACTGACAATCTATTTATACAACATTCCCTTTCCAGCATTGCCCTTGCTCCTTTTGTCTGCCAGTCACCTCGTCAAACTCGAACTTCGCAAGATACCCCCAACTGGTTACTTTTCACCCGAGGCAATGGTCGCGTCTTTGGTCGCGTTACCCAGGCTCGAAACCTTTACCATCGAATTCCAATCCGCTACTTCCCGCCCTGCTCGGATACGCCCGCCTCCCGTAACACGGACTGTCCTTCCTTCTCTCATCTACTTTAGGTTCGAGGGTGCTAGCGAGTATCTGGAGGACCTTGTTGCACGAATCGATGGCCCTCAACTGGACCACATCTTCACAGTTTACTTGAATCAACTTGTTGACATTCAGGTTGCTCGACTCTCCGAGTTTATTGATCGCTCGAACGGTCCCAGGTCAAACCTATCGAATGTTGCGCATGTTGCCTTCTACAGTACCGGAGTCACCTTTATCGTGTATGGTCATGCAAGTTCGAATCGTCGCCTCATTTGGAACAACATCTTCTGCAAAGCTGATTGGCAAGCTTCCCACATAACCCAGCTATTCAGCCAATTTTCCGCTGCATTCTCTAATGCGGGCCATCTAAAGCTCGTCACCGGGTTCATGGAAGCTCGCCAATTAGACGGTATGGTCGACGTCGAATGGCTACTCCTCCTCCGTCAATTCTCCACCGTGCGGACGCTGCACCTGTCTCGGAAGCTCGCAAAGCACGTTGCTCTTGCACTGGAAGACATCACGACGGAGATGGTCAGAGAAGTGTTGCCATCCCTTGACTTGATTTCCTTAGAGGGCCAACCGGCATCATCCATTAAGAAGTTCGTCGCTGCCCGTGGGGTCTCTGGTCGCCCCGTCACCGTCATTAACATAGAATTGGAGCTCAATAGGGGGCTTGAGTCCTATGTCAGTGAATAAGAGAATGTTCTATACCACTCTATGGCCCCGTGTTTTGTGATATCCGACAATTCTAATCATCCCTATGTTACGTTTAGAGGATAACCATAGGTGCCGGCAAATGTATATATACCACATTAGACTACACTGTCACGAGTTGTCGAATCTAACAATGGACTTGTCGTAATAGGTCTCCGACTTGGCTAGGAATCTTGTTGACCGCTGATGACCGGCATTGACTGCACAGCACAAACGGGTCGTACACCTGAATGTTCAACAAGCAGAAGAAAGAACTGCGACACTACTATCCACGCGACACCGGAAGGGTTACCTTGCAAAGTTGCAATTGGTGGAAATAGACTCGGATTCGCGCTCGGGGTGTCATTCAACCGCTTTATGGCTTTCTACGATTGGGTGTGGGATATGGACCGACACCCAAGGTGCCATTGAGCCAAACCGAGGCGAACATGCGAGAGTAGGAATACAGTGCCAGACATGGCTAGATTGATATTTGCACTCGTGTAAATAGACTTTTCCTTCACATTGTGAACCTGGAATGACTATGGAACCGAAAGACGTACGCAAGGTTGTTGGTGATCGGCCATTCCATCCACGGCCAACAAAATAAAACCGTGCTTTGCAATGATCACGTGTCAGAAAAATAACCCCTTGTCGAAAATATTTGATTCCCATCTCATCCTCCGTAACTTAGGTGCCCAGGCAACCTGGCAGCCTTCTCCGCTCTCTCATTGTAGGAATCCCAGTCAATACCAGCCGGATGACTCCGACCTCGGAGATCCCTGATGTGAACTCACGTGCGAGTAGATTACGAATGCGTTGTAAATATTGTACAAACAACGACTCATAGGGGTAGCGCGTCTTATCTAGGACGCTCATCCCTGGCTCGCCGCCACTCCGTGTGACCTCCATATTAAATATATTCTATCAGGTTATGGGCCCTGGCCCTATAGCTTGACAACTATACAGCCAGACTACTCACATGAACCAAATTTGAGACATTTCGCAAAAGTATCACTAAGCCCCTGATGCCGGCGAAGCGCAAGCGTTCCCCGTCTACGTCTTCCTCCTCGTCCTCATCTTCATCGTCCTCATCGGACGACGACACCCTCAGCATACCGAAACCCGCTGATTCACAGGTCACTAGGGTTATTGAACCCCTAAATGACCAAAACTGGTCAGATTGGTGCGAACAGATGGGCAAGGTATTCCGGTATTGTCATGTCACAAAATATGTAAACGGTACCATCAAACGTCCCGATAAGGACAAGGCGAAGAAGAAGATATGGGACGCTAACGATGATTATGCTCAGGTCCTTATCATGAGCAACCTTTCACCGCAGCAGGTGAAGAACGTTCACCGATGTAAGACGGCACACAAAATCTGGCTGAGCCTCGCTGCTGTACACGAAGCCAAGGGCACTCATACAGTATATGCGATCCTCAAGAACCTCTTCATGTACGCTAATAGTGACTGCACTGACATACCCAAACGCCTCGACGAGATGAAGGGCGAGTGGGAACACTTCTGTCAGCGAACGCGCGGAAGGAAACATCCATATAACGATGAGTTCTTCAAAACTCTACTCGCTTTCGCCTTACCATCTTCATGGGACGCTTTCTCGGAGCCGTATTACGGCGGACTCTTTGAGGACGTCACTGACGACCCGAAGAGATCCATTTCGTCCCAGACATTTATTGGTATGGTCAAAGAGGAGTGCGTTCGACGCGAGACGCGTTCGCAGACGTCAGAGAGCACAAATCAGACCACCAGCAACAAGCGTCCGCTTGCCAAGCGCATTGGCGATACGCGCTCAGGGGACTCCAAGCGTGGATCCTCCAAGCGTGGCAAAAAGAAGAAACACTGCAACCACTGCGGCAAAGACGGACATAAAACTGCTGACTGTTACTTCCTCGGGAAGAGTAAGTGCATCCATTGCGGGAGCTATACTCATACCCCGGAGAACTGTTGGCAACATCAAAAGGAGATAAAAGACGGTAAGGTCGACGGCAATGCCAAGGCATCTACCTCGAAGATTGAGGAGGTCCATGTCACTGCCGACGTACTGTCAACTGCGGTCTCTATTAGAGCCGCCGTTCCCGTCAAACATATCGCGTGCTTAGTGATTTCCCAGCCTGGCTCATAGGCCGGAAGCCAGCCTAAGCCGGCACTTCAGAAGCCGGACCGGGCTGGGCCGAGGAGGGGCCCGGAAGGGCCCAAGGCTCAGGCTTCAAATTTAGGAAGGCCGCTTGCACGGCCCGTGGCCCAGGCTCAGTGCTGGACAGTCGCCGACTAAAGTCGAGAGTCAGTGTCATACACATGTCGACTAGTCGGCGACTGTGGAATGACCATGACTTTTCTCATCACGTGACAGTAGCACATTCCGGAATCCGTATTGTGTAATATCGTACGATTACTCTCATTCCATACCACAATGAGTCATACTGGCGGCCGGTCATCTAATCGTTCTTGGGCTCACGATTTCTTTAAGGACCACCCAAAACTTGCCCAAAAAGCACTTGAAGCATACTCGGGCACAGGGGCAACCCATGACAAACCAAAAGTGTACTGCAAGCTCTGTTTGGCCAAGCATACCAACGAGATCCTTGGACAAGACGCAAGAGCTGTTGAAGCGGGTACTCGGCAGTTTGCTCGATCCTACGATATGATCGAACTGGAGCGTGCGTAACTCTATCACATCAATTTTTCTTAGTTCAATTCCTTTCCATTAGTTTTTTCAGTTGGGCAGAATGAGGCTGGCCGTGGGTGGGTAGCAGCACGTACAGAGGGGCTGGTCAATCATCTTTGACAGTGCAAGCTTCAGCCCACGGTAGTGTCTGAGAAAGCTGATGGGGCACATCGAGATCGCGTGTCGGGACCCCCTGCGGCTGGCAAAAGGACTCGTCGCGACATGGAGGAAGAATCCGATGATCCTGGGGCATCGTCATCATCATTCCAACGTCAAATACCTGCGTTCCATGTTCAAACACCTTCTGACACCTTCCAGTCCCCGTATACTCTCTCAGTAGTACCAAGGGGATCTTGTTCTGATTTTGAACGAGAGCCCTCTGTTGCCTCCTCTATCTCCACCTCATCGTCTGGCCGTGGTCACTCTCCCTTCACTTTCCCGCAAATCCCATCTCGATCTCAATCTCGATCTCGACGCGGCGCAACTCGTGCCTCTTCACTTAACCCTCCTCAAGCACTCGCTGAACCGACCTGGTCAGACGCACGTCAGGCGCGCTTCGAGGAACGAATCACGCGCATCACTGCAGCAGCAGGATTTTCGCTCTTGTGGGTAGAAAACCCAGAGTGGCTGGATTTTTGCAACGATTTTGTTCCGCAAGCCAAGTCGCCAAGTCGAAAAGTTCTTACCAAACGTCTTCTGCCGCAAACACTCAACGAATTACAACAGAAGGCAAAGCAGCGGGTTCGTGGCAAGAATGCGACTGCCTCGTGCGATGGCTGGACAGGCGAAAACTTCCACCACTACATTGCATTCATGATCATGGTTGATAAGAAGGTATGGCACTTTTATCACAACGGGCACACTGTATCTGACTAGAACTAGGTCCATACAGTGAATGTTCATGATGCGTCTAACGAAAAAAAGACGGCTGACAATCTATTTGATTTAATGCTGGAAGTACTTGGGCGCCTTCAGTCAGAATGGAAGGTCACTGTTGTCGCGTTCACAACAGACGCATCTGGCGAATCTCGAAAAGCGCGAAAGCTACTACTTGCGCGTTTTCCACATCTTGTATGCCCTGACTGTTTTGCGCATCAGGTTTGACCTTTTATTTATTTATATTCTTCGTTATACTGACACAACTATTTCAAAGGTGAACCTCATTGTCGGGGACTACTTCAAGGCTGAGTCGATATATGTCAAGCATAGCAAGATGGCTTCGGATCTCATCAGCTGGCTACGCAGCAAGACTTACGTCCTTGCCCGCCTTCGGGAGGTTCAGACGCAAAGCGGAAAGCCGCCGCTTACTGTGATTCGTGCGGTCTTAACAAGGTGGACGGCACACTACCTCGCTTTCAAGCGTCTGCTCGAGCTTCAGCTCCCTCTCCGAGCCCTCGTTACTCATGACGCAATGGCTCAATCCAATCAACAAGTCTTCATTTCTCCGGGCTTGACGGCAGCAAACAAACGAAAGGCGCGTGAAATGATAGCAGTTATTGAGGACGGCACTTTCTGGCACTCGTTAGCTCGGTGCGTTAATCCGAGATCAGTGGTATTGGTCTAATATTTTTTGATACAGCCTCAAGACGCATCTTGAACCCCTTGCGAGAGCCGCAAATGTGGCCCAAGCGGCATTCTGTCGTTTGGATCAGATCTTGCTCACGTTTGGCTCCCTCAGCATATATTATCGCGAAATCATGCATAAAGACCCCGACAATGCCATCGGATGTACAGCGATTCTCGACAGCATCGAGAAGCGGTGGGCGAAAGCAGACCAGGACATCTTCATTGCAGCTGTTCTTCTAAATCCGTTTGTCAAGACGGCTCCATTTTCCCTTCAAGTTTCGTTCCTAACACGAGCTGGCGTGTTTTCGTTGCTGAAGCGTTTGTATCAACGCTTCTTCTCCATCACCGAGTCCCCCGATCAGTTGGCCGCCAGTATAAACACACTCTTCACAAACATCCAGGACTACTTTAGCAAGGATGGTGGCGACTTGGCGGCGTATGCTGGTCCCATCAAAGATAAGGCACTGGCTGATGGTGTGTCCCCGGATCCGGTCGAGCTATACGAGGGAATGATTCCCATCACCACCGGCTCCGCCCCACGCTCCGCCCCACCACCGCTCTTTAAGCTCGCGCTTCACATCTTGTCTATTTGTCCCAATTCCACCTCCTGCGAGCGGTTGTTCAGTGTCTTCGGCAACACTCTCACAAAGCTCAGGAATCGTCTAGGAAAGACCACCCTCACCTCACTCGCTGAACTGAAAATGCACATACGCGATGAACACGTGCGCAGCGGAGATACTAAACAACGGATGAAGCGCTTCTATGGGACACCGTCACAAGCAAGTGCCTCCTCAGGTCAACTGGAGTCCCCCCTCACCCCGCCGCTGGACGATGAAGCAGGAGACGTTGCGATGGATATTGATCCTGTGTTACAGCAGTTGTCGGATGGTGACACTAACGAGTTCAATCGCATTACAGACTCTTTTGGCAGGCAGTCAGACTACGACAATGACGACGGGGACGGAGAAATGCCAGTCAACTATTTCAATGATGATCGTCGACCTCTTCAACCACACAGAAAAAAATTGGATTTCATTACATGAACGCAGCGCGTCTCGGAGCCTAAACGAGGAACTGGAGCTCTATGAGCTCCTTAACTCGGACCCAACAGGAGCGGAAGGTGTTGATGTAGAGATCGATCATGCTCTTGATAGTATATTTGTTGTCTAGCATGCGCGCGCGACGCGACTTAGTTTTTATGCATACAAATTGATTGCCGAATTGGGTTTCACCGATTACCTCACTCACTGATGTAGGCGTGGGAACAGCCATGGTCACTTGCGGTCAGTGACCCCCATAGTCAGATGACTTCCCTGACCGTCACGACTAGTCGCTGACTGGCACAACACTGGGGCCCAGGCTTCCATTTTTGGGGCCGTCTCCTGGCAGGCTCAGCCACTTGCCACCCTCATCCGAACTGAGGGTCCCTTGGACGCCATTTCTCGGGTTGGTTTGCACATATTCAGGGGGTGATCCGCTCATACTGTCCATCACCAGGAACCCTCAGCTGAGTTGAAGTGTCCATGGCTGTATTCGAGTACGTTTTTTTTTTTTTTTTCACCATGTCGCTCGTTTGTCGCTGACCGCAAAATTCAGCCCACTTCATTGCCCCTCCTGGCACTGCCCATCATCTCCCACTCCACCGGCCCTACCCCTGCCGATCGTAGCAACTATCCAAGTCGACATTAACGAGGCTTCGCTCAAGCAGACGAAATACTTGTCGCTGGCGACAGAGCGGCCTTATCAGTGTCCCCAATACCGCCGGGAGCGGAAACTCGACTCGGAGCTCTGGATCTGGCTTGTCCAAGGGTCGCCCGGCCTCCCCGCCTCCGCCTAGCCCCACGTTTGGCTCGCCATTACGGCACGACGCTGGGCTTGCGGAAGAAGAAGAGTACGTGGCCGTTCATGGACACCAGCCAGTTACAGTAATACTGACAATGATGTTGCACTCGAGCGCACGTCAAGCAGAAGAAGAGGCGTGGATTTGCCTGCCAAGTAGAAGCCACGCCGTCACCATAGTCATAGCCATGGCCATCGCCAACTTTGTCGACCGACCCACTGACCTCGGACTTCTAGTCCGCCGCCTCGCTACGCCTAGCCTTCGCCAACGCCTTCGTCAACCGAGCCACCGCCCAGCCCCGCCAACACTTTCACCTCGCCTTCGCCTTAGTAGTCCACCAGCCATTCCAACGTCCCTACCTCCTTCTCGCCCACTCGCATCACCTCTTCTCGCTCTCCCTCGTCCCGCTTTCGCTTGCTCTCGGGTCCTTTCCTCTTGGCTCGTTAGCTTCTGTCTAACACCCCTGCGCGGGATCCTCTCCGCTTCGAACCTACACGGACTCGGCTCCGTACACCTCCCCAGCCTTCGACTTATCGTCGCCTGGTATTCGCCAACTGGTCCATGGTACTCGCCGGCGTTGCCATCATTCCCGCCAATATCTCCACGCTATCATCCACAAAGTAAGGTTTTTTGTTTTGTTTTGTTTCATATCGTTTCTCACTCTCAGAGCCATGTCGCCGCCGCCGCCCTGCCACTCAGCCTGTGGCTCCCACCTCCATCCTTTGCCATACGCAAGTTCTCCTTCACCACCACCTCGCCGTGCGAAAGCCCAATCCCGATGCCATGCCATCGCGACACGCAAGACTCATCATACCTACCTTCGTTGTGACACCACCCAAACACGGCGTACCGGGCCCCATCGCCAACGACAACGACGAGGCAACGTCGACACGACGGCGACGACGGCCGCAAGGATACAGCAGCAAGGACGACATCGACAACGCGGCGGCCGACGATACCGACACCCTTGCCGACACCGACACCGACACCGACGGCAGCAAGGACGACAGTGTCGACATCGACAACGCTGACGACACCAACACCGACTGACGACGACACGAGGCTCACAACCATGATCACGAATGCGCGGTTTGAGTAGTCTTGCGAGTATCATAGTTATATTGTTGCTTAGTCGTAGAAGAGTTTTCAATATACTAAACTCATATTCCTTCACAAGCCGTGGCTTCTGGCCGTGGCCGGCCTAAGCCGTTTGATTTCTGGCCACTTTAGGCCTAAGCCGTCATAGGCTGTGGGCAGGGGCTCAGGCCTCCACGTTTTGAGGCCGTGGGCCACCAAAAGCTGGGCCGTGACCCAAATCATTGAGCCGAGCCGGGCCGGGAAACCACTACGCGTGCTGATGAACAGCATACATGAAGGTGATACTCACAGTGACAAAGTAGACTGTGGTGAGATATCAAGGTAGGCTAGAAGCAGCAACAGAGTAAGTCTTGCAAGTGAAGCAGATGTGAAGTCTGGCACACAACAGATGAGAACTGGTGTTTTATACAGAGGATAAGACATACCTGGCACACAACAGATGAGAACTGGTGTGGTGCCAGAGCGTACAGGGTACACTACTTATACTGCTACAGAGGGTGACACTAGTAACACAGAGTCACAGTAAATACAAGGACGCATTGTTCCAGACACGGACAAAGGAGTGGACTGATTCAGAGAACAAGGCGTAAAGAACAAGAAAAGTCCAGACTATGATATCATAGTGACATCACAATAAAGATAGTACAAGGGGTGGTACAAAGACGTAGTACAAGGGGAATCCAGAGGAGTCCATGATGTCATATACATATGTGATGTCATAGATAAGGGAATACAAGAAGTCCGAGATTGTAAAGATCAAAATAATCTAATCTACAAGTCCTGTATATCTAATCTAAAGCAGTCCGTTATCTGCATGTCCATTGAGCCGCTAAGTGCGCTCAGGCCACTTATCAACACGTGCAACGTCGACGATCCAAAAGACGACGACGAAGACAGTGGTTGGGTGGATATTGATGAGTATCACAAGTATAAAGGTGTTGACTATAGCTATGCTGACCGGAAATGATGATTCTACTTCTCATTATGACTGGTTGGCCGATAGTGCGACCACCTCCCACTGTCGCAAATGACCGATTGTCGTTCGTTACATACGAGCGATGTATCGACACCTCAGTCGCCGGCGTTGGTAATTCCATCGTCCCCATAAATGGGAAAGGCGCTGTTGAGTTGGAATCAGACTGTGACGGCCGCAAATACATTTTGCGACTAGAACATGTACTGCATATTCCAAACAACAAAAATAATTTATTTTCTCTCGGAAGATGGGACAATGCCGGCGGAACTTATATGTGTAAACACGGCAACTTGATATTATCTTCCGAAGAAGGAGAAAAAGTGGCTACAGGCTGCATAGCCGGAAACAATTTGTACAAGTTACAAGTTAAAGTACGGACAGATAGGGATCGTGAACGCGCGAACGAATCATTCGCGGCCACAGATCCGCTTCCAAGCTGGGCTACCTGGCATAAACGTTTCGGACACGTGAGCTATAGCGGTCTGCACAAATTGCTGGAAAAGGACTTAGTCAGTGGATTCCGCGTTGATATATCAACGCCGACCCCCGACTGCGTCGCAGTGTACCGAGGCCAAACAAGCGGAAGAACCCTATAAAGGAAAATCAGCACGTCACACTTCCCCAGGTGAATTAACTCACATGGATCTCTGGGGAAAGTACGATGTAGCGTCCATAAATGGACATCAATACTTTGCGCTTTTCGTCGACGACGCTACCCGATATATAACAGTAACCTTCCTAAAAGGGAAGGATCAGGCAGCAAAGGCAGGTGAAAGACTATTTGACGTACCTGAGAGCGAACGATCGTCCTCCCCGTGCGACTCACACAGATAGGGGGAAGGAATACCTCAATGAGGCATTACTGACGTGGTGTCGTGAGCGCGGGAACACAAACCAAGTAACCGCGCCATACTCACCTGCTCAACGGCATTGCCGAACGCGCGAATCGGACATTGGTCGAACTTGCTTGCACGATGTTGAAAGGGGGAGAACTCCCCGAGTTCCTATGGGAACATGCCGTCGAACATGCGGCATATTTAAGAAATCGTTCCTATACGAATGCTGTTGATGTCACGCCATATCAATCATGGTTTCAACAGAAACCAGACATCACGCACTTTCGGGAATTCGGAGCACCCGTCTGGGTACTTCTGCAAGGCATGGCCGAGCAGAGGAAAATGCTCCCCAAATCTAAGAGAAGAGCATATGTCGGTTATGAAGATGGAGCTAAAGCCATCAAATATTACAGCGCAGACACGCGGAAGGTACTTACCTCCTGCAATTATAAATTCCTCTGTCCTCCTGAATATCCCGAAACGCCCGAAATGGTCGTTATCGCAGCCTGGTGCACAGCGCGAAGGGGAGTTCGGTAGAGGTGCTCTGTCCACCGGCGGAGCAGGACCCGTGTTAGGCGGCGTACCAAATATGGACGTGCAGCCAGGCGACGTACCAAATATGGACGTACAGCCATGGGAAGACCTAGATGGTAATAGCCCAGTACACGCAGGTCAGAAGAGGAAGAATAGCCTAGACTCACCAGAACTACCAGAACCACCCCACAAAACGCGAGGCATACGCGCGGATTATAAACACCTAAATGACCTGTTTTCCGATTCGGAAGACGAAGTCATGGCCGCGCAAGCCCGTGTTGACAGAGGAGATCAACCGAAAAGCCTAAACGAGGCCAAGGCATCTCCTGAATGGTCAGAGTGGGAACACACGGTAAAAGCCGAGCTCAGCCAATTGCAGAGCACGGGAACATGGATGCTTACCGACGCTCCTGCTGGCACTATCCCGATCGCCAATAAATGGGTCTTCGCTAAGAAATATGACAAGTCAGGAAACCTCCTGAAATACAAGGCGCGGTTAGTAGCCAAGGGCTGCGCGCAACGACCGGGATATGATTATGACCAAACGTTCTCACCAGTAGTTAGGCTTGAGACTATCCGAGCCATACTGGCCCTCGCGACGATACGTGATCTCCACATCCAGCAAATGGATGTTAAGGGAGCATACCTAAATGGTATCCTAAAAGAGACCGTATACATGCATCAGCCGGAGGGATATGAGGATGGAACAGGTCGAGCTTGCCTACTCATAAAGACGCTCTATGGACTAAAGCAGTCCGGACGTGAGTGGAATCGCGAGCTAGATAGCAAACTGCGGAAGCATAGCTTCATGCGCTCGATATCGGATCCATGAGTATATGTGCGAAGGGGAGGCGGCGACCTAGAAATAATAACCGTATGGGTCGACGATCTTCTATTATTCGCAACATCAGAAGATTCGATGTCAGAAATGAAGGGAAATCTACATACCGAATGGGAAGTCACAGACATGGGTGAGCCGGCAAAGATTGTCGGAATAGAGATCACCCGCGACGAAACATCGATCACGATTTCCCAAAAGAGATATGTAGAGATCATCCTGGAAAAGGAGGGAATGCTGCATGCAAACCCTGTCAAAACGCCGATGGATAATAATTACCAAATAGGGCCGAATCCAGATGGGAACAAGGGAGATCGAAGCAACTCGTATGCAAGATTGCTAGGCGAACTCCAGTTCCTAGCGAATGCTACGCGGCCGGACATCGCACACGCTGTAAACAGATTAGCGTGTTACACAGCGAATCCAAGTCTCGAACATGTAGCGGCCCTAAAGAGAATCCTACGGTATCTCGCCAGAACGCGTGAATACAGAATTAGATATTCAACGCTCCCGGGGAAGAATAAAGGGACGAACCTTTTCCATGGCTTTGCGGATGCCGCTCTAGCCAACCAGGATGATTGTAAATCAACGTCCGGATATGTCTTCAAGGCTGCAGGCGGCGCGATTTCGTGGATGTCGAAGAAACAGACAGTGGTCACACTGTCATCGACGGAAGCGGAATATATCGCCCTTTCAGAGGCGTGCCGAGAGGCGTGTTGGCTGAGGAACCTCTATCGAGACCTCGGATTTAGTCAGCAACGTCCCACCTTGGTCAAAGGAGACAATACCGGTGCAATAGCCATCACGCAAAACCATCAGTATAACAAAAGCATAAAGCACTTAGATGTTAAGTGGCATTGGATCCGCGAACAAGTGGACCGGGGATCAATAGAGATCGGGAGTTGCAGAGACCCCGATCAGACGGCCGATGTATTGACAAAGCCGTTGCCCCGTCCTAAACTAAAGAGGCACGTCGAGGAGATGGGACTGCTACCGACGTGAAGGGGAGTGTAGGAATCCCAGTCGGTACCAGCCAGATGACTCCGACCTCGGAGATCCCCGATGTGAACTCACGTGCGAGTAGATTACGAATGCGTTGTAAATATTGTACAAACAACGACTCATAGGGGTAGCGCGTCTTATCTAGGACGCTCATCCCTGGCTCGCCGCCACTCCGTGTGACCTCCATATTAAATATATTCTATCACTCATCGCCACTGACTCTCGCTTAAATCGTATCTGGTATGACGCTGTTACAGATACGTTCCCTGATTCCACACTGCTGGTCTTAGATCAGCATTCGTCCGCCCCTCCTTCCAAGCGACCCATCTTCTGGTGCCACCCCACATAACAGTAAGATTAGTCGGGTTCGCCCCAAGAAACGAAAGAATCACTCAAGGTATGTACTCAGGCATCCCCGGCGACTATAGCAAATATTGACTTTGCGTGGTACAGGCAAGAGTTATATACAGTTAGCGAACACTGAACCATACTATCACCTGACCTGGTATGCAAAATGGAGGAGAATTGCAAAACACACTTTTTTAAGAGATCGGAAAACCTTCATTATTGATCCTTCTGTGATATGATAGGTAGGTACTAATATTTGACGAATCACACAAGAAAAGGGGAAAATTGTACATCTTTGCCTTGCGATTTCATGAGCATTGTGCAAAAAAGTGAGAACACCGAAAAAGTCATCTCTGCTGAACCTGCTATTGCACCCCATAGTTCAGAAACTTCAGTACATGATGTATATATACTATTCAACCACCCTCTGAAATTTCGTGTCACCCAGTGTACCCACAATGAAGATACAAGCAGATCAGTGGATTAGTGTGACATCTCGTTACTTGACTCAGCCTCGATGCACCAAAATTGGAAGTCCGCTGTCGGGCTCTGCCACTCATTTTTCGTGACAAAGGAGTGACCAATTGTTTGCAACTCCCGTATTTTGGGGTGGTCCTTTCTGGCTTTCCTCCGACTCATTTCTGTCCCACTTTTTCCTCACATTGAAACCAGGGTCATATAGGTAAGAAACTATTGTACCCATTCCAAAAATCTATTTTAATAAAGGTGAAGCCAATCACTTGCTATTCGCGATTTACCTCAAAATTTGCAACACTGGTCAGGTGATAGTATTCCGGCGTGCGTATGTTATCTTTTCCTGTTACAAGGTCTCCTTTGAGGTGTACGGGCGTGCAAATCATCCATCTGAGGATCGGCACCCTAGAATTGTCATCTCATGCGAAGGGATTGACTGGCAGGTTTCGAACATAGCCCAGGTACTCGGCCATTTATCTGCGACACCCGATGTAGTCCATCTCAATCTCTGGGCCGGGCCCGAGGAAGATCCAATCAGAGGGTATGGACAACGTCGAATGGCGACACCTCTTCCACGTATTCTCCACCGTCCGTACGTTGCGTGTATCTCAGGAGCTCTCGGGGCACATTGCTATTGCACTAGAACACATCGCTGGGGAGACGATGGTGGCCGAAGTGTCGCCATCCCTTGACTTGATTTTCTTAGAGGGCCAGCCTGCGCCATCCATTGAGAAGTCCGTTGCAGTTCGCCGGCTCTCTGGTCGCCCTGTAGCCATCATCGACACAAAAAGGGAGTTTAATAGAAGACCCGAGTCTTACGTCTGCAAATATTAAGAATTTTTTTCAATACCACTATGGAATGGTTTTTTACGATCTAATGGTTCCAATCATCCCTCACATTCGGCCATACGTGTATATGTGTATTGCTTAGACTACTGTTACAAGACGTACATCTACGAGCAAGTCTACGAGAATCTAACGACGGACCTGTTGTGGTTGGGCTTGTATGAAGAGCTCTGTTAGTCGTCAATTACCACATGGAGTAACCGGGTCCTACACTTGAATGTTTAGCAAGCGTAAGCGAGAACCACAACACGATATGCACGACATCGAAAAGTGGAGAGAGATGTGCCAACAGGGTCCGAGTCGCGCTCGGGGTATTGTGCACCTGCACTTGATCACGCTATTGATGCAAGATATGGACCTGTACCCAGCGTGCCATCGACTCAAACTGAGCGCCGCACATGTGAGAGAAGGAAGTAAGAGAATACAGTACCGGTCATGGATAGACTGTTGTTCGCGCTCACGGAGATGGGCTTTTTCATTCACTTCGACCTTCATACGTGCGTGTCCTCACATCCTTCGATCTCTCACAACATCTCTCCATATCTCACGATGCGGATGGATCAGTCACTGTGTTGGGGCAGTATGTGTACAACAGTGGGACGAGGTATATGATAATGCGGGGTTCTTCATTCGACATTTACAAGACAGACAGCCACAGACACGGAGCATGAAGAATCCAGAAGACTAGTGGAAATCACCGGTGAGTGGCAGTCTGTATTGCAGGGGAGTAAACGGGCACTTGTCGGTGAACCTGAAATGGCGGTGGAGTTGAGAGATGAGCGCTATGAGCGAGCTTGTGCGCCTAAAATAACCGCTTGTCCAAATATTTGGATTTCTAATGAGTGGTCATCCTGGTTGTTTCCCACACAGTACGAGAAGGTGCGGCTCCTTCGTCCACAGAGTCGAGTTCATTATCCTCAGAGGTTTGTCAAGGCATTCGTTTAACGCGTTACATCAACCGGATTCAAGTTCTCGCCGCTACCTCCAATCAGTCATTCTTCGTTTCCCTCTCCGAGTTTTGCTGACACCCTTCTATCGACCGGCTCTCCTGGGTGTGTCCAGTGCTTCTATTCACGTTTTCCCAACCAGTTGTCTGACTTACCGCCAATCTTTGATCAGCTCTCCTCACTGAGTGATCCGTCCTCCAGTGCCACTTCACATATCGGGATGGCTCAAGTTCGCCGCAGCAAACGATTACGCGCTCAAGGTGCGTCCTTCAGCACCCCCGTGGCAACTCCGGCGAGTACTGACTTCGTCTCGCACAGGTGGCAGTTACAGATCTGCAACGACAATCGCCATGCTTCCAGACAATGTCTTACTCGAGATATTTGATTCTTATCGAAGCCAATCTCATTGGGATGATGTCCCTGTATGGCCATGGCACTTACTGGTGCACATATGTCGAAAATGGCGACAGATTATATTCGAGTCACCGCTCCGTCTTAATCTCCAAATTCTCTGCACAGACAGAACCCCCGTCAGGAAGAATCTCAGTATTTGGCCAGCCTTTCCTATCGCTATTACTTATAGTACTTATCACCCACCCGGGAGAAGCAAAAGGCCATCAGGACAAGGCAACGTCATTGATGCACTTAAGCATCCCGATCGTGTATGCTATGTCAGCCTCGATGTGACAGTTCCCCAGTTGGGCAAGATGGCTACGGCGATGAAGCAGCCATTTCCGGTGCTGGCCCACCTCGACGTTTCCTTAGATGATGGAAATGCACCGGTCCTTCCTGCCATGTTCTTAGGAGGATCCGCACCATGTTTGCAGACAATCTATTTACACGGCATTCCCTTTCCAGCATTACCCTCGCTTCTTTTGTCTACCAGTGAGCTCGTCATACTCGAACTTCGCAATATACCGCCGACTGGTTACATTTCACCTGAGGCGATGGTTGCATCATTGGCCGCGTTGCCCAGGTTCGAAACCTTTACCATCGAATTCCAATCCGCTACTTCCCGCCCTGCTCGGATACGCCCGGCCTCCCGTAACACGGACTGTCCTTCCTTCTCTCATCTACTTTAGGTTCGAGGGTGCTAGCGAGTATCTGGAGGACCTTGTTGCACGAATCGATGGCCCTCAACTGTATCAGATCATCACAGTGGACTTGAATCAGCTTGTTGACATTCAGGTTACTCAACTCTCCGAGTTCATTGATCGCTCAGCCGTCCTCAACTCAAACCTATCCAAGATGGCGTATGTTGCCTTCTTTAATACCGGAGTCGCCTTCACCGTGTCTTGTCATGCGAGGAATCCTCGCCTTACTTGGACTACTAGCGTCTTCTGCAAAGAGATCGATTGGCAAGTTTCCCACATAGCCTCGGTACTCAGCCAATTTTCCGCTCCGTTATCCAATGCGGGCCATCTAAAGCTCATCAACGGGCTCGAGGAAGATTGTCAATTAGAGGGTGCGGACGACATCGAATGGCTGCACCTCCACCAATTCTCCACCGTGCAGTCACTGCATGTATCTCCCATGCTCGCCACGCACATTGCTCTTGCACTGGAAGACATCCCGGCGGAGATGGTCACCGAAGTGTTGCCGTCCCTTGACTTGATTTGCATAGAGGGCCAGCCGGCATCGTCCGTTGAGAAGTTCGTCACCGCCCGCAGGGTCTCGGGTCGCCCTGTCACCGTAATTGACACAGAAATGGAGTTCGGTAGAAGACTCAAGCCATATCTCAGCAAATAGGAGAATGCCCTATACCGGTTGCGTACTCCATGGCCTCGTGTTTTAGGATCTGACAGTTCTAATCATCCCTAAGTCACGTTTAGGGGACAACGACGTCGGCGAATGTACTAGTATATATACTACACTGTCATGAATTGTCGAATCCAACAATGGCTTGGACTAGGAGTCCTGTTGGCCGCCAATGACTGACATTGACTGCACAGGACGATCAGGTCCTACACGTGAATGTTCAACAAGCGGAAGCAAGGGCCACATCACGATCCTATGCGACACCGAAAATGGAGAGAGAGGCTGTTACCTTGGTGGTAACAGACTCGGATTCGCGGTCGTTCAACCACACTCGGTCGCGTTATGGTTCGACCCGCACCCAGCGTGCCATCGACTCAAACCGAGCCAAACATGTGAGAGAAGGAAACCGAGAGAATGCAGTGCCGGACATGGACAGATCGATGTTCGCACTCATGGAGCCTGGGATCAGGTGGTCGGAACACCTGTGGAAATCGCCGGTAAATAAATCACCGTGGAGTAAAGGGACACCGAATGACTGGAACCGAAAAGACCATCTCCCACATGACAAAGCATACATTTTTCTTCTTTCGGTTTTCAGTGATCACGTGTTTCCATCAATAACCCTTATCAAATCAATTTTTTTCCTCGCAAAGTGACCTAGGTTGACTGCTGCCCCTCATGCCCATCATTTTCAACAGTGCTGATATATACGAAGAAGAAGAAGAAGAAGAAGAACTTGCTGCTGTCGCTGCTACTGCTGCTGTTGCTGTGTTTTTAAATATGTGTATCATCGTCACTTGCATCGTTTTCGTATCTATCCAGCAAAGGCTCCGGGGAAGCCAGGAAGACTGCGGACGCCGGGGTGAGGACGACTCTGGCGAAGAGGACAACTCCATGTCCACCACCGAGGCATCAACATCGGACGACGGATTGAGTCTTGATGACGACGACGACGAGCCTCCCCCGGGGGAGAAGCGGGCTGCACCGGTAACCACTAAGAAAACGACCCAGCCCTTTGAGATGAGTGAGTCCAGCCCGGACGTTGAAATCGCAAACGATCCGCTACCGCTACTGAAGAAGGCCCCACCCCCAGTTGTGAAAAGCGACGATGAAGATTCGGGGGACGACCTTATACGAGCGGCGCCAGCAAAGGGCAAAAGCAAGGCTGTACAGGCGGGCAAGCGCAAGTCGTAAGCGCTGCCTCTATTCCATTCCTTCATAATCATCCCGTTTCCCAATCCTAACGGTTGCATTTTATTTCGCTCGTAACTTAGTCTAGACGACGAGGAGGACGAGGATAGCGACGCATACATCAGGCCTGTAAAGAAGACCAAAACGACTGCACAGACCAGGATGACGGAGTCCTTCGAAAAGAGTCCGGCGAGGGTCAAGCTAGCGTCGAAAACTACTACCGTGCGCAAGCCGTCCGGAAGCACCAAGCTACCACCGAAGAAGGTCCACGCAAAGGCTACGGAGACTAGCGACGACGAATAATTTTTTGCTGTCACCTGTGCTTTTTCTCGCGTCTGAGCGGAGACGATGTATCAGACAATTCGCTCTTTTAGTTTACTTCAGAATTCTACCCGTCCGAGTACACTGCGTATCACAACCAGGTCATAGTTTCGCTTGATGTTGCCGACGATCAAGCTCTGCTAGATGAGCGTCAGTGGTAGAAGAACTGACAGGACTCGTAAGCCTAGCCTCCACGTCGCCCTTGAACTTCGTGGCTGTGCGATCTCCACATACCCAGAGCTATCTGTGCGTGTCAAAACTACCGCGAGAAGATAGCTGCGGTTACGGACCTCTTTTGCGACTGACGTGTAAAACGCCCGTCATGAAAAGTGATAAATAACAACTCCTCCGTTCCACGTTTTCAACGCAAACATCAACGCGTCGAGATCCTCTAAACCAAGATGATTGGTAGGGCTGCCCAGTGTCGGGAATCCGTTGAGGGACAAGAAGCTGAGAAGTCTACGTATTTGGGAAGTGTGGGTATCGCAATGATAGTGCAAACACAACGCGCGACATTTGGCCTCCACTCAGGGTGCTGATGGTCGCAGTCCCGTCATACCACGATTTGGAAGTTGCCCATGTGCTGGCGACACTCCATTTCCGTCTCTCCCGGGGGCTTGTACGCGAAGGAAATTGGACAAGGTTCGTCGTGACGTGGGAACCAGCGTCTCCACATGGTGCTGCGCAGAGTAGCCAATGGATGGATGGGCATTTTCTCGAAGCTACACGGGCGGGAGTAAGTAGCCCAGGACTAGGAGACAGCAGGGATAAGAGGAGGGGAAGACGAGCCGCATCATCCATTTGCACGACGGGAAGACGGGCTCTACATTGAACATTCTTCGGTCGTAAGGCCCAGATAACAGCAGTCAATGTCGCCGAAGAGGGTGTTTATCTGGCACAAAGGATTATTACCTTCTTTGGAATCACAGATGGTCTTCAAGCTCCAAGACCGGAGCCGAACCTCTCCTGTGTCGGGCGATCGGGCCTCAGGGCTTCTTCAACATCCGCTCTTCCCGCTAGTTTCTTGAGGATATCTCAAAAAACTAGTGGGAAGGTTGGATATTACTGTTTCTGACGAAATAGGAGAGCGATGGAGTGTTGATTAAGAATATCTTGCAGAGATAACTTGTTCGATCGACTTTGTTGCATCTCCTTCGTCGTGGTGGAGGGTACTCAGTCACGATTATGTCGACGAGCGCATTATCCTAGCTCGCCCGGACATATACCTCGCCACCTGTAAAATATGAGCATTACAAAGGTCGACAAAAGTGAGCACATACGGGTGCTGAATTATGCCCTAGGCGGAGACGCAGCTTTGCGAATCCTTGACGAGCCAGTCGTCTAGAAGGCTATTCTTAGTCTTTTTCTTGTACTCGCTCGACCCAGCATCAAGGATCTATTTGAATTGCCACACCGTGGTGCCGGTAATGGAGAATTTGTTAGTGAAGATAGTGTGAGAGCAGGTTGATGGGGGAATAGTTCGTTTTTCTTGGCTGGCAAAACTTGATTTGCCTCGTGCACGATACAGGAGATGGCCGCGGGTGACAAGCGACCTTGACACGGCCGATAAACGCAGTTTACAATCGAAACCATTCAGCAATGACAGCCACGGAAGCAGCTGAGATCCGGTATGAGATGCTGGGTGAGGATGTAGTTGAGATCGACCTGTGACGCACCTTCCCGTTGGGCCGGAGACAGCTCTTACATGCAGGTGCCTCTTGCGGGGACTGAACGACGCCATCCACTTACGTCCGACGCCGCAACGGAGCCCACCGAGTTGCAGCGTTGACGCTTCTCGCGACCCTGTTGCTCACGTATCAGTTCTGCATCCACGGTGGCATAAGGTGGCTGCGAGGAACGCGGAGGTGGGGTCGAGGGTGACTGTGGCTTTGGCTGTGGGAACTTGTGTACGTTCAGTGACGGCGATGGCGTGAACGTGAATACACTGGGTCTAAATGCTGGGTCCTCATTCGAAGCTAGAAACCAAGCCAAAAACCATAAGCTGAAATAGAGGGGTTGTCTTTGAGATGGGTTTAAAAAAAAATGGAAACAGGAAATAATTAATAATCCTTACTGCCAGCCTTGGGATTTTGGGGAGGAGACGACGGCGATGTAAACATAGCCTAGCCTGTCTAGCGACGTGGATGAACGTGAGAGAGGGGGGCTGGGGGACGGGAACCAGTCGGGGTATTTGAGACGACGGCCGGGTGAGTGAGGTTGTTGTGCGGGTAAGCAGGGTGGAGGCGACGATTCATTTTGGGGGTACTGTACGAGGGTGGAAAGTTTGCGTGCAAACGTGAGGCCGGGAATCTGCGTGCGAAGAATGTATAGCAGGTACATACCTCGATGGGATGGCGGATACCGCGGTCTCTGCGGATGCGTTTGGCGGGAGGAGCGTCCTCGATCTCATGGCGATGACGCACACGAGCGGGAAGACTGGTAGGAGCCGTCTAAAGCTACTGAAGCGCGGGGAACTGGAACTGTTGGTGTGTGAATCGCTGGGGACGTGACATAGGGCGAAGGAGTCGTCTGAAGGACATAAACCTACGCAGTTCAGCCACGAGCGACACTTCGACGTTCCGGTGGAGCCGCGTGTTTTCAAGTCGGTACTGTAAGCCCCTGAGCTGCCTGAGCCCATCCTTGCATCACTACTGCAGTAGTATAAGAGCAACCCCTTCGTCCACATAGTCTAGTTCATTATTCAGATTGTCGATAGATACTCAGAGGTTTGTCAGAGCCAATTACCGCATTCCTGGATTACTTGAACTGAATTAATTCAGGTTATCATCAGCCATTCTCCATTTCCCTCTCCGAGCTTTGCTGAACCCCTTCTATCGACCGGTCCTCCCAGGTGTGTCCGATGCTTCTGTTTGCGTCTTCCAAACCAGCTGTCTGAGAATTTATTTCCAATCTTTTTCAGCATTCGGCTGCTCTTCACAAAGTGATCCGCCACCCAGTGCCACTATCAGTATGATGACTCAAGGTCACTGCAGTGAAAGAATACACGCTCAAGGTGCGTCCTTCAGCACCCACGGCAACTGCATACTGACTTTGTGTGGCACAGGTGACAGTTACAGAACCGCGACGACAATCAAGCTACTCCCAGACAATGTCCTACTCGAGATATTTGATTTTTATCGAAGCCAAACATATAGCCAAACATATATTCATGAAGAGAATCTGCACCTTGTACCACCCACCCTTGTATGGAAATGGCACTTACTGGTGCACGTATGTCGAAGATGGCGACAAGTCATATTTGAGTCACCACGCCGCCTTGATCTCCAAATCCGCTGCACACGCAGAACTCCTGTCAAGAAGAATCTCAGTGTCTGGCCAGCCTTTCCTATAGTCATTACTTATCGCTTACCCGAGAGAAACAAAAGGCCGTTAGGACAAGGCAACATCATCGATGCACTCAAGCACCCCGATCGTATATCGTATGTCAGCCTTGATGTGACAGGTTTCCAGTTAGGCAAGATGGCCACGGTGATGCGGAAGCCATTTCCAGTGCTGACGAGCCTCACAATTATTTTGAAGGACACAAATCAACCGGTCCTTCCTGCCAGATTCTTGGGAGGGTCTGCACCACGTTTACAGGAATTCATCTTATCTGGTGTTCCCTATCCGACATTACCAACGCTTCTTTTGTCGGCAAGTGACCTTGTCTCGCTCCAGCTTTTCAATATACCCCCGACCGATTGCATGTCACCCAAAGTGATGGCCGCGTCTTTGGCCGCGTTGCCCAGGCTCAAATTCTTATCCATTTTCTTTCAATCGGCTACGCCCCCCCCTGATCAAATACACCCACCTCCCATAACGCGGACTGTCCTTCCTGCTCTCACCGACTTTCTCTTCAAGGGTGCAAGCGATTATTTGGAGGACCTTGTTTCCCGAATCGATGGCCCTCAACTGCACCAGATCTCCACACTTTACATGGATCAACTTGTTGACATTCAGATTCCTCAGCTCTCCGAGTTCATTGATCGCCAAGTCGGCCCCGAGTTTGGTGTATTCAAATTTGCGCTTGTTACATTCTCCAGCGGAGTCGCCTTCTACGTGGGTCGTCACGCAAGTCCGAATCACCTTATTTGGAATAGCCTCTTCGACAAGGTGACTGATTGGCAAGTTTCCCGCATAGCCCAGGCGCTCAGCCAAATTTCCCCTGCACTCTCCAATGTGGTTCATCTCAAGCTCGCCGAGCTCGAGGAAGGTCGTCATATATATGGTATTGATGGCATCGAATGGCTGCTCCTCCTCCACCAATTCTCCAGCGTGCAGACGTTGCAGGCATCTCCAAAGTTCGCAGGGTACGTTGCCCTTGCACTTGAAGACATCGTGGCGGAGATGGTTACCGAAGTGTTGCCATCCCTCGACTTGATTTGCTTAGAGGACCAGCCAGCATCATCCATTGAGAAGTTCGTCACCGCCCGCCGGCTCTCTGGTCGCCCTGTCACCGTCATCAACACAGAAACGGAGTTCATTAGAAGACGCGAGTCCTATGTGAAAATGACCTAAACCGGTTGCGTACTCTATGACCTGGTGTTTACGATCCGACAGTTCTGATCATCCCTCTGTCTCGTTTAGGAGTTTAGAAGACAATTACGGACGCCGACGAATGTATATACGCCACTTTAGCTCACCCTGTCACGACTTGTCGAATCCAACCGATATGGTGGTAACCTCGGTGGTATCATGCTCAGGTTCGCGCTCGGAATGTCATCCAATTGCACTTGGTCGCGTTGTGGCTTGCTGCGATTGGATGCGGGGTATGGACCCGTACCCAGTGTGCCATCGACTTGAACCGAGCCGAACATGCGAGAGAATGAAACGAGAGAATACAGTGCCGGACCTAAATAGGTTGATGTTCGCACTCATGGAGATCGACTTTTCCTTCACATCATGACTATTACGACCTCCATCCACTCGTACCGTCACATCCATGGATCTCTCGAAACTTATATGCTGCGAAAGGATCAGTCACTGCGTTAGGCGGCATGGGGCGAGGTATACTAGGTCCTTCATTCAGCATTTACGAGACAGACGGCAACAGACAACGGAAACGAGGTAATTTTTGATGAATCTAAAATCAGCCAATGGACGGCTGTTTTGTAGCTTCGCCGCCGGATTATCGCGAGCGCAGGTGAATGAAGGGACACCTACACTTGTTGGTAATTCGTTATCAAATGTATTTATTTCCCCGCGATCGACAAAGATCCGGACCGTTGCATTTTGCCCTCACGCTCTACCACTCTGAGAAGTAGCTGCCGCTGTAGCGTTGGGTGTGAACCGACGGGCCTTGTAAGCCTCCACGTCGCCCTTGAAGCTTGAACTTCATAGCTGCGCACATACCCAGAGTTATACAGACAGCATACATCAGACAGCATACATCAAAACGACCGTGAGGAGATAGCTGCGGTTTCGGACCTCTTTTGCGACTGACGTTATAAAACACTCGTCGTAAGAGACAATAATGACACCATCGTTCTACGTGTTTAATGCAAACACGCAAACACCAACGCGCTCGACGCTACCCAGCACCAGCACCAGAGATCCATCGGGGAAAAGTGGTCTACGTACTTCGTCTTTTGTACTTCGTCCAAAAGTAGGATGATGTGTGGGCGTTGCAACGATAGAACGGCAAACGCAACGAGCATTTACCTGAATGGGAGTGAGCAGTCAAACACTAGGAGACAGCAGATGGGATAAGAGGAGAGCAGTCACACGACGAGAAGACGGCTCTACATCGAACATTCATCACTCGTGAAGCCCAGATAATAGCGGCAAAACAGACAGTGTCGTCCAAGGGGGTGCTTATATGACGCAGAGGGTTAGTACCTTCTTTGGATGACTGGTGGCCTTCAAGACCGGAGCTGAACCTTCTCCTGTGTCAGGCCATCCAACTTCTTCAGGGCTTCTTCAATATCCGCTCTTCCCGCTAGTTTCTTGAGGACATCTCAAAAAACTAGTGGGAAGATCGGAAATTGTTTCCGATTAAATACGAGAGCGACCGAGCGTTAGTTGAATATGTCTTGCAGAATTAATTTACTCGTTCGACTTTTGTTGTCGTCGTGGTGGAGAGCACCTGGTCACGATTTTCCAGTATCTCCACCATATCCCTGGTCGGTGATATCGGAGCACGAACCTCAGGGCGATCGGGGAAGACTTGAATGCGCGGAAATTTGTCGGGCGCATGACCCTAGCTCGCCCGGACGTCCCTTGCTAGTAAAATATCAGCATTGAAAGGGTCGGAATAAATAAAAACGAACATAAACGCGTGTTGAATTATGTCCTCGGCGGAGTCGCAGCTTTGCTTGACGGACCAGTCGTCTAAGTGGCCAATCCTAGTCTTTTTCTTGTACTCGCTGGACGTAGTATCACGAATTAATTCGAATTGCCAAGACGTGGTGCCGGTGATGGAAGATAGTGAGAGCAAATCGAGGGGGGAATATCCCGATTTTCTTGACTAGCAAAATCCGCGCACCCTGGTTTGCCTCGTGCACGATACGAGAGATAGCCACGGGTGACAAGTGACCTCGACATGGCCGATGATCGCAGACTACATCCGAAACCATTCAGCGATGACGGAAGCAGCTGAGATCCGGTATGAGATGCTGGGTGAGGATGTAGTTGAGACCGATTTGCGACGTCGACGTACCTGGCCGTTGGGCCGGAGACGGCGGTGCGCTCTTACATGTAGGTGACTCTTGCGGGAACTTGAACGATGTCATCACGACCCTACCATCTCCGCTTACGTCCGACGCCGTAATGGAACCCACCGAACTGCAGCATTGCCGCTTTTCGCGGCCATGATGTTGCGCGCGTATCGGTTCTGCAACCACGGTGGCACGAAGTGGCAACGAGGATCGCGGAAGTGGGGTCGAGGGTGGTTGTGACTGTGGGAACTGGGGTACGTCCGGTGGTAGCTTGAACGTAGATGCTTTGGGTCTAAATTCTGGCGCATCGGCACTTGATGTGCTTCCCAAGCGAGGCCCACGCAAGTGTGACCGAACGCAAAAGGTGGCTGGGAAACATGCGATATAGGTGCTCGCTATTGCTGTTGAACGTTCCTGGAGGGAAAGAACATGGAAGCCGCCCTTGGTGCTTCCTCGAAGTCTGGTCGGCTGTCCGTACGTGCGGGCATTGCTGAGGGAGCAAGCGACTGGTCAGTTGGTAAGCCTGAGCGTCAGATGAGCGGATTGCGTCCGGTGCGAGAGGTGTGCCAGGCGCTGGCGAGTAGTAATCTGTATCGCAGGGGAGTAAAGGGGCTTGTTGTGAACCTGTGAGTGATCACGTGCTAGAGAAATAACCCCCTTGTCGAAAATATTTGATTTCCTGTGATGTCGCCCACCTTCGTGTGACTATTGATGACTAATGGAAACTCGAAACGGCAGGAAAGTAGGCGAGAGAATTCTGAGATTCCTGTCGCTAAGCTAACTGTTTAAATACATAAAGTACTATGCTTGCGCGTCGCGCTGACGCGTCTCACTCCTATTCATACAAGCAGAATATCTGAGATACAGAAAGGATGCAATCTCGGAATACCTGTAATATACAGGTTTACGCGTCGTCTGAATAATACCCGCGAGTCACGAGGTACCGGATGAGTCATCGGTTCACAACATCACCCCGTTGTCAGTCCTTTGTGACTCCTGTCACAACCGGAAACCGAGAATTTCGGGAACGGAGAATAGAATCAGAATACAAACATTCAGCCAAATAATTTGGGAGAGGAGCGAAGTATTTTCATTGGAGGCTCGAAGATCCCGGAACATCTTTTTCTTGTTTTTGTCTTCGCTTCGCTGCCATGTCCTTCTTTTGCAGATCAGAGCTCGCGAACCACAGGGCGTTTTGAGACCGAGAAGACGGAAAGTATCGTTGGAGCCGGGCACCGTTATACAGATTCTTCAGGATGTAACCATGTCGCGTTTGAAGCTGGTAAGTATTTTTATCAGTGACGTCCCGGATGATGAACGGGCCATCCCAGCGCGGATGGAGCTTCGTACCGGCTTCATGCCGTCTCTTCACCACATCTCCAATACCAAGCCCCTTCTCTCGGTATTGATCGTCGCGCTGAAACGCTTCTTTTTCCAGTCGTCCTGTCGCCCGACTGTCGGCTTCTCGACGGAACCGAGCCAGATCTTGAACATGCTCCAGCCGTCGGTGCTGGAGAAGGCCAATCTCTTCGTCCGTCGGATTACGCTGGAATATCTCGAAGATCCTGTCGCTCGGTAAGCGTGCCTCCCTTCCGTATGTCAGAAAGAAAGGTGACACACCCGTAGATGAGCTGGTGTGCGCTCGATGGGCAAGCAGCGCGTCTGGGAGCAGCTCGTCCCATTGGTTTTGCCTTTGGGGAGCGGTCATCTTCGCCAGCATCTGTGTCAAGATGTCGTTAAACTTTTCAAGTCTGCCATTGGTCTGAGGATGATAGGGCGAGGTGCGTAGGTGCTGGATCCCGAGCCGGCGCAGCATGTTTTCCATGTCGTAAGACAGGAACTCTGCTCCGTTGTCGGTGAGGACGCTGATAGGCTTCCTGTTACGATTTGGCCGCTTTCTTCTCCTTCTCCGCTCGTTCCCTGTACGATACGTGATTTCCGCGGGCTTCTCATTTCTCACGCGCCGCTTCGTTTTCCTTGATTCCACTTACGCCCGACTCGATTCAAGGGGTAGTTTGCGCCATCGAAAACCACCCCACATTTCCGAGTTACTTCCGTGAGCGCATGACTCCGCGCATCCTTATCTCACTATATCCGGATTCCCCTTTGTTCCACTCTCGAGCAGGAGGCTCATTATCACGTCTTGTGTTGGCCTGACCAAATACTCTGTACTACTATATAAGGTCTCGTATACCTAGCTTGTACGGTAGACTTGACTTCTTGTGCAATACCACATCAGTTGTCTCACGACTCCCACTTGAACTCGCCTTCGCGCTTGAGTTGAAACCTTTCGCTCGCCCTTACGCTTGAGCCTGTCTTGATCCGCTATTGTCCTTGTGTCCCGGGAGACCAAGTGACACTTATACATCATCGCTCTCAGGTCCTGACCGACCTATACCCTTCTGTAACCCGTTGTGACACTCGCGAGTACACGTCGTACCAACGCCCCTGTGGTGGCGTTACATTAAGTCAAGTCTCTCATCGTGGCGACTACCAGTCGAAGCCGAACCCAGTTCAAACCCGAATACATCCACCGTTTCAGCTCCGACGAACTCTCTGATAAAATCAAAGGAGCTGCGGTTTGGGGAGAACACAAAGGAGTCGAAGGATATTTTATCTTCGACCAATCAACTAAATCACACCGACAAATCCACTACCTCGAAGACAAACACCTGTGGGCGTTCATTGACTACTCCCCGGCCGAAGGACAGTGGTATACGATTAGTGCAGTGCCCCTCACGTTAAACGTCGGGCCCATAAAGTCACGCAACCCCTCTGGAATCGACGTCGACCCGCCCAGCGACTCATCACCTAGCGTCCCTGTCCCCACAAGTAATCTCCCCTCATCAGCATTTCCGTCGTACGCAATGGCCCAACCGATACAATCCTCGGCCAACACTACCCTCACGAGCGGAGGAGGAGGAGGAAACCCCGCACCAAGTGGCAGCGGAGGAGCCCCAATTCCACCTAGTGGTGGTGGTGGAGTCCCGGCCAGCGGAGGAGGAGCCCCAGTCCCACCGAGCGGTGGCGGTGGCGGCAGCGGTGGCGGTGGCAGTGGCGGTGGCGGTGGCGGTGGCGGTGGCGGTGGCGGTGGCGGTGGCGGCATGGCCCCACCAGCAGGACCCGCAGGAGCCCCCTGCACCGGGAGGCCATGGACGTCTCGGAGGGAATCCACCCCCTGTGTTTGATGGAAATAGAGAGCAAAGCCGCTCATTCCTCCGCGCATTCACCATTTACAAAGGAATGAACCCAGACGTCGAACAACTATCAGTCCCATACCGACGGGCAATGACCCTCCTCTCCTACCTGAGAGGACCACTTGTCGATGACTGGGTAGACGAGCAGACAAAGTGGCTCGACGGGCAAATAACCGCGGGCGTCAATCACAATGAGGCGAATCTGTGGGATACCATCCACACCCGCTTCACGCAAGCATACACCGACACAGGAGAACAGACCAGAGCCCGGAAAACCCTCCAGACCCATAGCATGAAGGGAGAGGATATTGACTCATACATCGCACAATTCCAAACCCTAGTCACAAAGGCCGGCTACAACCCCGACGAAGCCACAACCCTGGAAATGTTCCAGGACGGACTTCCCAACCAGTTAGTAATCAATGCCATCCGATTCCAACACCCCGTCACCTGGGATGAGTGGAAAGCTGCCGCTCGATTACAACAAGCTGAATATTTGGTTCTTAAGGACCGGCTCGGAAAGAGCAGAACTCCGCGCCAGAAAAAGGGGGTACACAACCGGGACCAGTGGGTCCAAGCCCTCAGCAAGAATCGCGATCCGAACGCCATGGATGTTGGACGCGCCCGAGCCAATGTGGCTCTCACCGATTCTGACAAAGCCCAGCTTCAGAAAGAAGGACGCTGTTTTCGCTGCCGTGCTCACGGGCACATCTCGCGTAATTGTCCACAAAAGGGCACGCGCATTGCTGAGGCTACCACGGCCCCCTACACACCTCCCATCCCCAACACCTCATCACTACCAACTCCAGCCGTCACTACTATCGCCGTACACGCGAACCGCGTACTGTCGAATGACGAGCAGGCTAACGCTCAGATCGCGGCGATGACGGCCCAGCCACAGGAGGTGCGCGACCTACTGGTCGAAAAGTTATTCGGAAGAGAGGATTTTCCAAACGCTTGAACCCGGCGGCCTGGGCTAGAGCTTTAAACCTAAACGTGTACCATAGCAGATATCGTTCTATGCGAATCCCAGTTTTGTTCAAATCTGCACACGCAACGGCCGAAAGACAAGTTCTTGTTGATTCTGGAGCAACCGACAACTTCATCTGTGCAAACCTACTTAAACGACTCCAAATCACCACACGAGACATTACGACACCCATCCACATCTGGAATGTAGATGGCACACATAATCAGGACGGCGCTATCACCCAATACACCGACCTCACCGTACGAGTAGGCAAGGAGACAAAAACACTCCGCTTCCTCGTTACGAACCTGGGAAAGGACGAAGTAATCCTTGGGTACCCCTGGTTCACGGCCTTCGAGCCGGTGATCAAATGGGGAGACGCGACGCTGAATGAGGAGTTTCAGCCGGTGGTCGTCTCCAGCCTTCACTTGTCGGACGAAGCCATGCCAATGGAAGCTTCCATTCGAGCATTGGAGACGTACCAACTCGACGAGGAAGCGTGGGAACAACTCATGGATGACGAACAGGAACCTCACATTGCCCTACTACGGAAAACCACGACAGCATCCGAGTTGGCGCAAAGAGAGGCGGCCACGAAGAAGGAGCGGACCTTCGAAGAGATGGTTCCTCAGGAGTACCATGAACACCGAAAAGTGTTTGACGAAGAAGCGTCGCACCGCTTCCCACCATCTAGAAGCTGGGATCACGCTATTGACCTACTCCCAAACGCCCCGGCTACGTTAGACTGCAAGGTCTATCCCCTAGCTCAAAATGAAGGAGAAGCGCTCACAACCTTCCTTAACGAACAACTCGAGAAGGGGTATATTCGCGTCTCGAAATCCCCTTATGTATCCCCGTTCTTCTTCATCAAAAAAAAGGATGGGAAGCTAAGACCTGTCCAAGACTACCGACGGCTAAATGAAATTACCGTCAAAACCATTACCCACTACCCCTCATCCCGGAACTCATTGACCGCATCCGACCTGCACGCCTCTATTCGAAGCTTGACATCCGATGGGGGTATAATAACGTCCGCATAAAAGAGGGAGACGAATGGAAGGCGGCGTTTAAAACGAACCAGGGAACGTACGAACCTCGGGTCATGTACTTCGGTCTCACCAATTCGCCCGCTACCTTCCAGGCATTGGTAGACTGGATCTTCCGACCGCTCATACTCACCAATGAAGTTATCGTCTACATGGACGATATTCTTATTGCCACGGCTGACGACCTTAACCACCACCGAACTCTCCTCCACGAAGTCCTCCGCCTCTGTGAGGAACACGACTTATACGTCAAACCCGAAAAATGTGTGTTCGAAGTATACGAAGTCGAGTACCTCGGGCTCATCATCGGACATGGGAACATACGCATGGACCCTGTCAAGGTTAAAGGAATTCAAGAGTGGCAAGCCCCGAAGAACCTCCGAGAAGTACGCGCCTTCTTGGGATTCTGCAACTTCTACAGACGGTTCATCCGTGGATTTTCATCCATCGCCCGACCACTCCACAATCTTACACGAAAAGATACGCCTTGGCACTGGGGCCAAAACGAACAAACAGCATTCGACAGCATTAAGACATGCATCGGACGCGAACCTACCCTCCTATTCCCCGACCTTTCCAAACCCTTTGAACTAGAAGTAGACGCATCAAACGTTGCACTAGGAGCCGTACTGAACCAATTAGGCCCCGACAACGAGATGCACCCAGTAGCGTTCCATTCCGAGTCTCTCAATCAGGCGGAACGCAATTACGACATCTATGACAGGGAATTGTTAGCAGTGGTGAAAGCACTACGCGCATGGCGGACGTACTTGGTCGGCTCCCCCCATAAAATCATAATCCATACCGACCACGCCAACCTCCAATATTGGAAAGAACCACGAAAAATCAGCAGACGCATCGCCCGCGAGTTCCTGGAACTCTCAGAGTACGACTTTATGTTAAAACACGTCTCTGGCGCGAAGAACAACCGTGCAGACGCTCTATCCAGACGAGCGGATTACACACTCGGCGAAGAGGACAACAACAACGTCACCGTCCTCCCTGCCGATCGCTTCATCCGCACTACGGGAACGTCAATGCATGATATGGACATCTGGACCCAGATAGCGCAGAACCTTGATGAGAAGGACATTTTGCGATGGGTCGAGCCGCACAACTTGAAAAAGTTGAACGGGCTCTGGTGGAAAAACGACGCCCTCGTTGTCGTGGGCGACAACGACCTTAAGCGGGGGGTAATTACCTTCTTTCACGACGCTCCAGCAATGGGACACCCAGGCATCGCAAACACATATGAACTTTTACGACGCGATTACTGGTGGCCCAACATGCGCAAGGATGTGGAAGAATACGTCAAAGGCTGCGCTACGTGCCAAGCCAACAAAATAAACCCTCACCGACAAAAACCACACCTATTCCCTATCTCCACCGACCCGGACGCAGAACCATTCGAAGTTGTAGCAATGGACTTCATCACAAAACTCCCCCAATCACAAGGATACGACTCCATCCTCACAATTACAGACCACGACTGCTCGAAAGCAGCCATCTTCATCCCCTGTAACGAGTCGATCACCGCAGAAGGAGTTGCACGTCTCTATCTTCACCACGTATACCCACACTACGGCATCCCACGGAAGCTAATCACCGACCGTGACCCCCGATTCACCTCGGCATTCATGAAGCAGCTCTGTCAGGTTCTAGGGATTCGACAGAACATCTCGTCCGCCTACCACCCCCAAACAGACGGACAGTCCGAACGTACGAACCAATGGCTGGAACAGTACCTCCGCCATTGGAGCAACGTACAACAAGATAACTGGGCGGAAGCGTTACCTGTGGCGCAATTTGCGCACAACGCATGGCCCAACGCGACTACAAAGCACTCCCCATTCTCAGCTCATCATGGGATGGGAACCACGTACCATGTGGACGCCAAAACCCACCTCAACCCCATCTGTAGATCAGCGCCTGGAAGAAATGGTCATCAGGCGGCAACACGCACAAGACTGCATTAAACATGCGCAGAATCTGATGATGAAACGGGGAAGGACTCGGTTCATCCCCTACCAGGAAGGCGCACAAGTTTGGCTCGAAGGGACAAACCTCCGCACTTTCTATCCCACCGCCAAATTGGCCCCCAAACGACACGGACCGTTCCGCATCAAAAAGGTTCTATCAGCGGTGTCTTATGAACTCGAGCTTCCCACCACGTGGAAAATCCACCCCGTATTCCACGCAAACCTCCTAACCCCATATAAGGAGACGGAACTACATGGGGCAAACTTCCCTCGCCCACCACCTGACCTCATCAACGGAGAAGAAGAATTCGAAGTGGAGCAAGTCCTCGGATCCAGACTCTACGGCCGAGGGCGCAAACTTCAATTCCTCATCCAGTGGAAGGGCTTTCCCATGAGCGACAGCACGTGGGAACCACTAGATAATGTCCACCACGCATCTGACCTAATCGCCGACTTCTACCTCCGCAACCCTACCGCCGAAGGGGCTGGACGAAAGATATAAAGCGCAGCTCGTCGACCCAAATATGCCTCATCCTCTCCACACTCCTACTTCCTCTAACATGTCGACCACTCCTCTTGTCTCTACCATCCCCACTCGTCCCCCAGTCGCTCGTATTCTTGAAAACCTGACCGTCCCCTCGCAGGACAAGGGTGTCCCCGAGGATCAAGACAGAGTCACCCCGTACTCCCTCGTCACCGACTCCCCACCAATGCCAGTATTGACCCTGGCCACTGAACAACTCGCCGCGCTAGACTCTCCCCCTCCTCTCGAGCTCATAGTTATGGGCGAACATCCTACAGCTAGACCCCCGTACATCGTTCCCCACTCGCGACGAAATCTTAAACCCACCTTCCGACACATCACTCCTTCCCCCTAACCCCCAACTCGCGCTTCTCGATGACCCCATTGACTACGACCACGTCGCCCCTCTCGAAGACGACGACCACGATCCCACCGACCCCGGCATCCCCTTTTTCCCAAACAACCCCGACTCACCCACCTACTTTCCGCTCTTGATCGGAGCCGGTCACGAGAGAGAAGTCGCAAAGTACATCTATTACCGCAAGGACTACCAGGAGGTGATCGGCACCATGGCCAAGGGGGAGCCCTGCTATGGGTGCTCGGTTTATCTCAACCCTGGGTACACCGGGGAGATGCCTAGGCACCTCACCGACAATATGATCAACATGTTCCATCCCCACGACCCCCGCCGCATCGTCCTTGACGAAGTCCTCGTCGAACTTCGCCAACCTCGTCTGCGCGCCGAGGTCGCCCGCCTTCGGGACTGTCTCGTAGAGAAGGACGCCATCACGGCGCGAGCTGCGGACGTCCGTCGTCTCGAAGACAAGCTCATCGCCGACCGCTTCCACCTCGAGATGCGTCTCGGGGGAGTGCGGAAGCGCCTTCAATACGCACGAGCCATCCCCCTCATCTCGGAAAAATACGTGGAGCTCACGTCTAAACCCACGCGCCCCCGATTTGACGCATACGCAATGCCCTTCGTGCCGCGCGAAGGGGGACCTTGCGAGATGCCACGTGTCCACGGGGAGAGGGACAGGTATCGTCGCAAGTGCTACGAGTGCAAGGAGAAGGGACACCTCATCGCAGATTGCCCCCGACTAGGTCGGTCTCCCACACTCACCAACCCCTGTCATTGGTGCGGTAGCCGCACTCACCACATGGACGTATGCCTCATCCGCCGTCTCGCCCCCACAACACCCGCGTATGAGGAACCGCCTGTCCCGCCCTCGCTGGTGCGGCAAGTGCCTCCGACATGACGCGAGACATCAGGAGGTTGAGTGCCCCATGTACGAGCAGTGTCGGGACTGCGGGGAGAGAGGACGCCTCCGATTCCTTTCGCGCCACACATGCCCCGCCAAACGCTCCCCATCACCTGAGCCCGACAACGCACGCCCTGACGAGGACTGGTACTACACCAGCGACTAGTCGAGGTCGTGGCGACCTCGAGTCTGACAGGGGGGTAATGTTACGATTTGGCCGCTTTCTTCTCCTTCTCCGCTCGTTCCCTGTACGATACGTGATTTCCGCGGGCTTCTCATTTCTCACGCGCCGCTTCGTTTTCCTTGATTCCACTTACGCACGACTCGATTCAAGGGGTAGTTTGCGCCATCGAAAACCACCCCACATTTCCGAGTTACTTCCGTGAGCGCATGACTCCGCGCATCCTTATCTCACTATATCCGGATTCCCCTTTGTTCCACTCTCGAGCAGGAGGCTCATTATCACGTCTTGTGTTTGGCCTGACCAAATACTCTGTACTACTATATAAGGTCTCGTATACCTAGCTTGTACGGTAGACTTGACTTCTTGTGCAATACCACATCAGTTGTCTCACGACTCCCACTTGAACTCGCCTTCGCGCTTGAGTTGAAACCTTTCGCTCGCCCTTACGCTTGAGCCTGTCTTGATCCGCTATTGTCCTTGTGTCCCGGGAGACCAAGTGACACTTATACATCATCGCTCTCAGGTCCTGACCGACCTATACCCTTCTGTAACCCGTTGTGACACTCGCGAGTACACGTCGTACCAACGCCCCTGTGGTGGCGTTACACTTCCCATAGGTGTAGACGATGTAGCGAAGCATGTCGACGACCGCGTCGCTCGATCGCTGGGGTATGGCTTGGGCGATAGTCCAGTCAGTTCCCAGGTCCATTGCTGTCAGCAGATATTTGTTGCCTCTCAACGTCTTCGGGAGCGGGCCCACAAAGTCAAAAGCCCATGTGTCGCCAGCATCAACCCTCGGGATGGGATGGAGAGGTTGTAGGGACGCGGGTTCACGGTGAGTGAACTGGCATTGTTCACAGGTCTTCAGCGTACGCTCAACGATCTCCTGCGCGTACGGGATGTTTACTCGGGTCCGAAGTGCGGCCATAATGGCCTTCACTCCTAGATGTCCGAGCTCCTGATGGAGCGTTCGCACTGCTTCTTCCGCCATTCCCTGTGTCGTTGGGACTTCCACTACGATCTTTTCTCCCCATTGATTCGGGATTGTCTTGCACAGGGCGTCGCCGTTTACCAGGTACGTTCCGTTGCCTACTGCTGACGGCTCTTCGCCTTGCTGTAGGCGTCTCTTGTACTCCGCAAATGTCCCGAAGATGGGACTGCGATCCTTCACGACATCTTCGAACGGGTTCAGCGGGGCGGCGAAGAGTGGTACGAGAGTCTCAGAGTCAGGTACGTCCTGGTGTCCTTTCCTGCGTGACAATGCGTCTGCGACCAGCTGATGTCTTCCGGGCCTGTAGATGATTTCGACGTCGAAGTGAGCGATGTCATCCACAAAGCGCGCAAGGCGGCGGCCAAGGTTCTTCTGCGTTAGGAAGTACTTGAGGGATTCGTGATCGGTGCGTACCAGGATTGGTGACCCTTCAACATAACCTCTCCACTTGTGTAGTGCGTATACAATCGCGAGCATCTCTCTTTCTTGTGCCGAGTACCTTTGTTCGGTAGGGGTCATTCGCCGCGATTCGAAGGCAATAGGCCATAAGTCTTTCTCCTTGAACTTAAAACGTTCTTTTTGCTCACCAGCCTCTTTCCCCTTTTTTAGGTCAGCAGACGGGTCGTCAGTCTGCTGAAGAACTGCGCCTAGACATTCTCCGGAGGTGTCTGTGTCGATTACGAATAGCCGCCAAGGCGTTGGATGCATGAGTAAATTGGCGGAGGTTAGTGCGTCCTTCAGATGTTTCATCGCCAACTCACAATCGCTGTTCCACCGGATGGGTGTTCCGCGGCGTGGACTTCCTTCCAACAGCTTATACATTGGTCCGGCGGTCTTTGCAAAACTTCGTATGAACCAACGGTAATACCCAGCAACATTCAAGAAGCCTCGTACCTCGGAAATCGTTGTGCACGATGGCCACTTTAGGATCGCATCGACCTTTTCTGGGTTCGTCCGAAGACCTTCCCCGGATGCTATGTGACCCAGGTACAGAATAGAGGGACGACCCCACATACATTTCTTTTCATTCAGGATGAGGCCATGTCTGTCGAGAGCGCGCACGACGTCCAGGACGTTTTGTACATGCTCGTCCTCAGTTGATGAGAAGACGATCACGTCGTCCAGATAGACCATAGCACAGCGGTCGATAAAGGTGCATAAGATCTCGTTCATCATGGATTGAAAGGTGGCAGGAGCATTCGTGAGCCCAAAGGGCATAACCCGGAACTGGAAATGGCCGTATCGGCAGGTAAACGCTGTCTTCTCCTTCGCATCATCGGCTAATCTTACCTGCCAGTACCCGCTGCGAAGGTCCAGGCATGTGAAGTGCTTTGCTCCTGCAAGATTTCGGTAACACTCATCTATCCGGGGTAGGGGATAGGTGTTCGATTTGGTAAGTTTATTGAGAGCGCGGTAGTCGACGCAGATGCGCGACGTACCATCCTTTTTTGGGACTGGGATGAGGGGTGACGACCACGGAGATTCGGAAGGTTCGATTACTCCCTCCTCTAATCCTTCGTCAACGAACTTTTTGATAGATTCGTGTTCGACAGGTGTAAGGGGACGTCCGTAACGCCTCAATGGCTTCGCGTCGCCGACGTCAACCTGGTGTACCCACTTCCGAAGGGGCGGAAAGCCTACCTTGTCTCTGAAAGCACCAGGTACGGCCTCCTTAACGATCCTCTTTACGTGCCCACCGAATTTCTCCCTGACGGTTGTGACGCTCCCATCATTAGAGACTGTTGATTCGTTGTCCCGTGCAACCGTGTCGTTTGCTGTATGGTGAAGAAGCGTGGGAGGACGAGGTCCTTGGTGTGGGAGTCGAAGGCGCCAAGCGAGTTTCGTTAGCAAGTTCAGCTCCTGTGGTCGTTCCTGGGCGAGGACTGGCTTAATGAGGAGACGAGTACGTTTCTCCGGGTGAGTGAACTCATATGCGTCGTCGTCCCATCGCGGGACGGCGTCATGTCTCTTGAGCCAGGTACGTCCCAAGAGCAGGTCATAGCGGAACTGAGAAGCCTCGTCCAGGATATAGGCATAACACTTGGAGATCAGGCCTCCGATGCGGAGCGAGAACGACGCAAAGGCCGTAGTTGTTGTCCGTCCAGCGCCGACAATCTCCCTAGTCGTGATCGGGAAGACCTTTGCATGGGCTGCACGGGCCTTTTGAGCGGTAATATAGTTCGATTCTGCACCAGTATCGAATATGGTGTTAACGGCGATGAAGACAGGCGCGTTCGTCGGCAAAGTAGACTTTGGAGGGCCGATCTCCACCCTGTAGATGGGTAGCCCGGGATGCGAGATAGTGAAGACTTCAAGAGGGTCCTCCTTAGTTCCTCTCAAGGCGTCGCTAGGGGGGGAGTCTGGAGATAGCCAACCAGGCTTGGCGAAGGGGGCCTCTCGGGGAACACAGGTGAGACA
>JAKELH010000136.1:0-173880 GCA_021525015.1 Lactarius pseudohatsudake
TTCAGTGTCAGGGGTACTGGGCTGATGGTGTACCAGCGTCCGTCAGAGCGGGAGTAGTCGATGTATGCCCAAAGGCGTTTATCTTCGAGATAGTGGATTTGTCGATAGTCTTTTGTTGTTGGGTCGAAGATAAAGTATCCTTCGACACCGTTGTGTTCTGTCCAAATTGCAGCTCCTTTGGTTTTATCTGATAGATCGTTGGAGCTTAAGCGGTCGATGTACTCGGCCTGGAACTTGGTTCGGCTGCGACTGGTAGTCGCCACGATGAGAGACTTGACTTAATGTAACGCCACCACAGGGGCGTTGAGTACGACGTGTACTTGGGCTAAGTCAACGGGGATCGGAAAGGCGCAAGTCGGTCAGGACTTTAAGTCGGTGATGAACAAGTATCACTTGGTCTCCCAGGGACACAAGGATAGTAGCGGGGCTAGGGTAAGGCTCAAGCGTAACAGCGAGCAAGGACGTTTAACTCAAGCGCAATGGCAAGTTCAGGCAAGGTCGTGAGCAGACGATGTGGTATTACACAAGAAGTCAAGTCTACCGTACAAGCTAGGTAGTGGACGACTTATATACTGGTACAAGGTGTTTGTCAGTGACAAACACATGGCGCGATCCTAGGATACAGGTCCTAGAGAGCGAACAAGGGGATATCTAGATATGGTAACGAGTGAATCTCGCGGAGTCATGCGTGTATCAGATGACGTCGAATCGGAAAACGGGGGAGCGTAAGTGTTCATCAGAAGAGTCCGTAGAAGGGTGCGAGATAGAAGCCGAGGTAATCCGATCAGGGGAAGCTAAGCGCGAGACGAAGGAAGTGGGGAAGTTGTACACGGTACATGGAATATCAGAAAGATGTTGTGAGATAAGAAGAAGAGGATCAGAATCGTAACAGTAGTTCTATTGTTCTAGGGTACATAGGGTTGGGTGTGTCTAAGGTGTATGGACGGTTTCTGTTCGGGTTGTTTGTCAGTTGGTTTGGTTCTTGGCGTTGCGTTGGGGTGTTCGGTGTGTGGTGGGTTCTGTGTTGGTTTTCCCTGGGCGGTTTTCTGTCTGGGGGTCTTTTCCTCGGGGGGGGTTGGTGGTGTTCCGTGGGTGCAGGTTAAATGTCTGTGTTCTGTTTTTGCACCCAGCCTTGCCTGCACGGATGCGTGGGAAAACCTTTGCCACATGGTGGTTTCAGTTCAAGGGCCCCCCAAGCTGATATTCATATATATGGGGAACAAATATGTTAGGACAGGTAGATTGATTTAAGTTTGCAATGTTTCAATGGAGCGTCTGTAATTGGAGTAAAGGCCTTCACTGAGCTTCTGGATAGTTCCTCCCATGCATGCATCTGGTATGATGCATATGCTTGGTGCCCTTTAAGTGAACCCTGTGTAGCAGCGACAATCATGAGCTTCTTCCACATCTCTGCCTTGGCATGGAAGTATGCAGGAACCCATTCAGCTTCATTATGGATGCTGTCCTGCTCCTCCAACATCGTTCAAACTGCGCTCTTGCATGCAGCCAGTGAACCCTTTCAACTGTTCAATATGTGAGCACATCAATATAAGGACAAATGAATATGAGAACATACAGTCATCCATCCATGTTCCATCATCTTCAACAGTGTGACCAAACCCCCATATCCAGGACTTTTGCGTGTTACGCTGTCCTACTGGCTCCGATCCAAGGACCAAGGTGGCTACAAGGAGGTCTCCTGCACGTAATTTTGGGAGGTCCTGTATATTCACTGACACCTGTTGGATCTTGTGGTATGCATCCCATGCCATGCTGTATATGCACGCATGCACATGGAGATTAGTATTGACACTGTGTATCGCATTCCATGCACGGGTCTTTGTTTGCTGTGAGTGGGCAGGTCAAACTTGAGTGCAGAACAGGGCTGATTTGAATCCAAGGGCAAGGTGGATTCTATGAATGGATTCACTGGCTTGTGCATGGCATAGCTGTACCTCCTTTCCAGCAAGAGACTTGACACCATTCCTAACACACCATTCCCATCCAAGGGATGAAGGGAGAAGAATTGGAAGATCCTCAGGATTGATGCCATCCATCCCAGATCCATCCAATGCTTGAGGAGTGAGATGAGGGAAAGCATGGTCTGAATGATTGTTATCTGTATCCTCGGGGTCTCCTATATAATCCACACGATCATACTCCTCATAATTCCTCAAAGGTGATATTGGGGAATCATCTGTGAGTTGCTGATGGAGGAGGAAGGAATCACCTTGATGCCCAAACATGTCAATGAGCTTCTGGAGGCGAGTCTGCTTGTTTTCAATGACCTGAGCCTCCTCTGCAGTGATCTTTGGACCATGTGCTCGGAGCTGATATCTGATAGCCAGTCTTTACAGGATGTGAGCCAACAATGATATGGTTCATTGAATGGACTTACTGCAACTCCTGAATCTTAATCCCACATGCAATCCAAGATGTTTGCCCATGTGTAGCAATATATCTCTACTTTCCTCTGAAATCAGCTGTTGGTGAATTTCTGCACGAGATGGAGCTAAAGATATTCATTAGTATAGGATAGATCATATGTATCAGGTCACAATACCTTTGGATGCTACTGTATCATATATATCCATCAGAGTAGGGTCTTCATGCCACTTGGACTGGGCATGCTTCTCTGCTTCAAGCCATTGCTTGGTCTTCTGCCCTAAACATGTATTGAGGGCATCAAACATCTCAGCACTGAGATCTATGCCAGTTTCCATGCGTTTCCACCACTTCAGAAGTGATGGAACTGACACATGGATTAGTATATTAAAATCAGATGCACAACATATATGTATGTGACAGATCAATGCGGACCATCTTCTTCCAATTAGAATGATTCATGTGTGCATCCAATACCTCCTGACAATGGGCAAGGGACATCCCACGGATACTCCGTGAGACATTATTGAGTGGTGCCCACAATGTCTCAATGATCTCCCCATCCACCGGTTTTGCCCCAGGGATATAGCATGGTGAAAAGTGGGGTAAGCATGAATCTTGGTGACCATGGATGTGAAAGAGGCCTATCCCAGTATGAAGCTGCAAAGAACTGGACAGAGATAACTCTGGGCTCCTTTGCACCCGCTCTTGGAAGTGGACCCCATATTGGCACATAATGTCATACATGACCAACGTGACTGGGATGTCCTTCATGTTGTACGAGAGGGCTTTGCACAGGCTGTAGTCCATGTTGATTTGCCTAGCATGCAAGCAATGTTATATCCACACCTAAAATGTTTTAAACATTAGACATACCTCTCCCCCTTCTGGAAGTCAACTACAGATGTAGGGACGAAGAATCTGTGACAGCAGGCCATTGCTCCGATGCCTGTAATATCAAGGTGCGAACAACTTGAATTGGCCTGTTCAATGGCCCTGTATGTGTTACATGTGCTGGGCTATGGGGATGTAAGTTACCAGGAACTGTTAATAGTATCTGACATACCTGGGCAATCTCTTTCCCACTATGGAGGTGAGCTTTATATGAATTGGGATTTGCCATGAAGGCCATCCCTGCTGATAGTGGAAGGTCCGCATCTCCAGATCTACACCTCATGTGTTCTGCTGAGAAGTTTCCGTCCATGATGAATGTCCGTATGAGCTGATTCCTTTGAGCAATTCAATAATGAGATATTTGACTTGTTCAATAGGGGCTTTCAAAGTTCCCCTTTTTGTCTCATTACCCGACCATTACAATATCATTTTTAGAATTATTATTTCGGAAAATGGCAATCAAAAATGGGATAAATAATTTGATTTGTAAGGATGGGAGGGGGCTCCTACTGTACATAACGCAATTATTTCTATTTCATTAAGGGGGGCTGCTAAAGAAACTGAGTTTCATTTTATTTTATGTAAGACAGCGAATATGATTACATTTTTTGAACTCCGAATCGGAACTAATAATCTGGTCTAGTGGAGATCGAAAAAATTCAGCCCACCAAAACGTTGCCAGGGGCTCCGAGGCACAAAAATAATTCATTTTGGTTCCATTATTGGCTTTTTTTTGGGGGGGGGGTTTCAAAGTTAGACATTATTGGTTCATTTTTATTTTATTATTTTTCACATTAACATCGGATTTACACCAAAATTGGGCTTAATGGACGTTATAATAGGTCCAATCAGGGACCGAGATAAGTTAACTTTGAAAGACCCTAATGAATGCATACGGGTCATTGTGGTATCTATCCTTCCAATCATTGGGTAGATTGATGCCTGGCTGTGGACAGGCAGGACAGAATATGGCCATGGATCTGTCATTGGTGGAGTCCCCAACCTGCTGGTGTCCCAGACCGCTTTGCATCCTACTTTTTAAATCTTGCCATTGACGAGATGCCCTCAAGAGTTGCTTGTAGAGATTCTGTATATCTCCGTTAATAAAATTGCTTGCAGTGTTAGGACGGGATTGTAACATACTGGAACACGGTCAGGGAACATCCGGTTTGTGATGCCTTGAAGCTTTGAATAGTACTGTTGTGCAGTTGTCTTGCACTCCAGGTTATCAGCCAAGAAGTCATCCAGAACTGAGAAGGTGAAGGCAGTCTCGATTTGCCTAAATGTTGAAGGGAGTATTCCCGCTTGGAGTAGCTGCTTGTCATTGGGGCCAGTGTTGGGGCATACACAGAAAAGCACTTCCATATCAAAGACACCTGTTTGATTGATGACTGTGAGCAGTGGGTTCCCCGACTTTGCAGTCTGAGTATGTCATGGGTTTCCTTCAGATGGATCCAACACATCCCCAGCAAAGTCAAACAGTGTGTCAGATATCCCTTGCATGTCTCTTAGGGCATGTGACAGAGGTGGCAGACCTCCTGACGAACGGTCTCGCTCCTTCTTAACAGATATAAGTGATGCAGATGGAGCGTGTCGGGACCTTTGCCGACTTGGCTGTGGCTCTTCTGTTGCCAGTGCTTGGACTCCCTAGTTATAGATGAGTATATATGGCAATTCTTATATCTAGTATATTCGTACCTCCACTGTAAGTGGACATGGCTTTCCATCATGTCCAAAACAGAGCTTAAATCCAAGTGATGCCAATGATATTGGTGCAAAGTGTGAACCAGCCCAGTGGGCCATCCAATGGAATGGGGACCGGATGTGGGTTTGAAGGCAACAGTCCTTACAAAAATAATTGCCTCCAATACAATCAGAGCACATGATCTGCATTGAACTGGTGCACATGGAGCACTTTGGAGCCCTTGTCAAACCCTCCATCTCCAATAACAGGTACAGATATCTGCTTCGGATGTCTATCCATTGACTCATAGGGGTCTACAAATGATCTGAGCCCTGAGGAGGATGAAAGGTATTGCGTTACATACATGTGGTTGGGGTCGTGTATCCTCTGATTGAAAGTCTTGGATGTCAGTTTCATATGGTTCTACTAGCTGAATGTCTGATTCATGCATCCCATCGGTTGGGTCCTTAGATGACTGTGCTTCAACGACTGTAGCTTTTTTCTTGGCTTTTTGTGAAGCCTGGCCCGACTGTTTCTGCTTTGAAGAATGGAATGGGACCTCCTTCACAGTTGTTTGCAGTCCCTGCTTAGACTTTGTTGTTTTAGAGACGACCTCAATTACATCTCCCATAGGAATGGTAAAGGTGTTCTTGTGAGGCATTATGAAGACGGGGACAGAGTCAGGAAGATATGGGTAATAGTGAATGAGGTAACATGAATACTCTCTCTTATTAAATGTATTCAGAACACCTGAGATATTCCATGCATTCTCAAACACCTGGCCATTGTGTAACCAATTCTATCTCGGAAGCTGCAAAGTGCAATAGATAACAATGACATGATGTATTCTATGTCATGAAGGATGCTCCGACATCACTATTTCCATCGCCATCTGAGGCAAATGTCATCGGTACTGACTATCCTGTGTTTCACCTGTCATTTGTGATACATTTACTTGCTCTGTCTCACATAGTGTGCTTGCCATAAGCTTGATGTCCTTAAGAGCCTGTTCGGTTCGGATTCTTCAAAGAATCTGACGCAGATTATTACCGCATGTAGTAGGTAGATTCTTTCCCAAAATTGTGACGTTGTGTGACACCCAAACTTGACACACCCATCACAACCGATGGTCAAACACGGGTTGAACACATTCTGGTCACCCATTGATGAGGACACTCTCCTCAATTACCTTTGGGACCATCGGTCAGAAGCTGGGGAGGGAATGTGCTTCAAAGCACCTACATTGACAGGTGCTGCTGCCAAGGTTAGGGAATACCACGGGTTGGCCGTACCCGTGACGGGTCGCGGGTACGGGTCACGCGGGTACGGGTCTGGGTAGCCGATTCTGAACCCGTGCCAAACCCGTACCCGTGGCACGGGTACCCGCGGGTTACCAAGCTACAATACTTTCTTGTGATCTACAATGCACCCCGGGCCTACCAGTAAGACTTACAGGTGTGCAGAAAACCTGACCAGACTGACCACCCTGAGGACCGGGCTGTGTAGATGTCACTGTCCCTGACCCCGCTGCGCAGGATCGTCCATTCTCGCGCTCACCAATCCATCCGACATCATGGCATGACTCACTCTCAAGTCTCGCCTCATTCGACCCTCTCTTCTCTCTACCCCCATCAACCACTCCTTTGTTCTCTCACGCTCAGACCACACTGATGGACGATTCCCTCACATCATGATTTCGGTCTTCACATTTTCTGTCTTCTGTTCCACAGTAAGGCCACCATTGCGTTGGGTTTGAACTCACTCGTTTTTCTGTCTTGTTTTCAGTGGTCTCGGTATCGGATCGTCAACACGTGACTTAGTTGTCATTTTCGGCTCGGTTTCGGTCTCGCACGGCGTCGCACGTTCCTCCCTCTCGCCTCATTATTATTTTCCTGCTCACCCTCACCACGCTGCAATGGACATCAACGTCACACTGATCCGAGTCGAAGGCTTCTAGCCCACTGGCACCGTTCGTACGCCATCGTCCCCATGCCTCATGCCCCGTTTCGTTCCACATCGCTCGACAATCGCCCCTGCCACGCCGCCCTTTGTAATGGTGCGGAACACATTCGGATTGTCCTTTCACTGATCTCTATAGCCCATGTCACTGCATGCACGGGCCTGTCGCCAATTGTGTCGCAGTTCGGCTCCTGCGTAAGGCGATCGCGACGATGGCCCCAAGGCAATCCCCTGATAGCAACAAGGCGGCGGCGGGCGATAACGAAGCCACGACGGCGGCGGCGGGGTGTCCACAGAGTGAAGGCGGTGGCAACGAGGTGCCACGATGACCACCGGGCGACGACGATGAGTCATGGGAATGTGCAGTACATCTACCTTATTGTTTTTGGTCTTATCATCGGCTCGGCATTCTCTCGACGCTAAGTATGTGTTTTTTGGAGTTCATGACTCGAAGGACATCGCCTCTCGTCGCCTCTAGTCGTTCCTTCCCGCTCCTCGTCTCCCGCTCTTGCACTCGTCCGTTCGCGATTGTACTGGCTCTCGAACACTCCGGAGTCGCTCCTCCGTGCCCCCGTTACCCCCGCGGGATCCCCTCGGCTTCCGAACTCACACGGACTCGGTTCAGCTGAGTGTTTTTTTTTATTAGTTGTGACGTTTCTGCTGACTTCATTGTCAGCCCTATCCATACCCATATGCACTCCCATGTCGCAATCGACATCACATCGCGATGCACGCTGCCGATAGCCTCGCAAATGGCGTCGGTCATTCGTTCCAAGGCATTGCCTGGTCCTTACACGACGACGTAATGACGATGGTGGCGGCGACACCGGGCCCGGCGGTGACGGCGACGTGGTGCAAGTGCAACGAGGCATTGGGGCAATGGCGACGGCGACGCGGCGGCGGGGTGACGACAGCAGCAACGTCGAAGATAGCATTGCTGGACTCGTAGCAGTAGTAATATATTTGAGATTGCACAGAGCGGGTACGGGTAACTCGTCAAACCCGCCATCAACCCGCCTCACCCGCTCGCACCCGTACCCGTACGCGCGGGTACCCGTACCCGTGACCGCGGGTACGGGTTTCGGCGGGTACGGGTACGGGTAGCCCCAAAATTACCCGGGGGTGACCCGTGGTAATCCCTAGCCAAGGTACAAGAGATGACGACAAAGGGAGGCCCAAAGACAATGGGTTCCTGCAAAAATAAGTGGGGAAAGGTATGTCATCTTGTGGCCTCAGACGCTTCTCACTCTGATAGAATGGCACTTCAGTTTAGGGATTTCCAGGGGTAACCCTGGGGTATTCCAGGGCTACCTGTACCCGTACCCCAACATACCCGTACCCACTACAGGGGTATGGGTTTCAATGGGTCAGGGTATGGGTTCACATGATTTTGGTGGGTTCAAAAACCTGCAGTGGGTTTTCAAACCCGTCGCTGTGCATCGCAAACCCATCGCCATGCGTCGCAAACCCGTCACCATGCGTCGCAAACCCATCACCACGCGTCGCGAACTTGCAGGTTAATAAAGTACTACTATTAGTAGTCTAATAAAGTACTACTATTGGTAGTCTAATACTATTGCCACTGAGTGATTTGGGGCGTATTAGGGATGGGTGGGATGGGCGATGTGAGTGCTGAAATCGGGCAGTATGCTGGATCCCGAGGGCAATGGACGTGATGTCGAGAGAATAAAGCAATCTGAAGAGGAGATAAAGCCGTTAGCAAACATCACCAAAGGACAGTTGAGCATGGAAAGTCAATTCGCAAGCTTTCACGTGTATTGGACAGACTTCACGTCAAGGCGGCTGTGCTCCGTCAATTTGCAGAATGGTTTTTGGTTCACATGAGCAACTTCATGGGCGATGTGAGCACTGAGATAGGGCAGCATGCTGGATCCTGAGGGCAACGGACACGATGTCGAGAGAATAAAGCCGAGGCGGAGCACGGCCACGCAGTCGATGGGGTCCTGCTTCATGTAGCGCACGGTGCTGGATCCTGAGGGCAACAGATGCAATGTTGAGAGAATAAAGCAATCTGAAGAGGAGATAAAGCCGTTGTTAGCGAACATCACCAAATGGACAGTTGTGCACAGAAAGTCAATTTGCAAACTTTCACGTGTATTGGACAGACTTTGCATCAAGGTGGCCTTGCTCCGTCGATTTGCAGAATGGTTTTCTGTTTACATGAGCAACTTTGGGTTTCAAAGTATGGAAAGAATTGTCTGTCACCGTAAACGTTGAACGCGCTCGAAAGCGCGTGCGTGAGTAAACGTGGGCAGAGGGTGGTTAAGGAAAAAGGAGGGGAAGAGAAGCAGCCAGAAAAGAATGGGGAAGAGTAGCGAGAGTTGTCCTTCGAGTACCCGCGTTTGGGCCTGACTTCCGGGATATTCACGCTAAGAGAGGGGAAAACGAACGATTGATTGATTGATTGTCCAGTAAAAGTCTTCTTTAAGTACAAACAGTCCTGTACTTAAAAGAGAAAAAGGGAAGCGAGAAAGGGAAGCGAACAAAGGTACACCAAGAAAGGCCGCATGGCCAAGGCGATCAAATGCGTGAAGTGAAAATAAATGGTTTCAGGCCCAGCCAGAATGCTGGCCTTACAACGTGTCTACTAACTAAATTGAATCCCATCCAACCACAAGCTCCTCCTCGTCCTCATCAGCAGGGACCTCTGGTAAGACAACAACGGTCTTGATATCACTATCCTTCACATATCCAAGATGGCTCCAGACCCCAAGACACATCAAGGCACGTGTTGTCTGAACTAGGGTTGCCGAAGTCCGGTTCCGTCCGGTTCTTCAAGGATTTTGCTGAACCCTGAACCGGACTTTCGGTCCGGTTCAGGGAATCCGTTGAACTTCGAACTGAACCATCGGTTCAGGTTCAGGAGGGTCCAGTTCAGGTTCAGGAAGGTTCTGAACCTCGAACTGAACCCTTTTGTACCAAATTTTCTGTTCTGTGTGCAGCCCTGGCTTTTCCGGGCAGTTTTCTCGTTTTTTATGTTATTGTTATTGGCTGTTACACCCTGGACCCAGCACCGGAACCTTTCTGATCATCTCCAGCGTGACCTCCGCACTCAGGCTTTTTGTCGATGTCTGGTTCATACTCGTGTACTCTAACGCCGACGTGCACAACTTCCAGGTGAGCCTCCTCCCATCCTGCGCGCACAGAGCCAGTTCTGACTACACTGCACCCAGATCCTCACGGTGGACCTCTACGGCTCGTACTTCTTCTTCGCGCTCTCCTCGCGTCTGCCCCTCGTCGCCCTCTTCGTCGCCGTCCTCGCCCTCGTCGTCTCCCTCGGCCCCATCGCATGGACCGTGTGGCCCGCAGCCGTGCTCGTCATGTGCGTGCTCGCGAGCATCCTCGTCGGCCTCCAGTTCATTGTGTACGGCTCCCACCGCCTCGCCCTCGGTCTCGCGTGGATGGTACGTAATGCATGGCTCAGCGTGCTCTGCGTTTCGCGCCGCGTACGCGCGGTCTTTGTACGTGGTGCAACCGCTGCTGCGCAGCCTGAGGGAGAACAGCAGGTGGGCCCGCTCTTCCGTCTCTAGCTCTAGCATGAGCAAAGGAAAACCTGCGCTGATATAGCTCTGTTGCGCGTATTGGCCCAACTTGAACATTACCCACGCCGATCCCGAACACGAACCCGCCATCTACTCGAGCCACCGACATCAACATCAACATTTCTCTCCTCCCAAGCCTCAACTCTCCGAGCGAGTGTTACCTTTCGCAAATAACACTCCGTCCACGTGTATGCTTACCTCCATCCTCCCCTGGTCCGTGCGCCTCCTTTCGAATCGTCGGCCTCTCCCTCCTATTCCATTTCCCAGCACGTATCCACCTGTCCCTTTTGTCAATTATCTGATCTATATACTAATACTTTCCCCCTCCCAATCAGGTCTTCCCCACCCCTCACGACGTGTTGTCGTCTACGGTGAAGGGATCAAGACTCAAGTATGCGTTTCAGTTGCTTAAATCTTGTGTATGACGAGCCATCAGCAAGACCTCGGTCGAAACCAACAACGGGGGGATCGCTCACCCTTTCAGACTCTTCGCGGCTACCTTATTCAGCTCCGCAAGCATCACGTCCACTATTCGCGAATCTGTACAAAGTTCCTTCAGAACTTTTACATCCTCTGGGTCGATCCTGCGTTCAAGGACGCGCGAAGCGAACATGGCGAACTGCACTGGGTCTGGAACCACGACTCCAATGAGGTACGACTTGAGACTGCTCCCGTGGATGAAAACCTGCATGGCGACGGGGATGCGAGAATACGTATGATAGCCACTCCAGACACTCCAGACCCACGCCTTGCGGCGGCCACGAAGGGGATAGACGGCGTCTGCGGGGACAACGACAACGACAACGTGTCGGACTCGGATCCCGGTAACGACAATGGCTGCAGTGGAAACGTTAGTGACAGCGACGGGCGGCGGCGGCAGCGGGAATAGCAGCAGCGGGGCAGTGGTAGGATCGGCAGCAGCGGGGGTAGGGTTTAGACCGTTTAGCTACTTGTAGATATTTTGTCCCACATGCTATCCAATAGACAGCTTTTTTGCACTATGTGATGATTCATTCTCTAGTAATTTGATAGGTCTAAGAAAGGGTTCGGTTCGGGTTCGGACCAGGTTCAATGTGGTTCTGCCATCCCTGATTCCCCTGAACCCTGAACTGGACTTATGGTCTGGTTCGGCACAAATGCTGAACCTTGAACCGAACTTTGGTCTGGTTCAAAAAAGTTCAGGTTCGAACTTTGGTTCAGAACTGGACTGCAGCATCCCTAGTCTGAACCGAGAGGTGACTACGGATGTGGGATAGGACAAGGCGCCCTTGGCTGAAAACCCGTTCAACGTCGACTGAAGTAGCTAGATAGGAAAATTAAACAGAGAATGGGAAACGGAAGTTAACTTGAAGTACATACCCAGTATTGTCAAGTAATCTAAAGCCATGCAGTGGAGGCGAGGATATGCAAGCCTATGTTTGTGCCACCAAGCGCAAACACCAGTAACATGTTCCGGGTCTGTGCTAAGATACCATTCAAGTTCATCACGTAATTCCAAAGGTGTTGGGGCAGCGAGTGCAGGTAAAGCATCAAACATGTTCCCTGGTGTTGGAGGTGGGGGCTAGGGAGTCAGGGATTAGTTCATTCAAACAGATTGACGTACAGCAACTAACAAACCTTGTTAATTGGGTCTTGAACATCAAGATCCATGAATGCGTAGGTCCGATCGAACTCAGTGCAAACAATGGAGTGTGCAGCTTTGGTCCAATTGCCTTCCCATCCTGTGGTCTTGAAGTATTTCAACTTGTGGCGAGGGTGAAGAACTAACGATGGATGTCAGTTGGCATGCCAAATGATAAGGCATGGAGTGGGCCTGGCAACTTACTCATAGCGATGCGGTAAACCTCAGAATGGTCAGTTTTATTGTAGTACCAGTTGAGGGTTTTCTTCCCGATGGCAAGCACAGCACGGATGGGCAAGGAAAAAGAAGTGTCTTGTGTTGCCGTGGCCAGATGAGCGTCGATGTGGTCCATGGCAGGTATAACAACGCTGATGCTCGGTGTGTCCTGAGAAAAAAAGAGCGTAGCATGTTTGAAAATCTGAGTAATGGGTTATTTCTGGACTGTAGCACAAAAAAAGAAAAGAACATGCCTTCAATGTATCCCGCAAATGAATGGCAATGGCCCATTCTTCAACTTCCAACTCATATTTGCAAAGGTTGAAGTCACGGTTGGACACCAGATTGTCAAGGGCAGCATGGTAGGCGATAGCAAAGTCGAGCATATCAAACATTGAGTTCCAGCATGTTGAGACATCACAAGGCATGACCCGAACTGCGAGCCCAAGTTCCTTGAGCTTGGCGAGCCACTGAGGGAGGAGGATGGTGGAAGAGTTTTTGATTGCATTGGCAATCGCACGAAGCTGTTTGTGCGTAAGCTGAGGTAAGAAGCTGAGTTTGAAGGACTTGAATCATCCGCCGTTACCTTAGTGAGCATCAACCGAATCGGAGCAATGCTCCCCTCAAGTTCTGCTATCTCTCCCACTGACATACCTTCACGATCTTCTGCCAGACCATTTTTGTCATCATCATCCAGTTCGAGTTCATCTGTGCTAGTGTCCAGCTCTTCATCGGGGTCCATGTTATCTGAGACGCTCTCAAGTTCCTGGGCAAGCGCTTCAAGGGCCATGGCAGCTGAGGTCTTCATCCATTTTCTCAGGGATGTCAAATTGACGAAGGATACTTTTGGCAACCAGGTTGAGGATGTGGGCAAAGCATCTTGTCTGGTTGGCCGCACCCGGGAAGCTTTCGATGAGCGTCGATAGATGCCCGATCATCTTGTCATTGTTGGACGTGTTGTCGCAAGTAATGCTGAGTATCTGGTACCACAATGTGAGTTTTATCTGCTATAGCTTTCCTGAAGTCGACATAACTAACCTTGTCCTCGATTCCAAATTCTTTTAGGACCCTTGCAAATACTACAGCGAGGTTGACGCCCGAATGCGACTTGGCCACTTCGACAATGTCCAAGAGCATCAAAATTGGGACGCCTTCGCTCTCAAAGTGGACTGTCACAGCCATATACGCCTTGTGATTGGGTGATGTCCAGGCATTGGTGGTGAAGTTCAACACACCGCCATACCCCTTCTCAGGTCAGTAATCTGTTGTTTGTTTGATGAGAAAAGGCCCTTACCTGTAGCATATGAGCAATGCGCCGTCATATGTGCACAAAGACTCGTTTCACGTCCTGCGAAATCGTTTGGCTGAAGGGATGTAACATGTAGGGTGGCCAGACATCATCAATTTCCGAAAACCCTGATCATTTACAATCTGGAAGGGTCGCTTGCTCTCTGCGACCCAACGAACGAACTCCGCACTAGAGGCATGGTCAGAACCATCAAGAGTGCGCTTGGGGGTAGAGACAACGAAGTGTACCGTGCCTCAATAGCTGTAAGCTGGCGATGGCTGTAAGTCATCTTGTCTTTTGCAATACGTTGAAAGGCCACTGTGATTGACCCATCCACAGATTTGACCTTCTCTAGAGCTTCACGAGCTGCCTGTACATTCTTAGTCGCATCGGCCGCCGCTACTACTTCATCCCCCCAGCAACCTTTTGCGTGCTTTTGGAGGTTGCCCATCAATTTCGCATCACTGGTGTCCAGATACCGGCACACCATGTGGCCATTTCCCTTACCTACGCAACACTTCGTGTTACACTCAAAAACATGGACGCGGCGCCCATTGATCACCTCGATCAATGGTGTGACTTTGAAGAACACGTATATCGGTGAGTTCCAATCCTTCAAGAGACGTTCTAGACTCGGAGGCGTATTGGGTCAGCACCTGAGAACCTCGGAAACTGACAATGCCTACCTAGCTCTGCCTCAGACGTCTCTTCGAGTTCAACAACGTCATCTTCACCAGCAACGTTGTCATCACCAGTGTCCACTTGCTCCGGGATCTGAGAATTTTCAGATGGTGCAATATCTTCATCTACAATTTCCACTCGGACTGCAGTTCGATGGTGGTGGGTGGACTGCAACAGGTAAGTTGGTTGTGTCACGTGGCAGGTATACGAATAATGCTTACCCTTGGTGCTGCCCTTTTGTCAGGACGCTTAGGTCCCAATGGCATAGTCAACTTCGAATTCACGTCCTTTGCAACCTTGCAAGCTTTCTTGTTCGCAAGGAGTGGGTCGCCATTGTCTGTTGCTCTCTCCGTTGCAACACACTTGCATCAAAGGCCCAAAGATTCTGCAGACATGGAGTAGTACTTCTAGACTCTAGTCTCTTTTTTTGTATTTTATGCACATTTCTGAGGCACGATTGAATCGGATTGATGGACAGGTTAGTGGGCGCTGCGTGCTAGTGGATGGTAGCAGCGCGACTTGCCACAACGCATTCCACCACATTTGTGCGCCGCAGCGTACATCGGGCTCCACGGCCTAGGTAATTAAAGTGACCATTCGCATTTTCGACCCGCCACTAACCTGCTGAACCCCCACTGCGGGTACGGGTACAGGCGGGTTGCCACGGCACAACCCGTACCCGTACCCGGGGTACCCTACCCACTACCCAGCCCAGGTATTCAAACCCACAGGCAATCCCTAGTTTTTGCCGCTTCGCTTGAGGTGTAGATTCAGTCGATTCTGGACTTTATCTGTTGGCCATTGACCATTGCCCGGTATGTGAAGCTTCGATCATGAGGGAAGGCGTGGCGCCATGTGTCTTGGAGGTCAAGGCACTGTCTGACATTTTGTAGGGCTTTAATTGCAGTAGTATTGTTGTGGTACGCTGGGGCTCTGTCGATCTGGTCCTCTGTCAGGTTGAAGTCGCCTAGCATGAAGTCCAGGTGTCTTAGCCCTTTGGATCTCCTCTTCATGTTGACTTGCTCCCAGAAGTCTGGGTGTTCTTTTTTGTTATTAGGTGTGTAGACGTTTATCAGGATGATTTTGTCGTTGTCATGCCACTTAAACTTTATTGCTAGAGCTCTCCCTTCGATGAGGTCACACAATATCAGGTCCTTCGGGGCGATCAGTGATCTGTTTATCACGAAGGCAACTCCTGCAGAGGATCAGGGGTTATTTGCGAGTTGGGAGTTTATTACCGTTAGCCTCTTTCCGAAACATTCATGGATGGAGTGTAGGAGGGTATTGTCTAGGTGGGTTTCCTGCAGTGCGAGAATCGCAATTTTATTTTTGTTGATCGTCTGGTAGACTGCGGACCATTTCTTGATTCCCAACATGTTACACACATGTGCTGCAAATCCGTTCATATTAAGTGATGCTATTTTAATGTTCGCTTTTAGCAATTGGTTTTTCGGTCTGTGGTTTATGTTTTGGTCATCCCCTTGTGTGGGGGGTACTGGTGGGTACCGAGGGGTGCACCGTAGGCACGAGACTCACAAGCATCCCTCTGGCTAGGAGGGCGGAAATCAGCCTGGGGTGGAGTAGCACGTATCATTGCTGGGTAGGGGCGATTTTTCATGGTATATATACATTTTTGGTAGAGCACTTGCTACATTCTGTTTATGAGTCTGGGGTAATTCCAGTTTTGTATCTGTGGCTATTCTGACAGTACTACGAGTGTCATGGATGGGATGAGAACCTTGGGTTCTGAGGGCGTTGAGCCGCACCAGAAAAACCCTGTTCTTACGCCTGGGGAAGTCACCTTCTGTCTCTCTGGTTGGGCCGTTCCACCCTGCTACACTTGGGAAGGGGCATAGCCCTCTTGGATGATTGGTGCTGTGGCAGCAGGTGCAGATGTAGGGGATCTTTTGCGGGGTGCCTTGTCCTTGCATCGATGAGGCATACTCTTGGTTAATAAGGAAGGCCCTCAGCCTTCTCCAGATTTCGTTGTGGGAGATCTGGTTGCTGTTGGCGTGTATGTTAAAGCGGGGGTTGAGGGTGTTACCTGCTTCCTTGATGTCAAGTCTGATGAGGTTCATCGATTTGAGGAAGTGGTCGATCTCAAGGGCAACACACTCTCTCTCACTTGCTGGGACTGTGTTTGTTAGTTGGGTCATGAACACCTTGGTTTCTTCGCTCTCCCAGACCTGTTTGACAACAGGGAATACGTCTTTCATTGTGGTGGTAATGAAGCCTCTAAGTGTGAACAAAAAGGTCAGGCAGGTGGGGGCAAAATATGTTACTCTGAAGGTGATGGCGTGGGAGGACCATACCCTGCAGTTGAGGAGGAACTTGGCCTGTTCAGCTGTGATGTTATAGACTAGGAAGGAGGTAGGGAGGTTGGACAGTTTTGTGGACGGTTTCAGCCTCGGGGCTGCCACGCTCGCTTCCTGGGCATTTGTAATTTCGGCCACTGCAGTCAGTATCTTAGCTCTAATGAAATTGTGGGAGTTTGTGTCTCTGGCTTTGGTGTCAAAGGGGACTGCTATCAGCTTTTCGCCTGGGTGGGTGTCCCACTCCTCAATGAGTTTGAGGTCGATGTTGTCAAAGGGCGCTGTGGGGTGAATGTCCTGTATCGGGGGCATGGGGCCGGGGGTGTATTTGTCAAGAGTGTTCCTAGCGGGGAGTCTACCGGTCCTCCCCAGGTTGTCGTTCTCTACCTCCTCAAGGTGTGCTATGATGGATGACATTCTCAGGATTGGGGTCATCACGGAGGGCTGCAGGCATATTCCGAGCATGTTCTGGGTGGGGGTCGAGGGTAGGCTGCAGTGGAGGGGGGCAGGCGTCATGTCAACATCTTGCGGGATGACGAAGGACAGCTGGGGGGTGTTCACAGTTGTCCTCAGGGGTGGCATTGGGGAGGTAGGTTTTACAATCCTAGAGACGGACTTGCAGTTTCTGAGCTGCTACCGCTTAGTCATAAATAAAGTCACGGGGTTTGGACAACGGGCCGGGTTGCTGACAAAGCGCGAGAGCGGTGACCTGCACACTGCAGGGGAGAGGACAAGGGAGAATGGCAATAGAACTTGAATTCACAGAGAACAAGACTAGAACGAAGAGACAAGGTAAACTACAAGTCCTTTAAATACTGCTACAACAATTCTCTTTTCTGTGCTTTTCCTATGTTTTCCGGAGACGCATAAGTGTGGCTAAATATAGAACAGGAGTATATGAGTCTGGGCTGAGGCTAGAACAACAAGTCTGCTGGCAGAGAAATCCAAAGAGAAGAACTATTTTGAGCTTTTCCAGAAAGGAGAAGTAAGGATCTGAAACGATTGATGTCTTGATCTGTGATCGTGACAGTAGGGGGGGATGGGGAGTTCTCACTCATGTGCGTCAGTAGGTTGATTGGAGGGGGGGTCACAACTGGTTTGGACTGGGGGTAGGTCACTGGGAGCCCTAGTTGCATCAGGGGTGGGGTGATCAGTGGCATTGGGGCTTCGGGCATCACTGGAGTGGTTGGTGGTGGGGATGGGGGGTAGTGCGTTTCCCATGTCCGGTGCAGCCTTGGGTTTGTTTGCCTGGGGGTTTTCTTGTGGGGGGTTAGCTTCAGTTGGGGGGGTGGGCACTTGGTAACTCACTGTTGTGGTTGCGTTTCTTTTTAGCCTTGCGGGCTTCGTCCGTGCTCGCAGCCGGTCCACTAGATATGGCAACACGGGCTGTCATAGTGGATTTCTCCCTCACTGTAGGCTCAGAGGTGGGTTCCAGGGTGGGGGGGTCCAGGGCGGGGGAGTGGTCAGCGGTGGTCATTTATTGAGCTCGGGGTGGGGTTCAACGTACTGGGGTAGTCCTTTTAACTTGGTGAGTGGGGGTCAGTACCACCCAGGCTCTGGGTGGCATCCTATCCTTAGTGATGGTTGGTTGGGTCAGAGTGGGGGCGTAAGTCATCTTGTGCAATTGTCAGCCTCTTCTTTTCGCTTACAGGTGGTTACTAACTTTTTCTTATTTATTATCCACGTGGTTCATAGGTGTGCATTCCGGTGCTTAGAAAAAAGGGGGGGTATTGGCACCAATGTCTGCTGTCATGGTCAGCATTCAGGTCTCATCCTTCAGCCTGCAGTGTTCCTGTCTTAGTCAGGGGGAGGGGTTTAGGTTGGTTGCTGGGGGTTCGTTTGGGTGGACTCATGTGGGGGATATCTTGGGGTGTGTTCCTGTTGACTTTATGGACAAGGTTTGGTCTTGGGTGGTTGTACCCTTACAGCCTTTGTTTGGTAGGGGTGGGGGTATGTGTAACGCCGTCACTGGCGTTAGTCCGACTTGGACTTCGTAAGGGCGTAGAACGACTTAGCAGATGTCGCGACTCGTATGGTCACGTGACGATAACACGCGGTCTCGTTAGACACGCGGTCTTGAAGAGCACTAGGATGTGGATCACTAGGCGTAGACGACGGAAGACGACTCCCTCTGCCAGAGGCAAGCGAACAACGAGTCCGAGAAGGAGGAGGCACTGAAGGAGAGGCGGGAACGTGGTGACGATTCAAGAAGACCAAGATGGCGTATCTTGGTCTTTGCGTACTCCTACTTATACATGAAGGGGACAGCTTTAAAGCTCCCCTATGAACCCCGAGACGAGTCGCGTAAGTAGCTCGAACCCTACTACAACGATACTAGGAATGAGTCATGGTACACTAGCATGTGATACCACGACCGCTGACTGATGCTATGAGTCCGTGACCGATTACTGCTTACGAGGGAGCCACGACCGTATTTGTAAGTGTCCACGACGAGAATCGTTACATCACCCCCTTTTCAGCTGCGACGCCCACGGCGCCGAACCGGCCCCATGTTTCTCATCCAGCCCTGCTGCTTCTCTCCGATACGTTCTATGATGTCCGCCATCTCGAGGCGGAATTTGCTGCGGGCGAGCTCCCCTTTGATCTCGCCGAGGGCGAGGGCGAGGTGGTGGAGGCGCTGTTCGACGCGCTCAGCCTCTTGCGTGTACGAGCGGAATCTGTGCAACTCAGCTTTGGCCGACACGTCCTGCAACTCATTCACCGCCTTGTCCACCCGATGCCGATTGGCATGTCCCACCGCGAACATTACGAGGTCCTCCGGCGCATAGTGGGGCTTGCCACGCTCACGGACCATGGGCTCCGCGTACAGCGGCTTCGAGTAGACCTTGTCGCTGTCGTCGACGAGGGCGATGACGCGGGGGTCGGCTGCCATCACCACCTGTACGAAGGCGGCCTGGCGCGTTATCCCCTGCGCGTCGGTGATGAGGTAATGGACGAAATCGTCCGCTTTGTTAACTTTGTAGCCCACAGGGGGCTTGGCCGCACTGCCGAGACGGCGCTGCAGGCGTACGGTGGGGTGAAGTGGGGGTGCGTCGAGACGGACGTCTCCGCGGTAGAGAGGGCGACCCAGCGAGTCGCAGGCGTAGGGGGTTTCGGTCGGTGCGTCAGAATCGCGCGTAGTGAGAACATCGGGATGCTCAGCTGGGTACCACTCCATCAACTCGAGCTCGGGTTGCTCGTACACTGCGCCTTCAGCATCGCGGTGAATGCGGCGCGACGCTGCAGAGTCCTCGTCCTCCTGATCACCGCCGTCAACATCTGCTCCCCCTTCCACTGTTGCGCAGATGGCTTCCAGTCCTGCGTACGCATCCACTCCTGCCAGCGCAGCGTCGCAGGCGTGGGCGTTTTTTTCTTCCGTCCAGTATTCGATTCGTACCGGGAGAGGTCGAGGTGAGGCAGTCTCACTGTCTGGGAGAGCTGCACGAAGCCGATGCACTTCGGCCTCGGTGAGGGGCGCGGCGTTGAGACGCTGCCCGTCCTCGGACATGAGCCAGTAGGTGGCGGGGTTGGTGGTGCCGTCGTGGTAGGTGGCCGGGAGGATGGAGGCGAGAGCGTTGACGAGCTCTTGGTGGGTGACGGGTCCCGTGTTTCGGGCAACCTCAGAGATGGCGTCGGCAGCAGTGGGAAAAGACATGAGTGAGAGGAGTGAAGAGAGGAATCCAGTGTGAAGAGAAGAAGGGGATGTTGCTCCTCGTCGAATCTTCGTCCCTTTTATGTGCTTCGTTGGTGGGATTCGACTCCGCTCGAAGTCCGCTATTGCGTCATCTGCGAACACGTCATCCTTATTGACCCACTGATTGTCCGAGTCGGAGTAGCCTCTCCACTGCACGAGATATTGTAGGCGCTTCCCTTTGCCGAATCGCCGGACGTCTAGAATCTTCTCGACTTCGTATTCTTCCTCTCCGTCTACAAGATCCGGTGGCGGGCGTTGAAAGTTTTCGCCATGTATGGCCGTTTCTTTGTAGGGCGTGAGAAGATCGATGTGAAACACTGGGTGAATGCTCCACTGTGTGGGAAGTTCGAGGCGATACGTGACAGGGGACATCACCTGAGAGATCCGAAAGGGGCCATGTCGCCGTGCTGCGAGTTTTGCCGTTGGTTGGTTGGTGCGGAGGTGACGTCCCTCTAACCAAACATAGTCCCCTTGCTCGAAGCGGGGGGTGTCCTTGTGTTTTACCCATAGAGCCTGGGCCTTCTTCATCAATTCCCGAGCTTCCATCCGTGCTTCTCGGAACTGTTCGAGCCTTTTCGTCACCTGCGGTATGGGCGACGGCTTATCCAGCCAATCGGCGCGTGGGTCGTACCCCATGAGTAGCGAGAAGGGGGACTTCTTTGTCGATTCATGGGGCCAGTTGTTGTGCGCGAATTCCGCTATTGGGAGTAGGGGCGCCCAGTTATCTTGCTGCTCGTTGGCCCAGAAGCGCAGATACTGTTCCAGCCACTGATTGGTGCGCTCTGATTGTCCGTCGGTACGTGGATGGTAAGCGGTCGAGATATTTTGTTGGATGCCTAGGATGTGGCATAGTTCACGTGTGAATTTCGACGCGAACCGGGGGTCTCGGTCGCTGATGATTTTGGACGGTAGTCCGAACCGTCGGAACACGTGAGTGACGTACAGGGCGGCTGTTCCTTCTGCGCTTATCTCTTCTCTACAGGGGATGAATATGGATGCCTTCGAGCAGTCGTGGTCGGTGATGGTGAGGATGGAGTCCTGTCCTTCCGACTCGGGGAGCTTGGTGATGAAGTCAAGGGCGATGGTCTCGAACGGGTTGGCGTCGACAACAGGCGTGATAGGGACGAGGGGAGCGCGTATTGGGCGGTTGTTCACCTTATGTCGTTGACAGTCCGCGCATCCCTTGACATACTCGCGGACATCGTTCTTCAACTCTGGCCACCAGTACCTTCGTTCCACTAGTCGTGTGGTGCGCGCGATCCCGGGGTGTCCATGTACGGGGGGGTCGTGATGAAGGGAGATGAGTATTCGTTTGTCCGCTGTCGTCCCCGTGATTACTCGTCGGCCTTGGCGATACCAGATACCTTCGATTTCTTTGAGTTGTTGGGGGTCTTTCCAGTAGTGGAGGAGATACTCATCTTGTGGCGGCTCCTCGGACGGTTCAATTTGTAGGGTGCGTACGAGCACCTGTTCGGGGAGTACGACTACCCCTTCGTTGTCGTTTTCTCCTTGGTCGTAGTCGGGTCTTCGGGATAGTGCGTCTGCTCGCCCGTTGTTCTTCCCTGGTATGTGGTGAATCTCGAAGTCGTACTCCATGAGCTCGAGTACTTCCCTGGCTACTCGTCTGCTTATCTTTTGTGGACTTTTCCAGTACTGGAGGTTCATGTGGTCCGAGAAGATCTTGATCTTGTGTGGCGACCCTGCTAGGAAAGGCCTCCAGTGTCGCAGAGCTTTGACGATCGCTAGTAACTCGAGGTCGTAGATGTCGTAGTTTCGTTCTGCCTCGTTGAGGGTGGAGGAGTAGTATCCGATGGGATGTCGTTTCCCGTCGGCCTTTTTCTGCAGTAGTACTGCTCCCAGAGCAAATCCGGACGCGTCTACTTCGAGTTCGAATTGGTCTGTGAGTGTCGGGTGCGCGAGTACCGGCTCTTCGGTGACTAAGGTTTTGAGCCTTTGGAAGGCGCGTTCCTCTTCGTCGGTCCATGTCCATTCGGCGTCCTTTCTCGTGAGTTTGTTGAGCAGTCGTGCGTGTGTGGCAAAGCCGCGAATGAAGAGTCGGTAAAAATTGCAGAAGCCGAGGAAGGAGCGTACGTCACGGACCTTCGTAGGCCAAGGCCAGTCACGAATGCTGGAAATTTTTACTGGGTCCATGCGTGTCACCCCCTTTTCAAGGATTACCCCCAGGTAATCCATTCGCGGTTGGTGGAAGAGGCACTTCTTGAGCTTGAAGTAGAGGTCGTGTTCGAGGGCAACGGCAAGCACGTCCTGGACAGCGCGTATGTGGGCCTGTAAGTCGGCGGGATCACGGGTGGCGATCCCGATGTCGTCCATGTAAACGCGTATCACTGTGCCGAGGAGTTCGTGTTTGCTGATGGTGGGTCCGAAGATCTCGTTCATGAATGCCTGGAAGGTCGCTGGGGAGTTAGTGAGTCCGAAGTACATAACCCTCGGTTCATAAAGGCCGTAGCGTGTTTTGAAGGCTGCTTTCGGTTCGTCTCCCGCTTTGATCCTTACATTGTTGTATCCCCAGCAGACGTCCAGTTTGGTATAGGTGTGTGCGTGTCCTAGATCTGTGATAAGTTCCGAAATGAGCGGTAAGGGGTATTGATTTCGAATGGTGCAGGCGTTGATACGCCGGTAGTCCTGTACGGGGCGTAGTTTCCCGTCCTTCTTTTTAATGAAGAAGAAAGGGGATGCATACGGGGATTTTGACGGTCGGATGTATCCCTTTTTCAGCTGTTCGTCGAGAAATTCTTTCAATTGGCCGTCTTCTTCCTGGGTCATGGGGTAGACTTTACAGTCGATCATTGCCGGAGTGTTGGGTTTGAACTCGATGGCGTGGTCCCACGGACGCGAGGGTGGGAAGCGGTGAGATGCTTCTTCGTTGAACAGCTTGGCAAACTGTTGGTACGGCGTCGGTAGTTCCACTTCTTTGGTGTGTTGTCCTGCCTGGATTGCGAGTTCCGTTGCGGTTGTTCGCAGCTGACACTGCTCTTCGAGTTCGGAGAGGATATCATTTTTGTCTTCTTCGGTGATCATTCGCCCGATCACTGTTTGTGTCGGAGTGGGATGTATCGAGCGAAGGACTATCGGCATTGCGGCTTCGTGAATGACGGCATGAGTCCAGCTTATCCTGGGCTCGTACGTGGACAGCCAGGGGTAACCCAGAACCAGATCCTCGTCGCTGATGTCCGTGACGAGGAATCGCATCACCTTGTGGATTCCTTTAGTTTGTACATCTAAATCCGTATAGTGTGTGATAGACCCAGCTTGGTTTTCTGTCTTGTTGATGTTATATATCTTTTTGGGGCGGTCTAGAACCTGCAACCCTAGTCCCATCCGCTTGGCGAATGCGGGACGTATGAAGTTGTCGGTTGCCCCCGAGTCTACTAATCCTTTAACGTCGGCCATGGCGTAACTTGTGCGAATCGATACTGGAATTCGAAGCGAACGGTAGCGAGTCATGATTACAGAGTTACAATTAACCGCCCTCACCCAGGCCGATGGGTTTAGGCGTCCGGAAAACCCTCTTTTCCCCACAGGTCCTGGAGGACCATATCTTTTACTTCGTCGCTTTCCCCCTTGATGTTGCTCAGCCAATTTTGTGCGCGCTGCTGCGGGGTTACCACTGCCGCTCGCGCAGTTGTGGGTTCTTGTTCTTGGGTGTAGTAGTCAGTTTCCGTGGCTCGACTGGTCGACGGACGAGTCCATTGACCTCGTCTGGGTTGTCGCGGCTGCGAGCAGTCACGTGAGAAGTGTCCGGTCTTACTGCAGTTATAGCAGACGACTTCCCTCATGTCTCGGCGTTGTGCGCCTGGCCCTGCTCTTCCTCTTTGTGGGACGTATGTAGTAGGCGGTCGATTGTAGTCCCCCACTTCTGCGACGCGGACTCGGGTTCGATCTGCAGAGGTGTCCATCGCGTTCGGGTCGAAACGCGGATGACTGTTGCGAGGTGGTGGTGGCGGCATCCACCCTGTTCGTGGAGCATTCCATCTGGGCGTGCCGGGCAGCGGTGGCGGGGCGCGGGAGGTTCGATTGATGTTGAGGCGGGCCTTCATGTGAATGAACTGCTTCTGTCGTCGCAGTGCGCTTGTCTTCCATTCTTCGAATGATCGGGGTTCATCGAGCTCGTAGATCTTCGTGAACAGCGCTTGGGGTAGTCCCGCCGTAAATCGGTCGATCGTTTGCAGGTCGTTGAGACGATAGTGAGCTCGGCGGGCCAACTGTTCGAACTTGGTGACGTACGAATCAATATCCTCGCCGACCATTCTGAATCCCCTTTGCAGTTCCGCCTGTGCCTGTTCTTCTTCAAGGGTATTCGCGAATCTCCCCCTAAACTCTTGTGTTACGTGGGTCCACAGTTGCCCGTTGTATTGGTCGACTCCGTTTCATACTGTTTCGTTGAGCCATTCAAGAATGGATAGGGTCCATTCGCTGACGTTGAGTCCTTTGATAAATCCCAAGAAGAGGAGGGACCGCCGGTAGCAGTTCAAGAAGATTGGTGCGTCTAAATTTGTGCCCCAGTAAATGTGCCATTGCATTAGAAAGGTCTCGTACTTGGTTCGGTCCCCGTCAAAGACAGCGGGTGGGTCACCCGTTAATCTGTCGGATCCTCGTGGCAGGGCCTCCGGAGGGGGGAGTCCAGGGGGTCCTCCACCTCTTCCTCCTCCCCCTCCGCCTTCGCCTCCTCCACCTCCTCCACCTCCTGGGAATCCTGCTCCTGGGAAGTCGGGTGGGGGCCTTCTTCTGTGCGGGTCGCCTCCCGGTCCTCCCGGTCCCGGTGGGTCCGGTCGGTCGGGTCCCACCGCTCTGTATAAGGCAGCGTCATCCGCTGTCATGCGGTGTCCCGTTTCGGGGTGTATTGGAAGGAGGATGGCCTCTGCTTCGGCTTGGATTCTCCGGGCTTCGATTTGCGCCGGGTCTTCGATCGTTGTTGTTATGGTGGTCATGTCTGCGGGGGATCGTACTTGGATTTGTTCTGGTTCTGCAATATGGAGGGACTCAGCTCTAATAATCAACGGTCCCGTTTCTTCTCCGTGTGAGCTTTCCTGTTCTTCGGTAGTGGAATCTTCGCTTTCTTCGTCCTCGGAGGGGGCTGGGGTACAGGGTTCAGAAGTACTTGGATCGTTGTCTACGACTCCGTCGATCGGCCCCCAGTTTTCTCTCGTAGGTAGGTTTCTTGCGTCAATGTCGCAATTGTAGCTTCGTCCTGTGGGTCGTACGATGTCCCACCTGTTATCGATGGGGTTCCACGTGACCTCGGTCCAGCACAGGTGGTCGAAGTTAAACTCGATTGGGCGGTACCGTGTAGGTCCTGACGCGAAGTCGACGAAGTATCCTGTGTCTCCTCGATACTCCCTCCACCTTGCTGCTTCGAGGAATCGGATTGGTACGTTGCGGTCTCCTCTTCGTTCAAGGCTATACGGCCTAAAGTCTCTCCACTGGTCTCTGGTCGTAAACGCCACGGTGATGATCTTGGTCTTAATGTAACGCCGTCACTGGCGTTAGTCCAACTTGGACTTCGTAAGGGCGTAGAACGACTTAGCAGATGTCGCGACTCGTATGGTCACGTGACGATAACACGCGGTCTCGTTAGACACGCGGTCTTGAAGAGCACTAGGATGTGGATCACTAGGCGTAGACGACGGAAGACGACTCCCTCTGCCAGAGGCAAGCGAACAACGAGTCCGAGAAGGAGGAGGCACTGAAGGAGAGGCGGGAACGTGGTGACGATTCAAGAAGACCAAGATGGCGTATCTTGGTCTTTGCGTACTCCTACTTATACATGAAGGGGACAGCTTTAAAGCTCCCCTATGAACCCCGAGACGAGTCGCGTAAGTAGCTCGAACCCTACTACAACGATACTAGGAATGAGTCATGGTACACTAGCATGTGATACCACGACCGCTGACTGATGCTATGAGTCCGTGACCGATTACTGCTTACGAGGGAGCCACGACCGTATTCGTAAGTGTCCACGACGAGAATCGTTACAGTATGGGGAGCAGAGTGTCGTTCATCTGTCTTACTCTCGTGCTCTTGTGGAGCTCTGATTGGTTTCGGTGTGGGCTTATGTGGGTGCTGTTCAGTGTGGAGACGTACTCAATTTATTCAGTTCGATGTGTGTGTGTGTGTGTGTGTGGGCCACCTGTAAGTGAGGGTGGAGTGTAACGCTGTCACTAGCGTTTAGTCCGACTTGGACTTCGTAAGGGCGTAGAACGACTTAGCAGATGTCGCGACTCGTATAGTCACGTGATAACAATACGCGGTCTTATGAGACACGTGATTGTGACGGGCACTAGGGCTAGATCCACTAGGCGTAATTGATGTAAGACGACCTCCTCTGCTAGAGGCAGGTGAACGACAAGTCCTAAGAGGAGGAGGCACCGAAGGAGAGGGAGAAGCGTGGTGACGATTCAAGAAGACCAAGATAGAGAATCTTGGTCTTTGCGTGCTTCTACTTATACATGAAGGGGACAGCTTTAAAGCCCCCCTGTGAACTCCGAGACGAATCGCGTAAGTAGCTCGAACCCTACTACAGCGATACTAGGAATGAGTCATGGTACACTTAGCATGTGATACCATGACCGCTGACTGATACTACTGTCCGTGACTGATTACTGCTTACGAGGGGGCCACAACCGTATCGTAAGTGTCCACGACGGAAACCGTTACATGGAGGCTGTTCTACTGCCATGGCAGTGATTTCCAGTCCTTCCAACCCATCCTTGCCCCCCGGCTAGCCGTGGGAAACTGCACCACGCTGGTGGTTGCAGAACAAGGAGCCCCGCTGTTCTCTTTGATCACCCAGGTTGCCAGTGGGGATTATTACACATACTACAGACTGAGGAGTGATTTCCTTGTGTTGAGGCTTGGTCTTCCACGAGTGGCTGTGGAGGTCAATTCGAACCTGCCAGATAGACCCACTGTGGACTTCTATCACCTGATGCTTCAGGTGGCCAGCATCGTCCGTTTTGCAAACAGCTTCATCAATGTATACAAGCAGAAGAAGTCCTTTATTTTTGTTGTGATATTCATCAGCCACACTGGGCTGGCTGACTGCTACCTTCTCTATCAGAGAGGGGATTCCCGAATGGTACGTTCCCTGTTTACAGTGCCATCAAAACCTTAATACTCAACTTGAACTGCCATAGGTTTGGTGCAAACAACAGCGCTTCAGACTTTCAGAGGAGGATGATTGTGTAGAGTTCGCACTTGAACTCTACAATCTTGTGTCATTGTTGGAAAACAAGAGCAAGAATGATGATACACATGGGAGGGTCACGGTCAAAGAGCTTATAGATGTTGGTAAGCTTGGTGAGGCCCGGGGCCTGTTGGCATTCACTAAGGCTCCAACCATTTAGTTTATGTTTACTCAACAGCCAGTAAATAAACAGTAAACCATTATAAACTGTTTAGAGACAGTAAATACTATTTATAAAACAATTTGCATTGATACTTCAAGATGGCCACTGTAGCAAATATATGAAATGTGATGAAAATAGTAACTTGAAAATTAACTCTTACTAACATATTCAACAATTAACCCTATGTTGTGTTATGGCCTTAATTGCAGCTAGAGCCAACATTTTTGGGATTCTACAAGTAGGAAATAAAGTCTAAAGATGTTTGTGGAGGCAAACAATTTAAAATGCCAGGGCAACTCTAAGTCATCCAATTAGGCATTCTTCAGTTACCATGTGATATTTTAACAAGATACATAATACAACCTCTATAATATTCTGTGGAAAATAAAATCTACACTGTCTACATATTATGCCTTGAAGTTACATTGACAATATTTAATTACCTTATCAACATTTTATGTATGAATTGTGAATGAAAAATACCTGTTGTTATAGATGCCTAAATTTTATCAATGGTAAAAGGGTATTTTCCATCCAGTGATGGTTATATATCATTAGGCTAAATTCAGATTGAAAAATTATGTTAAAATGATATTTACTTGATATAATCTTGTTACAATCTCTTTTGTTGGAAAGTGGATATTCTTCTGCAATGTTTTACATAAAAATAGGTTAGAAAAATGCAAATGATACTTCTTTATTTCAAGTCTAAATGGTGTTGGCTACTGGTTTGGCTCTCATTTTAAAGCTATATCTAGATGAATCCTGAAATAATAATATATTTTCCCACTATAAATTGTGGAAAATGTTATATAAATACCATTTTAATATCATTTTTTTAACATGAATCTGGCTTAATAGTGTATAAATATCAGATTCACATTTTTGACCATAAAAAATGAAGGAAACGGAATTGCCTCTTGTTATAGAAGTGTTAAAATTGTCAGCATAAAAGAGGTAATTTCCATCCAGTGTGTTCAGGGCCAAGTTCAAAGTATTCAACAGTGTTCAAAAATGTTGAACATATTAATTAATTAGCACACTTAAATCTTCTGATCAGAGGCCAAATGTGGATAACAGTTCCTTTAGAGTCTAAAAGGGTCTTGGAGTAACTGTTTACTGTTTACTATTTAGTTTATTTACTTCATACCACCATGCCAGTAAATACATGGTAAAAGTAAACCATGTAAATAGTTGTCTTAAACTTAAATGGTTGGAGCCTTAGCATTCATTGGCAAAACCCCTGGCAAGCATCCAGCCAACGACAATGGAGGAAACCAACCTCAGGCTGGTCCCAGTATTCGCCAGAGGGGTGGCAGTTAGTGATGGGAAAGTTCAGTTCAGTTCAGTTCTTTGGACCTTTTTGCTAAACCCCGAACCGGACTCTTGGTTTGGTTCGGGGTGTTTGGCCGAACCCCCGAACTGAACCCTCAGTTCAGGTTCACATCAGTCCAGTTTGGTTCAGGGAGCGTCTGAACGCCGAACCGAACACTATTGACCAAAAATGAGGGACGGTGCTTATGTAATCAAACCAAGCGTGCAGAGTCACCAGGTAGTGTACCACAAAAGATGTAGATTAACGCTTTTGGGGTATAGTTTGAAAGAGAATTCAATTCAGATGGTTTCTAAAGTCTATGTATGACCCTACAGAAGGTAAATATTGATGAACAGCATACATAAAGAGCATACTCACAGTGGACTGGGAAGACTGTGGTGAGATATGCAGGTAGGCTTGAAGCAGCAACAGAGAGATCTAGCAAGTGAAGCAGATGTGGAGTCTGGCACACAACAGATGAGAACTGGTGTTTATACAGAGTAGAAGACATACCTGGCACACAACAGATGAGAACTGGTGTGGTGCCAGTGCGTACAGGGTACACTACTTATCAAGGGGGGGGCGGAACCGGAATCCCGCACTGGGGGTGGGGTAGGGGGGGGTGGTCCAGACCGTGAAAAAAAAAAGTTTGACTTGGGCGCTTTTGCGGGCATCTATCTCGTCCTCCTTGTTTACACCCTTTGCACACATTCCAAGACCCATCCCTTACCATACAGCATCCACCAGGCTACTTGGATTCCAAGTCAAGTCATCGCCACTTTGTAATCCCCCTCTTAATCGCTTGGCCTTAACCACTCTCAAGGCACCTTTGGAGTTCGTGCAGAACACCACACCCGTCATCGGACTTGGAGAAGGAAGGCATTGTTGTGCGTCACCATGCATCATGCATCATGTCTTGATTTCTGAGCTCCATTCTCATTGCCCCTAAGTTTATTATCCCTCAACACCCACCCAGATCCTTGTGTCCGTTTGTTGCACCTACACCATGCTCGATCCCCCTCTACTCTGCTTACCACTCCTTTCCTTTCACTATGCTCTTGACTTAGTCTCTGAACACATTGTATATGGCTCACATGTATATAACCTGTTGTTCTTGACTCATAAATGACACCTTGTTGACCTCTTCCTCCCTCTAAGTTTCAGGCTTTCAGCATCTAACGTTGCTCTGCACCAATCTAGCCAGTCCCAAAGTTCAGGACAGCTTAGAAGTCTCACCGCCATTGCCTTTGTCTGCTGCCCTCAGTTTCCTGTTTTTGTTGCCCGAGTCACTGTCCTCGGGCCCAGCCTTTTTTCGTCCATGCTGCCCTCAGATATTGCTTACATTGTCTTAGCCCTCAACCTTAGATCCCTCTCACTCGTCATTCCTTTCGCTCTCGCTCACCCTTACCTCGCTATGGGCCATTGTTGACACAATCCCTTCGCAAATGGCTCGCAAGCCACTCGTAGACAGGCCACGCATTCCCGCGCCTTGTGCCGCCTTCAAACTCACATGGACTTGGCTCCATACATCGTCTTGCCTTTCTATTCCCCTTCATTTCTCCTTTCTCCCACCAGTCTTGTCTTAGAATCAGACCTTGCATTGCACATTTGCACCTCCCGGCTCAGAGGACAAAAACTTTTGCTCCGACACTCCTCTCCTTGGGTTATCCCAAGCCCATCTCCTTAACCCCCTGCTGTAAGGATCTGGCCTCGCGTGGCATTGCTGCCATATCGGTCATATCGTCTCAACTTCCCACAGCGTCGCACCAGCATTCGCCATCGATCTCAACACCCTCTTTCTCTCTCTCTCTCCCACTCGCTTCTCCCTCGCCATCGCCTGCCTTCGCCTCTCGTCACCATGGACCGCCGTCGGCACCAACCCCCTTTGCAAGATGCTTCCCAGCCCCCGTACACAGGCCGTGCCTCCTCGCGCCTCGTGCTGTCTTTGTCCCTCAAATACCCTGTCTTGGTCGCACCGCCCATCTCCCTTTGAAGACGTCAAGCTTGCCACACCCGTTCTCGCTGCCTCGGCCACGATGTCCTATTGTCGTGCGTCATTGTATCTCGGTTCTCTTTGTCCGCTATTCTCTTTCAGTTTCTCGTGTCCACGCCCATCCTTACGGCCTTGATTCCGCGTCCCGATTGTCCTCGCATCCTGTTTCGTCTCGTCCCCCTATGCCACCCATTTCCCTATACTCTTACTCTACTTACTGGACTGGGTAGCTACAGTCTCATTTGTGTTTAAGCCCACGCTCTTGACTCAGAAATATCAGTCTAGTCGTGTTTTCCCTCTTTGCTCTTGTTCTGCGTGATCCCGGTTTGAGTGAGGCCCGCTGCTCAGGCACTCTTACTCTGGTCATTGCCCTCGCCGCCTCGGACGGCATTGCCTCTTGTTTGTTTAGATCTCGCTCCCACTTGCCCTCGCTCCCGCTCTCATCCGCTCGCAATCACATCGGCCTTAGCCTTTGCGAGAGCTCCGGACTTGGCTCTCCCCCACCTCTGTAACCTGCACGGAATCCCAGCAGCTCTCCCCTCGCGTCCCCCCCAGCGTGCCGCACTCGCGCGCAGCCTTAGCAACTCGAACATGATGCGTTTCCAACACAGGTGGCCACCTATGCGGAGTTTTGCGTCATGCAGAAGCGTGCGCAACTAACTGTTGGCAACCGCTTGACCCAGTTGCTCCGTGCAGCCCACCGTTCTCGTTTCCGACATTGCCGCACTCATGCGCGGCCCTAGCACTTTGATACCAGTGTATCCGCAATCGGCAGAGGCCTGCATACAACATCTTTCGCCCCGCTGAGGCCTGTGCAACTGCAAGCAATTCTTCACACCCCTCCTCCTATCCCGCTTCTTGTCCCTCACTCTTCCACTCTATACCTTTCCCCTACATACCTTAGCTTAGTAGGGTTCTTGTATTTAAACCCGGGCCCTTGCTGAATACTCGGCGGTCAAGTATTGAGAAAAAACAACATATGTGGGAAAAATATACCATAGAAGGAAGGTGGGTGGTGGTGGGGGGTTCAGCCCCTATCAAAAAACAAAAGTTTGACCCCAGGTATTTTTTCCCGGTCCCGCCCCCCCCTTGCTACTTATACTCCTACAGAGGGTGATGCTAGTAACAGCAAGTCACAGTAAATACAAGGACACATTGTTCTGTACATGGACAAAGGAGTGGATACAAAGAGAACAAGGCGTAGAGAACAAGAAGAGTCCAGACTATGATATCATAGTGACATCACAATAAAGATAAGGAAACAAAGGGAAGTACATGAGCGTAGTACAAGGGCAATCCAGAGTGGTCCATGATGTCATGTACATGTGATGTCATAGATAAGAGAATACAAGAAGTCCGAGATTGTAAAGATCAAAATAATCTAATCTACAAGTCCTGTATATCTAATCTAAAGCAGTCCGTTATCTGCATGTCCATTTGAGCCGCTAAGTGCGCTCAGGCCACTTATCAACAAATATGACCCATTATGTCCTCATCATCGCCATTACTACAGTCACCGCTGTCATTGAGCCACCATTGTCACAATTGCAGCCGCCGTCGTGTTGTCGCACTGTTGCGTCACTGTAGTTGCAGTCTTCGTGATCCATTGTTGGCAGTGTCGAGTCGTGCGTCCGTGGCATGCCCGTGACATTGTCGCGGTCTTCGAGTCGCAGTCGTGGTTGGCGCAGGTTGTCGCCGATATTGTGGATGCGTTCCCGCGCTCGTGATGATCATGTGGTCATGGTCCGTTGTTGGTGGTGTGTGCAACTCAGGGCTGCCTGCTGCTGCTGCTGCCATTGTCGTCGTCATGCTAGGGGTTGCGGGTAGCTTGGAGGAGCTTAAGTGGGTAGAGTACCTCTGCTATAGTTGGTCTGACACTCATGTAGCTCTGGTGAGGTCAGCAGCAAAGGCCCAGAAAAGGCAACGCAGCTCTGAATTGGGTCTGCGTCAGCACCTTGTCCCGTGTCATCATTGTTGCTAACGCCGCACCAGAAGGTGGGCTTGGGGCACGGGTTCCCGCAGTCGTCGCTACCCCCGCTGTCATTGTCAAAGCCATCGTCTTGGGGCTGCGCAAGTGCACCACAGATCTGTGTGAACGCCGTAAGCTGCTGGTCAAGCGTACGGGAGTTCACCCGTTCACACGCGACTGTCCATGCCAGTTCCACTCAACCTCGGTCTGTCGCATGCAAGTTAAGCGGCGTCCACACAATCTTGGCATCAAAGTCTGGCTCTGTTGCATGGAGCTGGAGCCTCGTCCCATCGCCCTATAAGGACTGCCCCTGCGCCACACAGACGCAACACGTGAGGCGGGGGAGAACACGAGCTACACGAAAAAGTCAAGGATGAGCGTCTGCAGCGCGATGTGTGAGGAGACGCCACCTAAGTTTGTGCTATGATACCGCCGTGGAAGGAAAGGAAATCGAAGTGGGGAGGGCAATTTGAGGCCGCGGCAACAGAGCTGGTACAGTGGTGGCCGTTGAGGTGGCCGTGGCCGTGGCGGTCGAGATGGCTCGTATGCGTGAGGGGAGATGGCCATTACCGTCCCGCACTGACTAGAGATGAAGGGAAAAAAAAAAAAAAGAACGACAAAGGAATAAGATGTTGTATTGTATGCATACCTGAGAGCATCACTTGACCGGGAAATTGGAGAAGGTGGCTTAAAGGAGTGGAGCTTGAACGGGGGAGGGTGGCATGTATCGTGCGCACTCAAGAGCGTCCAACCGATGGGCAGTTGGGGAAGGCGGTGGTGCGTAAGTATGAGGCGCCAAAGCTGCATCATGCGTGTGATGAGGCAATCCGGGTGGAAGTCGGCGCTGTTTGGGAGCTCGAGGCCCTTGGCTCTGGATATCGACGGGATGGTCTTGAACATTTGAATGTTGAACTGATCTGGGTGAATAGGGGAAAGTGGTAAGGAGCCAGGCTACACTGTCGTCAGTTGTTGTTACAGCAAAGTCCATAATGGGGGGCCCCTGTTAGTAGCCAAGCTGAGTCTGCAGAGGTTTTGATAACTATGCCGAAGTTTTTTCTCACGAGAAATTATTTGTAGTAATTAAAAAATGAAAATTTTATAATAATTAAAAAGAAAATAACTAATTCGGCAGACAAATTTCGATACTAAGTCGAACTCAAGGCAACACCAATTCTTCGAACACGCTCCAGTCGAGTTCAAGAAAAAAATTAAATTGTCTGGTGGGATAGGAGAGCAAGTAATCCACTACTGCACAAGCAGGTAGGTACAGAGTGCGAGCCTTGGTCAATGCGCCACTGCCAGACGCTCAGTGGGCTTGCTGGCACATACACATTGGTTTGCGCGAACAGGCCAGTTGTTGACATTGCCAATGAAAGAAAAAATAGTGACAAATGCTGCCCACTACACTCGCAAGTGGTGGTTGTGAACGATGTAGGTACCAGATTGACTATTGTACATCCTGGTCAACGCACCACTGCCACTCTGTGAGCCTGCTGGCACATGTGCATTGGTTCGCGCATATGGCCAGTTGTTGACATTGCCAATGAGAGGGGAAATAGTGACAAATGCCATCTTTTGCTAGCCACTACACTTGCAAGCGGCGGTTGTGAACGACGTAGGCACCATTTGGACTGTCGTACACTATGAGTACAAATACACCGTCGAGCAAAGGTGTTGTCACCATTTGGTGACAACTTCCTTATTCGCAAATAATCGCAATGCCCCCTCGAGCACGTCAACTACGTGCGGGTACACGTACTGCCAGTGGCTCTGGTCCTGGTCCAGTTCCAAGCCCAGTGCTGCCACTGCCAGCGACACCGCCGGCAGTGCAACATTGGCCTTCTGCTCCAGCGCTGTTGCCATTTCCACCTTCGTATGCCCCAGGTGGCTATCCTGTTCCGGTTGGTGGTGGTCAGTATCCAGGTTACATTCCTGGTCTGGGTATGAACGCACCGCCGACCTATGCACAACCCTATGCCGCACTACCACCCTACCCTCCATTCCATCCCCACCTCAATCCTTACGCTGGGGCTAGTAACACTCAGTATCAACAATGGAATTATGGCCATTACCCCACTGGCCCATTTCTGAACCTCATCCCAAACCCAGGACCCCTGCTGTTACGATTTCAGGACCTCTTGTTGCTTTCCTTCTCTTTCTGATATTCCATTTCTGTTCTGGAACCCACCCCAAATCCCGTGGACTTATCCCGAACCACGCGCCTCACGATTTCGCTTCTTTCCACCTTCGCACGAACCCCCTTCTTGATTATCATTCCCCATTGTGCGAAAGGCTATGTTTCCGACTTGATTTGGCTTGCGCATCTTTCCGCACAATCCCCATGTTCTTATCTGATGGACATCTTGATAGCTCGCTGAGGCCTGTACCTCGGGATCGCGCCATATGTTTGTCACTGACAAACATCGTGTACTTGTATATAAGTCGGCTCATACCTAGCTTGTATGGTAGACTTGACTTCTTGTGTAATACCACATCTGTTGTCTCATGACCCCCAGTGAACTCGCCTTTGCGCTTGAGTTGAAACCCTACGCTCGCCTTTGCGCTTGAGCTTGTCCTGACCCCTCTATTATCCTTGTGTCCCGGGAGACCAAGTGATACTTGTGCATCATCATCTTCGGTCCTAACCGACCCGTGCCTTTCCATAACCCGTTGTGACTTAGGAAGTACACGCTGTAATAAACACCCCTGTGGTGGCATTACATTAAGTCAAGTCTCTCATCGTGGCGACTACCAGTCGAAGCCGAACACAGTTTAAACCCGAGTACATCCACCGTCTTAGCTCCGACGAACTCTCAGACAAAATCAAAGGAGCTGCGGTCTGGGGAGAACACAAAGGAGTCGAAGGATATTTTATCTTCGACCAATCAACCAAAACACACCGACAAATCCACTACCTTGAAGACAAACACCTGTGGGCATTTATTGACTACTCCCCAGCCGAAGGACAGTGGTATACAATCAGTGCAGTGCCCCTGACGTTAAACGTCAGGCCTATAAAGTCACGCAACCCCTCTGGAATTGACATCGACCTGCCCAGTGACTCGTCACCTAGCGTCCCTGTCCCCACAAGCAATCTCCCCTCATCAGCATTTCCGTCATACGCAATGGCCCAGCCAATACAATCCTTGGCCAACACTACTCTCACGAGCGGAGGAGGGGGAGGGAATCCCGCGTCAAGTGGGAGCGGAGGAGGAGCCCCAATTCCACCTAGTGGTGGTGGTGGAGCCCCACCCAGTGGAGGAGGAGCCCCAATCCCACCTAGTGGTGGCGGGGGTGCCCCACCAGGTGGCGGTGGTGGTGGCAGTGGTGGTGGCGCAGCCCCACCAATAGGAGCTGCAGGAGCCCCCCCGCACCAGGAGGCAATGGTCGACTCGGAGGAAACCCACCCCCAGTGTTTGATGGGAACAGAGAGCAAAGTCGCTCGTTCCTCTGAGCATTCACCATTTACAAAGGAATGAACCCAGACGTCGAACAATTGTCAGTCCCATACTGACGGGCAATGACCCTCCTCTCCTACCTAAGAGGACCACTCGTCGACGACTGGGTGGACGAGGAAACTAAATGGCTCGACGAACAAAAAACCGCCGGTGTCAACCACAACGAGATAAACTTATGGAATACAATCCATACCCACTTCACACAAGCTTACACAGACACGGGAGAACAAACCAGAGCCTGCAAGACACTCCAAACCCATAGCATGAAGGGAGAGGACATTGATTCATACATCGCCCAGTTCCAGACCCTAGTCACAAAGGCAGGCTACAACCCCGACGAAGCCACAACCCTGGAATTGTTCCAGGATGGACTTCCTAACCAGTTAGTAATCAACGCCATTCGCTTTCAACATCCTGTTACATGGGATGAATGGAAAGCCGCCGCCCGGCTCCAACAAGCTGAATACTTGATTCTCAAGGACCGGCTCGGAAAGGGCAGAACTCTGCGCCAGAAAAAGGGGGTACACAATCGGGACCAGTGGGTCCAAGCCCTCAGCAAGAATCGCGATCCGAACACCATGGATGTTGGACGTGCCCGAGCCAGTGTGGCCCTCACCGACTCTGACAAAGCCCAGCTTCAGAAAGAAGGACGATGTTTTCGCTGCCGTGTTCAAGGACACATCTCGCGTAACTGTCCACAAAAGGGGACGCGCGTTGCTGAGGCAACCACAAACCATCACACAACTCCCATTGCCCCTCCCCCAAATCTACCAACTCCTGCCGTCACTACTGTCGTCATACACGCTAATCGCATACTTTCGAATGAAGAGCAGGCTGACGCTCAGATTGCGGCGATGAAGGCTCAGACCCAGGACGTGCGCGACCTGATGGTAGAAAAGCTATTCGGACGAGAGGATTTTCCCGACACTTGAACCCGGCGGCCTGGGCTAGAGCTTTAAACCTAAATGTGTATCATAGCAGATATCGTTCCATGTGAATCCCAGTTCTGTTTAAATCTGCACACACCACGGCCGAAAGACAAGTTCTTGTTGACTCTGGAGCCACCGACAACTTCATATGTTCCAGTCTGCTCAAACGACTCCAAATCACCACACGTGATATTACAACACCTATCCACATCTGGAATGTGGATGGCACGCATAATCAGGACGGCGCCATTACCCAGTATACCGACCTCACAGTATGAACGGGCAAAGAAACCAGAACACTTTGCTTCCTCGTCACAAACCTAGGAAGGGACGAAGTAATTCTTGGATACCCCTGGTTCACGGCCTTCGAACCGAGGATCAAATGGGGAGACGTGACATTGAATGAGGAGTTTCAACCAGTGGTCATTTCCAGCCTTCACTTGTCGGACAAAGCCATGCCGATGGAAGCTTCCATCCAAGCATTGGAGACGTACCAACTCGACGAGGAGGCGTGGGAACAGCTCATGGACGATGAGCATGAACCCCAGATCGCATTCCTACGAAAGACAACAACCACATCTGAGCTGGCACAGAGAGAGGCAGCGACGAGGGAAGAGCGTACATTTGAAGAAATGGTCCCAGAAGAATATCACCGACATCGCAAGGTGTTTGATGAGGAAGTGTCGCATCGTTTCCCACCTTCACGAGTTTGGGACCACGCAATTGACCTCCTTCCTAACGCCCCAGCAGCACTAGACTGCAAGGTCTACCCTCTCGCTCAGAATGAAGGAAGTGCACTTATGACCTTCTTGAATGAACAACTCGCAAAGGGGTACATCTGACCATCAAAATCCCCCTACGCTTCCCCCTTCTTCTTTATCAAGAAGAAAGATGGGAAACTGAGACCCATCCAAGATTATCGACGGTTGAACGAGTTCACCGTCAAAAATCACTACCCCCTACCCCTCATACCAGAACTCATCGACTGCATAAAACCCGCACGCCTCTATTCGAAGTTGGATATTCGATGGGGTTACAACAACGTCCGAATAAAACCTGGAGATGAGTGGAAGGCCGCTTTCAAAACAAACCAGGGCTCCTATGAACCCCTGGTTATGTACTTTGGCCTCACGAACTCACCACCCACATTTCAAGCAATGATGGACTGGATCTTCCGACCCCTCATACTCACAGAGGAGGTAATTGTGTATATGGACAACATCCTAATCGCCACCCCCAACGACCTACCCCATCATCGATCGGTTCTCCACGAAGTCCTTCGCCTATGTGAAGAACACGACCTGTACATTAAACCAGAGAAATGCGCGTTCGAGGTGTACGAGATTGAGTATCTCGGACTGATCATTGGACATGGAAATGTGCGCATGGACCCTGTTAAGGTCAAAGGAGTCCTAGAGTGGCAAGCGCCAAAGACCCTTCGAGAAGTACGCACATTCTTGGGGTTCTGCAACTTCTACCAACGGTTCATTCGGGGATTCTCAACAACGGCATGCCCACTCCATAACCTCACACAAAAGAACACCCAGTGGCATTGGGGAACAGATGAACAAACTGTGTTTGATAGCATCAAACACGCCATCAGAAGGGAACCCACACTCCTATTCCCCGACCTCTCGAAACCCTTCGAACTTGAAGTGGATGCCTCCAACGTCGCACTAGGAGCCGTGCTTAACCAACTAGGCCCTGATGGCAAAATACATCCAGTAGCGTTCCACTCTGAATCCCTCAACCAAGTGGAATGCAACTACAACATCTACGACCGAGAACTCTTGGCAGTAGTAAAAGCACTACGCACATGGCGCACCTACCTGGTCGGATCTCCCCACAAAATCATCATCCACACCGACCACGCCAACCTCCAATATTGGAAGGAACCACGAAAGATCAGCAGGCGTGTAGCCCGCGAATTCTTAGAACTCTCCGAGTACGACTTCGTGTTGAAACATGTCTCGGGAGTGAAGAACAGTCGCGCGGACGCCTTATCACGACGAGCAGACTACGCGATTGACAAGGAGGACAAAAATGACGTTATAGTCCTCCCCGCTGAACACTTCATTCGTACCACGGAGACGTCCATGCATGACATGGACATCTGGACCCAAATATCACAAAACCTCGATGAAAAAGAGGTCCTACGATGGGTGGAGCCACATAACCTGAAAAAGCTCCAGGGATTATGGTGGAAAAACGACACTTTGGTTGTCGTGGGCGACAACAATCTTAAACGGGGGTAATCACTTTCTTTCACGACACTCCAGCCATGGGACACCCGGGAATCACAAACACATATGAACTCCTCCGACGAGATTACTGGTGGCCCAACATGCGGAAGGATGTGGAAGACTATGTCAAAGGCTGCGCTACGTGCCAAGCCAACAAAATAAACCCACACCGACAAAAACTGCATCTATACCCCATAACCACCGACCCAGACGCAGAGCCCTTCGAGGTTGTAGCAATGGACTTCATCACAAAACTCCCCCCCTCACAAGGATATGACTCCATCCTCACGATCACAGACCATGACTGCTCGAAAGCTGCTATCTTTATCCCTTGTAACGAGTCAATCACCGCAGAAGGAGTAGCGCGTCTCTACCTCCAACACGTGTACCCCCACTACGGAATTCCACGTAAACTCATCACCGATCGTGACCCCCGATTCACATCAGCATTCATGAAACAACTCTGCCAGGTCCTTGGGATCCGGCAGAACATCTCCTCCGCATATCACCCTCAGACAGATGGGCAGTCCGAACACACGAATCAGTGGCTAGAACAATACCTCCGTCCGCCACAAATGGGTCGGGGAACAACTATCCTTCCACCAAACCTACTCCGACATATACCCCCCCGACCCTAAACGACCCCATCCCCTATGGCTGCAGTCCACAGCAGCCAAAACCCTACCCTCCGGTCGCCGCCGTGCCAAACACACACGATGCTCCACCTCCACCCTCATGCAGGTGGCGACCAACCACGCCTTCACCGGAACCTACGTCCAACGATTCCGCAAGAATGACCCCCCGGAGCACATATCCTGCCTGTTGCGTTAGGTCTGTCCTAACGATGCTCGACTTGAGCGATGACAGAGTGGCCTGATATGCGAGGGACGACTTAGCGAATATAGATACACGTCCTAAGCAGGAACGTGATCAGTGTAAGCACTGGGGCGAAGTCCACCAGGCGTATGTGTCGTCAGGCAATCTGCTCCGCAAGAGCCAGACGCACTAGCAGGCAGAGAGAGAGGAGAAGGCAGATAAGAAGGGATGAGACGAGAAGATCTGAGAATTCAAGAAGACCAAGCTAGGGAGCTCGGTCTTCGTACTACCAGTCTTATATACAGTTGACGAGGAGCTTTGAAGCTCCTCCAGAATGTAAGGTACCCTGTAGCAATAGTAGCTCGAACCCTACTACGACTGTCCTAGGTATGAGTCAAGTCCGTGCTGTATACATGTGATAACTGATCCGAGGCTGACTGAGACGACTGTCCCTGACTAATACTAGGGTAGTCAGAACCCCACAAGTCTGCAGTCCGTACCGATGAGTCCGATCGCAACACTGCCCCTGCGGCGCTCCAGTCAGGGACTCGCTCCACATCACCACTGAGTGTCCACGCTTCATGAGGGAGCATGTGAACACGGGCATATTCTCGTCACGAGCCCACATTACCCAATCATTAACTCCGTTCCAGTCGCTCCTCTGTACCTGCAAGGGGATAGGGATGCTTCTGGACTTCTTCAATCAGACCCGCGCGCTCTCCAAACCAGAATCCGGCCCCCCCCTACCCGTGCCCCCCAAACCCGACTAGGTAAGGTGGACGCTTGGAGGTAATTTCCTTCCCCATCTCGTGTGTTCTCATGTGACTCGGCCTAACCGCAGTGAAATACCCCGCTTTCTTGAACCGAACTTTATATGACTCGTGCCGCCCATGAGGCCGGCCTCTTGACTCGCCTCCCATCTCGTATCTCCCTATTTACACTTCTCGGGGCACCTCACGGACTACTATACTTCTCATAACTGTAGTTGGCTCACGCTGCGACCGGTCTGTATCCAAGATATGTATCCCAGAATATAAATTGATCCAAAAAAAAAAAAAAAAAACAATACCTCCGTCACTGGAGTAATGTACAGCAGGACAACTGGGCAGAGGCCCTACCAGTGGCGCAATTCGTGCACAACGCATGGCCCAATGCAACCACGAAACACCCCCCATTCTCACTCATCATGGGATGGGAACCGCGTACTATGTGGACCCCAAAACCCACGCCAACTCCGTCAGTGGACCAGTGTCTCGAAGATATGTCCACATGGAGGCAGCACGCGCAAGACTGTATCAAACACGCGCAAGAACTGATGGCAAAAAGGGGAAAGACACGCTTCATCCCCTACGTAGAAGGTGCACAGGTCTGGCTAGAAGGAACAAATCTTCAAACCTTCTACCTCACTGCCAAACTGGCCCCCAAACGTCATGGGCCATTCCGCGTCAAAAAGGCCCTATCAGCGGTGTCTTACAAATTGGAACTCCCGAAGACGTGGAAGATTCATCCCGTGTTTCACGCCAACCTCCTCACCCCATATAAGGAGACAGAAATACATGGAGCTAACTTCACGTGCCCACCACCTGACCTTATCGATGGCGAAGAGGAATTCGAAGTAGAACGAATCCTCAGATCTCGATTCCACGGCCGAGGGCGCAAACTCCAATTCCTAGTCCAGTGGAAAGGGTTTCCCATGAGCGACAGCTCGTGGGAGTCGTTGAACAATATACATCACGCACCTGACCTTATCGCCGACTTCTATCGATCCAACCCTACCGCCGACGGGGCTGGACGAAAGATATAAAACAACGACCTGTCGACCTGCATACTTCCCATCCCCCTCGTCTCAAACATGTCGACTACTCCTCTTGTCTCTACAGTCCCAGTCCGCCCCCCTGTCGTCAGCATACTCGAAAATCTGACCATACCCTCGCAAGACCTTGGAATCCCCAAGGGCCTGATACTGCACACCCCTTACTCAAACATCTCATCATCACCCCCACTACCCGTCCTAGCGTTGGCTACAAAAAACATCGCTTCCAAAAGCCCCCCTCCTCTCGAAACAGCCATCCCCCTTGCTCTAGTACCAGAGCAGACGCTCCCTACCATGCCACTCGAACCATTCCCCATCGCACAGGGCCACACCCTGACACCCCTCTCATCCCCCAAACCAGCTCCCCCTGACCCTCGTCTGGCTCTACTAGACGACCTCTTTATTGACTACGAATGTGTCGCCCCCACAGAAAGTGACGACGCAGACCCCAATGACCCTGGAATCCCCTTCTTCCCCAACGACCCCTCATCCCCCATGTACTTCCCCCTCACAATCACCACTGAAGAGGGCAAAAAAGTTGCCCCCTACATCTACTACCGCAAGAACTACACCGAGTGCGTAGGAACCATGGGGAAGAGGCAACCCTGCTTCACCTGCCCCGTCTTCCTCCGCTCTGTCTACCCCGACCGCATGCCCTCACACGTCACAGACGGGCAGCTACTCATGTTCCACCCCCACAACCCACACCGCATCGTCATCGACGAAGTTTTGATGGAACTTCGTGACCCTCGCCTCCATGCCGAGGTAGCCCGTCTCCGCGATTGTCTCGTGGAAAAGGACGAACTGGCGCAGAGGCAGACGGACCTCCTGCGGCTTGAGCAGGAGGCTATCCGTGACAAGTACAACTTGGACACGAAACTCGGGGGTGTACGGAAGTGGCTTTAGTATGCCCGCGCCATTCTGCTAATCTCAGAGAAGTACGTGGATCTGACGACAAAAGCCAAGCCAGTCAGACCACGCTTCGAGAAATATGCAATGCCCTTCGTACCGCGCGAAGGAGGACCTTGTGAGATGCCGCGTGTCCATGGGGAAAAGGACAAGCATTGTCGCAAGTGCTACGAGTGCAAGGAGTTGGGCCACCTCATCGCCGACTGTCCCAAGCTGGGACAATTGCCGCGAGGCCCGTGCCAGTGGTGTGGCAGCACCTCCCACCATATGGACATCTGTCTCATCCGCCGTCTCAACCCCATGTCTCCCGCCTATAACGAGGCCACTACCCGTCCGCGCTTCTGTGGCAAGTGCCTCCGCTTCAATGCGCGGCACGACGAGATCAAATGCCTGATGTACGAGAGGTGTGGGAAGTGTGGTGTGCATGGCCGTTTCCTGTTCTTACGCCAGCATACCTGCCCCTGTTCTCCCTCTCCTACCTCCAATAACGCCCCTCCTGAGGAGGACTACTACTACGTCAGCGACTAGTCGAAGTCGTGGCAACTCCGAGTCTGATGGGGGGGTAATGTTACAATTTTGGGACCTCTTGCTGCTTTCCTTCTCTTTCTGATATTCCATTTCTGTTCTGGAACCCACCCCAAATCCCGTGGACTTATTCCAAACCATGCGCCTCACGATTTCGCTTCTTTCCACCTTTGCACAAACCCCCTTCTTGATTATCTCCGACTTGATTTGGCTTACGCATCTTTCCGCGCAATCCCCGTGTTCTTATCTGATGGACATCTTGATAGCTCGCTGAGGCCTGTACCTCGGGATCGCGCCATATGTTTGTCACTGACAAACATCGTGTACTTGTATATAAGTCGGCCCATACCTAGCTTGTACGGTAGACTTGACTTCTTGTGTAATACCACATCTGTTGTCTCACGACCCCCAGTGAACTCGCCTTTGCGCTTGAGTTGAAACCTTACACTCGCCTTTGCGCTTGAGCTTGTCCTGACCCCTCTATTATCCTTGTGTCCCGGGAGACCAAGTGTTACGCCACCAGCGGGGCGACGTCCATGGTTCGTAGGACCCACGGCAGGCTTCACAGAAGACGACGGTTTAGACATGTCAACGATGATGACAAGGAGACTGAGATCGGTCAAAGGCTGGAGCTCGAAGAGGCTCAGCGAGAACAGTGGTGAACAAGACGAGAGGAAAGGCAAGTCAAGACAGAGCAGGGTTCCCAAGATACAAAGCTGGTATTGCTAAGTAACTCAAGTCTGAGGACTCAAGTACGAAGACAAGCCTGGTACATATACATGCAGGTACATAAGGTTCGTACTCAGCTAAGTCCGCTCTCTCGGGTTCTGTGGTCCGTGCGCAGGTATGGAACCTCCTAGAAGGTCACATGACCTATTGCGCCATCCTTCGTCATCGGTCTAGATCAGCCTAGCCCTCTCGTGGCTCGATGGCTTCTCAGAACCGGGCCCTGGCCGCGTCTAGAACACTACTGGCCTTGACCGTGCCCCTGGGAGTCTCCACCATGTGCGGCGGTATCTCCGGGCGGTATCGCGGGCGTTCGTGAACGTCGGCAGTCGGGTTTCGTAACACCAAGTGATACTTGTGCATCATCATCTTCGGTCCTAACCGACCCGCGCCTTTCCATAACCCGTTGTGACTTATGAAGTACACGCCGTACTAAATGCCCCTGTGGTGGCGTTACATGCGGTCTGCAGATGCAGATGAGTGGACACTGGCGTGTCAGTATGAGATGGATGCACTTGCCAAGAATGGCACATGGGAGTTAGTGGATCTCCCGCCTAATCGTAAGGCAGTAAAATCCAAATGGGTCTTCAAGCTCAAGGTGGATGGCCGCTACAGAGCTCGCTTGGTGGCTAAGGGATTTACGCAGATCCCTGGCATAGATTTCGATGAAACCTTCTCCCCGTCGCACGATTTGAGTCACTGAGATTACTTCTGGCGTTGGCCGCGCTGGAGGACTGGCACATCCATCAGATGGATGTCAAGTCTGCATTTCTCAATGGTGTGCTTGATGAGGAGATATATATGGAGCAGCCACAAGGTTTCACCACTGCTGGTGAAGAGACGAAGGTGTGTCACCTTATTAAGGCAATATATGGTCTCAAACAGGCCTCCCGTGCATGGAACCTGCAATTCCATGGAGTGCTAACTGCACTCGGCTTTAAGCGGACGTTTGCCAATGCCAGCGTATATGTGTTGCCTCAACGAGAGGGGGATGGACCACTCTTCGTTATCGTTTACGTTGACGACATCACAATAATGGGTGCCTCTATGGAGAAGATCAAGTGTCTCAAGTCAGATCTTTCTGAATGCCATGAAATGACAGATCTCGGGGAGATAGACTCTTACCTTGGTATGCATATTGTGTGCGACCGCTCCTGGAGATGCATTGAAATAGACCAGTCTGGGTATATCAAGGATGTCCTTGAACACTTTGGCATGTCTGATGCCACTCCACACTCCACACCCTTGCCTGCTGGTGCTGACAAGCACCTTCATAAATATATGGACCAGGCTTCTGCCTCTGACATTACGCACTATCAGTCACTCATTGGTAGTCTGCTGTACGTTCAGATTGGCACTAGACCTGACATCTCTTTTGCTGTATCATGATTGGCGCAGTATGCAGCAAATCCTTCCCCCCAACATCTACGGCTTGCGATGTACGTCTTGTCCTACCTAGTATGTACTATAGACATGCGCATAGTCTATGATGGCACCAGTGGAGATGGCCTTCATGGCTATAGTGATTCTTCCCTGGGTGACCAGGTTGATGATAGACACTCCACTTCCGGTTATGTGTTCCTTTTAGCCAATGGTGCAATAAGCTGGTCCTCGCGAAAGCAAAAGACTGTAGCCCAAAACACTACAGAGGCGGAATACATGGCCATGACCGACACGGCCAACCAAGCTGTGTGGTATCAGAGCTTCCTTGCAGAACTCGGGTACGAGGTCGACGACCCCATCCCATTGCATGGTGACAATAAGGGTGCCATTGACTTGGCCTTAAACCCTGTCACTGGGAGGCGATCAAAGCACATTGCCATTAGGCATCATGTCATTAGGGAGTACATCGAAAAGGGGACCATCACCCTTATTAGAACCCCTACACTGGAAATGGTTGCAGATGGCTTCACTAAGTCACTCGCACGCACCCTGCTCCACCAACACAATGTAGACATGGGCTTATGCCAGTCCTAGATCGCTGATCATGGGGAGATGTTGATAAGTGACCTGCATGCACTTAGCAGCTCTAAATGGACATATCAGATATGGACTGCTGTAGATTAGATTACATGTATGATCATTACAATCTCGGACTTTTTCCTTATCTATGACATCACTGTACAATGACATCATATGGACTACACTGGACTTGTTATTGTACTACGCTTTAGGACTCTCTTTTGTTATATCCTTATTGTGATGTCACTATGATATCATCCTTGTCTAGACATTCTATTGTACTTATTGTCTAAGTACATTCCCTTTGTCCTGACCCACTATTGTTCCGGGTCTTATTGTATTCTACTTATTGTATGACGCTCTTTGTTGTGGTCCCATTGTCCCACTGCATCATTGTTCTCTGTAGTATAAGTGGTGCACATTGTACGCCCTGATACCAAAAGTTCCTCACTCTGTGTTATCAGGTTAGTTCTCCTCTCTGTAATAACAGAACAGTTCCTCACTCTGTGTTATCAAACACGCTTACTGCTTCCACTGCAAGATCTCTGCTTCCCTGTGCCTCACATATCTCACCACAGTATCTCTTGATTCACTGGGAGTATGCGTCTCCCACTTTGCTGTTCATCACGGCCCTCCCACACTGATGACCTGATCTCCAGGTAGTACCACCACGGTATCAAAGCTGGTAAGCCTGGCCCTCTCGCTCCTTGCACCATCCACTAACTTCTATTACCCTTTTACAAGCCAGCATGTGCTTGCCCCAGATATTCACAAGATGCCACCAGCAGTGCCACCCCACAACACCAAATAGATGAGTAATGGTCCATTCAAGCTTATGCACTGACATTCATTGATGACGAAGACAATCACGGCAGCGGCAACAACACGAAGGCGATCAAGATGGCAGTGACGATGTGAACACAATCAAGATGACGGTGGTGACACTACAAAGACAATCAAGATGGCGGTGGCGATGCAAAGACAACCATGGCGGCGGCAGCGATGGCAAAGACAACCAAGACAGTGGCGGCAATGCGAAGACGACTACAGCAGCAGCAACGACAATGCAAGACAATCAAGACGGTGGCAGCGGCAGTGCAAAGGCAATCAAGACGGCGGCAGGGCCACCTCAGCGACAGTGTGAAGACGATCAAGATGACCACAGTGGTGACGACAACAATGTGAAGATGATCACGACAGCAGTGACGATAGCAAAGATAATCAAGATTCAAGAGCAGCAGCAACCACGATGGTGAAGACAACCATGACAGAGGCAACACCGGTGATGATGGTGGTGACAGCAGTGGTGACAAAGGCAGCGACTGGGAGGGTGATGGGAATGATATGTGTAGTTAGACATGTACCAATACCTGTAGTACAGTAATACAAAACCAGCTTACCCGTTGCCTTAACCCGCACGGGTTTTCGTACCCGCGCACCCATATAAACCCACACCCGAACCCAAGAAAACCCCCACCCCTCATCACAGGTACGGGTGGCTCCAAAAATACCTGGGGGTGACCTGAGCCAATAGCTAACGACGACAACTGCAACTGGCGTGCCATGACCATGACGAGAGGTAGATACTGTAGTATCAGTGTAGTTTTTATTTATTACATTGTATCACGGTTGTTGCACCTGCACCCCCCTGACTTGAAAATGGGAGCTATTTCATTGGTGTGAGTGCAGCATGTTCAGAAATCTTGTCAGAAATGCAAAAGATAACAGCCCTGGTTCTATATTTGGATAAAATTTCCTTTTTTGGAGGTTCACCGGGGGGGGGGGGGTGAGGCTCGGCCCCTTAAAATGTTTTACCAACCCCGTGCAATTTTAAAATTTGCTGACCCCCCTTGAACTGGACTGGACCGTAATACTGTAGTTGGACCACGTGCAAGGTTCTTTGTGTGATGTTGCCCACCTCTGTGTGACTTCTGATGACTAAGGAACTGTAATGGCAGGGATAATGGGTGAGAGAATTCTGGGATTCCTGTCACTAAACTAGCTGTTTAAATACATGAACGAGTACACGCTTGCGCGTTGCGCTGACTAGTGATGGGAAAGTTCAGTTCTGAACTTCAGTTTGAACCCAAACCTAGCTGAACTGAACCCTGGTCCAGGGTTCGGGTTTGGCTGTTTGACCCGAACCGGACCGATGGTCTGGTTCGGGGTTTGGCAAAATCCCGAAATTTGAGAACATGTTTGAACATGTTTGAACGCAAACTGAACCATTGATTGGGAGTCTGGAAATTTCACGAGTACTCAAAAACTATTGAAAACTGATTCAATTACTTGGCCCATTCCAAAAGTGTGAAAGCAAATTCGCAAGTCAGATCAAATTTTCATGTATATTCCCTGTGGAATGAGCGTGAGACTTTGAGTAGTGGTGGTGTCGTGATGCGAACGCAGTCCTTTCTAACAACAACTGACGACAGTGTAGCCTGGCCCTGGCTCCTTACCACTTTCCCCTATTCACCCAGATCAGTTCAACATTCAAATGTTCAAGACCATCCCGTCGATAACCAGAGCCAAGGGCCTCGAGCTCCCAAACAGCGCCGACTTCCACCCGGATTGCCTCATCACACGCATGATGCAGCTTTGGCGCCTCATACTTACACACCACCGCCTTCCCCAACTGCCCATCGGTTGGACGCTCTTGAGTGCGCACGATACATGCCGCCCTCCCCCATTCAAGCTCCACTCCTTTAAGCCGCCTTCTCCAATTTCCCAGTCAAGTGATGCTCTCAGGTATGCATACAATACAACATCTTATTCCTTTGTCATTCTTTTTTTTTTTTTTTTTCCCTTCGTCTCTAGTCAGTGCAGGACGGTAATGGCCATCTCCCCTCGCGCATACGAGCCATCTCGACCGCCACGGCTGCAGCCACCTCAACAGCCACCACTGTACCAGCTCTGTCGCCGTGGCCTCAAATTGCCCTCCCCACTTCGATTTCCTTTCCTTCCACGGCGGTATCATAGCACAAACTTAGGTGGTGTCTCCTCACGCATTGCGCTGCAGACGCTCATGATGCGGCTCATCCTTGACTTTTCATGTAGCTCGTGTTCTCCCCCGCCTCACGTGTTGCATCTGTGCAGCGCAGGGGCAGTCCTTATAGGGCGACGGGACGAGGCTCCAGCTCCATGCAACAGAGCCAGACTTTGATGCCGAGATTGTGTGGACGCCGCTTAACTTGCATGCGACAGACCAAGGTTGAGTGGAACTGGCATGGACAGTCGCGCGTAAACGGGTGAACTCCCATACGCTTGACCAGCAGCTTACGGCGTTCACACAGATCTGTGGTGCACTTGCGCAGCCCCAAGACGATGGCTTTGACAATGACAGCGGGGGTAAACGACGACTGCGGGAACCCGTGCCCCAAGCCCACCTTCTGGTGTGGCGTTGGTGACGATGACGACACGGGACAAGGTGCCGACGCAGACCCAATTCAGAGCTGTGTTGCCTTTTCTGGGCCTTTGCTGCTGACCTCACCAGAGCTACGTGAGTGTCAGACCAACTATAGCAGAGGTACTCTACCCACTTAAGCTCCTCCAAGCTACCCACAACCCCTAGCATGATGACGATGATGGCAGCGGCAGCAGCAGGCAGCCCTGAGTCGCACGCACCGCCAACAACGGACCATGACCACATGATCATCACAAGCGCGGGAACGCATCCACAATATCGGCGACAACCTGCGCCAACCACGACTGCGACTTGAAGACCGCAACAATGTCACGGGCATGCCACAGACACACGACTCGACACTGCCAACAACGGATCACAAAGACTGCAACTACAGTGACGCAACAGTGCGACAACACGACGGCGGCTGCAATTGTGACAATGGTGGCTCAATGACGGCGGTGACTGTAGTAATGGCGATGATGAGGACATAATGGGTCATATTTACCTTCTGTAGTGTCACGATCACAGATCGTGCCATCGATCGTTTCAGATTTCTGCTTCTATTTCTGGGAAAAGTCTCAGATTTACTTCTATGTTTCACTTCTGCCAGCTCACTTCTGCCAGCTCACAAATTGTACCTGTGATGACTCACTGTCACTCGACAGGGAGGCACGACGGGGTTCGGAAGACCGGGGGTGGTGGAGAACTCGAGGGGGAGCGAAGGAGGCTGACTGGCTCGACGGGACTGAACTTGCAAACTTGCAAGGGGTAGTGGCGCTTAGTACAAGATCGTGTCTTGTAGCTGAAGGGGCACTGTGCGCGAAGAGGAGGGAGAGGCAGGCAGGAGGATGTCACAAAGGTGGACAGTCTGAGGGACTGTCCGATATATTGCGCTAGCTTATATACCCAGAGAGATGGTCTGTGCGTAACTTTAGGGCAGGCTTAGGGCCGCCCATGGGTGCTGCGGAATACTGCGGAATGGAACATTCCAGAGACATCTAAGAATAGTGTCCAATGAGAAAACAGAGATAATGTCGTACGACTGCTCCGCAGTCGATGACGCCATATGACGTGACTGCTCCGCAGTCCAATCAGATAAATCCAAGGAATGGTACGACTCTCAGTCGTCAGGTGACTTGATAAACGATGGGAGATCACGTGACCGATCACGTGATCGTCGGAGTACAGAATTCAAACTCCGACTTCGGATTTCCCCTTTAGGAAGGTGATTACATAAGACCGGGCCGGCGCGGACCGGTCTTAGACGCTTGAGTCACGACCCAAGTTTCATAGGTTCGTGACAGTATCCCCTTTTTAACGCCGTGCTGCACTGACAGCACTGGTTGACTTTGGATAAGGGGCGCAGGGGTGGTCTTTGTGGAATTTCTGGACCAGGTCTCGGGAGTGCGTCATTCGGGATGAGGGGAGCCAGGAATTCTCGGAATCGGGGTATCCCTTCCACCTGATCAGATAAAGTATCCCTTTCTTGTTGGGTGATACTTTGGAATGCAGAACTGCTTCAACTTCGTAGTGTTCGTCCTCTCCTTGGACGATCTCGGGAGGTGGTCGGGTGAAGTTCGGTCCATGGATATCATTCTCGTGATATGGAGAGATCAGGGAATTGTGGAAGACTGGATGGATGCGCCATGTCTTTGGGAGTTGGAGTTTACAGTTAACTCCCCAGGTGGTTAAGACTTTGAATGGACCATGGCGTCTTGGGGCAAGCTTGGGCTTGGGATGCGTGGTGTGGATGTTGGTTCCTTCCAACCAGACTAATTCTCCAGGCTTGAATTCTCGGGATGGGGTTTGCGATTTGGAATTTCGCATAATTTCCGCCGCTACTTTTAGCGCTGCGGTGACCTCGGATCGGATTTGGTTCAGGGTTTTCAGCCGGTCTTCGGCTGCAGGGATGTTGGTCGTGAAGTGGATGGGGGGAATGAACTCGGGTTTGAACCCATACCACACTTCAAAGGGTGATTTCTTGGTGGCACTATGTTGCCGAACATTGTGCGCAAACTCCATGAATGGGATCAACTCTGCCCAATTATCTGCTTGGAAGTTGCAGAAAACGCGAAGGTATTGCTCGAGCTCTTGATTGACTCGCTCGGTCTCTCCATCCGTTTGTGGATGGAACGCGGTTGACATGGTGGACTTGACTCCAAGTTTGCTCCAAACTTCTTGCATCACTTTAGATGCGAACTGAGGTCCTCTGTCCGAAATCACTTGTCGGGGTAGTCCGGTTCTTCGCCAGACGTTTTCCAGGTATAGCTTGGCAGTTTCATCAGCCGTGATAGTCTTGTTACAGGGAGCGATGACCGTCGCTTTACTGAGGCGATCTACGACCACGAATAATGTGTCGTAACCGAGGGACACGGGGAGATCGGTGATGAAGTCCATGGTGATGATTCCCCACACCTCTGTGGGAATCGGATTGGGTTGCAGGGGTACTTGGGTTCGGGGTTTGATCTTCGTCGATTGACAGATAGCGCATCCGTCAACGTAACTCTTGACGAAGGTGGACATTCCAGGCCACCAGAAGTCTCGGGATACCAGCTCATAGGTTTTCCATCTTCCTGGATGTCCTATAGCAATGTGGTTGTGGTATTGCTTAACGATATCTCTTCGTAGATGATCGTTCTTGGGAACGTAGACTTGTCCTCGGAATAAGATGACTCCATCTTCTAGGTTCCACTCTTCCAATCCTTTGGTGAGTGAACGGGGGCCGCTCTTCAAGAGGGTTTCCAACGCCATACTGACTTCTCTGTCATATGTCTGCGTGTCTCGGATTCGTTGTCGCAGGGTGGTGTCTCCTAACACCGTGATTGCTGCTCTTTGTACAGCGTTGACTTGAAAATATTTCGTATCCAGGAGCACTCGCTTTTCATCTTCATCCGCTATCCCCTTTTTATGATCTGGACGCCTGGACAGAGCATCAGACTTGTTCTGACTGCCTGGCTTGTGGATGATGATGAACTGGAACTGGGACAGAAACAGCGCCCATCGGGCCTGTCGGCGGGAAAGTTTTTGCTTCTTCATAAAGTAAGCCAGGTTGCCGTGGTCGGACCACACCTCTGTGGTATCACTACGTCCCTCGAGGTAGTGTCGGAATGCATGGAAAGCATGGATGATCGCAAGGAGTTCCTTGTCGCAAATCTCGTAGTTTCGTTCGGCGGGGAGGAGAGATTTCGACAGAAAGGCAACGGGATGCCATCGTTCCAAGGCATCAGGGTTGCTCCAGAATAGCACCAGTCGCAAAGTCACTGGCATCAGGTGATGAGTCGGAATGGCTTGGAATGGTCAGGAAGGGCTAAAACAGGGGCCTGTGTGAAGGCTTGGATCAGGGTGCGGAAAGCGCTTTCCGCCGCGGTATCCCAAGAAAAGAGCACATCTTTCTTGGTGAGGTCGAAGAGTGGTCGGGCGACGGTGGAGTAGTCCTTGATGAACCGTCGGTAGAAGTTACAGAAGCCCAAAAACGCTTGGACGTGTTTGACAGTGCGTGGGACCGGCCACTCTGTAATACCAGCCACCTTGGCTGGGTCCATGGAAACTTGGCCATTGGAAATCACGATTCCAAGGTATTCGACGGAGGTCTGAGCAAATACGCATTTCTCAGGTTTGAGGTAGAGGTCGTGTCGCTCCAGGATTTGGAGGACCTCGTGGGTTAATGCAGTAAGGGAGGCGAGATCTTCCGTGAAGATGAGGATGTCATCGAGGTAGACCACAACATGTCCACCATCGATCAGGGGTTCGAAAATGAAGTTCATGAACGCTTGGAAAGTTGCTGGTGCGTTGCAGAGACCGAATGGCATTACAGTCGGCTCGAAAAGGCCATGGGAGGTCTTGAAAGCGGCCTTGTATTCGTCGCCCGGACGAATCCGGATATTGTTGTACCCCCAACGAATATCCAACTTGGTGAAATAACGCGCGCCGTGAAGCTTGTCGATCAATTCGGGAATGAGGGGAAGAGGCGCCGCGTTCTTGACAGTAATTTCGTTCAGAGCCCGGTAATCTTGAACCGGGCGGAGCTTTCCGTCCTTCTTGTCAACGAAGAAGAAGGGGCTGGCCATGGGGGACTTGGAAGGGCGGATGTATCCTTTCCGCAGGGATTCAGAGATGTACTCCTTGAGTGCATCAGCCTCTTTAGGCGTCAGGCGGTAGATGGAGCAGTTCTTCATACTCGCTCCAGGTTTTAGATCAATCGCATGATCCCAGGGTTTGTGCGCAGGCAAGCGGTGGGACGCTTCCTCGCTGAAGACTCGGGTGTAACATTGGAAGTGACTCGGGATGTGGTCCGTGGAAGGTTTAGGGGCGGTCTTCGCCGCTAACCGGGTACTCGTGGTGATTTTTGCTCGGATGGCCAAGTGGTCGTACTTGTGAAAACTATGGGCCCACAGGAATGGTTCGATAACTTCCTGGGCGAACTGTCGGCTCGAGGGGAGGGTCTGCTGCTATCAGCAGTCGGAGTTAAGGCATCCTTAGCTTGGTCGGGTTTAGGTTCTATCTCTAGAATATTGATCGTGGTGTCTCGGGTTTGGGGTACTCGGGAAGAAAGGACTACGGTCTTCGTAGACAAGGTGCAACTGCTTGGGCACCGCGTGAAGGCGAGCTGGGGTCTTGACCAGTCGATCTCGGGATTGTGTGCTCGGAGCCAATCCGTTCCTAGGATTATATCGTGCTCCCCTAGAGTGGTGACATATAGTTCAACCGTTTCGTCGTGATAAGCGTCTTCTGCTGTTCTGATCCTTAACTTCTGGATCGTGGTATGCTTGACAGAGCCCGTCTTGTTGGGCGACCCATCCACGTTTCTAACTGGTAATGGGTTTATCAGAGTTCGAAGGGTCAAGCCGTTTGCACGCGCAAACCCATCATCCACGATGATGCCCTCCGCACCACTGTCCAACAGGGCGCGGGCACTGATTTCTCTGCCAGATCTCTTTCCTACTAGTGTCACCCTGAGAACAATAGAAGGAGCTCTCCTATTTCGTATTGTCTCGACTGGTACAGGCTCGGCTCCGAGCGTCTCTAGTAGTGAAATGCCGCTAACAGCGCAACTGGCTATCAATCTTCCAACCGACAGTGCTACGGTGGAAGGACCTAAAAATCCTCTATAGGTGCAGACCGCGGACGCGCGTCCGGGGAGTACGGAAGTATCTCTCGATACATGGCGCCAACCAGCGCCGGGTGATCAGCAGGTGCTTCCTCCTGATCCTGGTTTTCATCAACAAAAACGCCTCGCGTTCTAGTATTGTTGGAAGGGCGGCCACCTCTGGCCCTCATGCTTTGCGTCTTGTGCTTGCATTCTCGAAGGATATGGCCAGGCTGGCCGCAATATAGGCAAAGCTTGTTCTGGAAACGTCGGTCCCTTTCTTGTTTGGTAAGCTTTCCTCGGGGTGCCTCGGGGCGGGATGAAGAAGCGTTGACGTTAACGCTATCGTCTTCGGTTAGGACGGCTCGTCCGAAAGCAGGTCTTCCTGCTGTACTGCGCGGAGGGGGATTTCTCGGGATGGAATCGGCGTATAACTTCCATACACGGTCGAATTCTCTGGCTTTGTCTACCAGACTCTCGAGTGTCGTCGGGAGAGGGGATAAGCCCAGGAGTTTCATATGTAGGGCCGTCGGGATTGCCTTTCTAAAGGCATGCATCTGAGTTTGTTCATTCGCGCCGCTCCTTGCGGCGTGGGTGGACCATTCCTGGTACCATTCATTGAAAGGCTTGGCACCCATCTTTAGGGTGTACATTTGATTCGTGGCCTCCAAGGCCGTATGCGCCGGAATAAAATGTTTGTCGAAGTCGGATTTGAACTGTAGCCCACGTTCCAAAGGAGACAGGCTGCACCCGCAGCTGGGTTTAAGGCCTTGTGCTGCCTATCCTGGGCCCACTCGCCCGCAGAAGTGCCCGTCTTGAAATAAGACAGGGCCGCAGAGATTTTCTTTTCGTCGGTATCGTAAGCCGACGCATTGAGATGGAAATAACTAGCCAAGTTATTCCAGAACGCTTCCGCCTTGCTGGGCTTTCCATCAAAGGGTTCAGGTGCTGCACCAAGGATCTTCGCCGGATTTGCAGCCATGGGATTTATCACTGGGGGATTCGGAGGTGAAGGAGGTCTCGGGGGGTGTCTCGGAGGAGAACGTGAGGGGAGTCTTGGAAGGCGGGGTGCTCGGGGTGAAGGCGATCGGGATCGCGGAGGGACCGTTGCTCTATGCGTTAGAGGCGGGGACGGTAACCTCGGAGGGGAAGTACTCGGGGGGGAATTTATCGAAGTAGCCGCTATTCGATGAAGTCGGCTGGGACCAGGTGCACTTGGGAGGGGACCGGGGGACACGCGAGGGGAAGATGGTTGGGAAGCCACTCGGGATACGAGACCAGTAAGTCGCTTAGCGGTGTCGTCAAGGATTCGTGAAACTTCTTCTTGTTCACTGTCGGAATCCGGGGCGTTTATGGGACTAGGGGGGGTTATTGATGCGTCGCTTTCTGATTGTTCTTCAGATTCTGAAAACCGAACTGCTCGGTTATTTCCGTAAACCCAACACCTTTGGGTAAAGGACCAGGAGATTTGCTTTTTCTTGAAAGACCCGTAAAGGATAACCCAATCTAGTTTTCGGACTTTTCGGATATTGGGGAAGGCTTCTTCCAAATCTTTGATCGTGAGATGCTTCTGTGTGATGACGTGTGTCCACGGATATCGTCCGTTAGGACTGGTGACGGGTTGGGAGTTGAAGGTGGCGTAGAAAAGGTTATCAACTGAGGGAGAAGAAAGGTTGGGAGAGGTACACAGGGAAGATGCTCTGTTCTTCAGAAGTAAGGAGTCGTTGCTGACTCATCCACTGGGGTTACGATGTAACAGGGAAATTTTCCAACTGTCTTCGTTCCACGGATAGAAGACTTGGTACGCGGGGCGGAGGATCGCTCGATCAGGTTGATTCGTTCTTTGCTGGCGACGAATCCAATGGTATTCCTCAAAAATACCGAAATGGGTCAGGGTAGTTTTACTTCTCCACAAGAAGTTTTGGAAGTTTAACGGGCTTGTCGTGATGTCCCGTGCTCGGGTAAGGGGTGACAATAGGAGTAGGGTTTCCTGGGGGTACTCGTTATACTGGAGACGACAGTGATGCTTGAAGACGTCAAGCTCTCGGGGGGTTCTTGTGGGTAGCTGCTCGGAAACAAAGATGGCTTCTGGGAGATGACAATGAAGGTCTCGGGGTTGGGTTTCTAGGAAGTGAGCCTCGTCGCTACTTGTTGAATGCTGCCGCGCAACTGGATTACTTGGGAGAGTCGGATTGCTTGGTCCGGCTTGATAGACGCTAGGGTAGACCGGTTCACTTGGTCGTGCTTGGTTGATTCTTGGGATGTCCGGGTTAGGAACTATTGGAATAGTTTCGCGAGGGGGGTGTCGGGATCCCGTAGGCCTTCTCGGGATTACGGGGGAGTTGTCGTGGGAAGAAATATGGGAATTTCTTGATCTGGAAACGACGGTGGGGTTGTCTTGTTCGGGTTGTGTGGGATGAAGCCAGGGTAATAGCCCAATTTGTAATTGGTTCCAGATTGCTTGAATTTACACTCGTAAAATGTCTGAGTTTTCTTGACTTTTTGCGACTTAGCACTTTTTCTCAAAAGTACCTTGCGGCAAAACAGATTCAAAAGTTTGTTACGCTTCCTCTAAAAACAGGTCTGCAAGCACTACTCTGTCTAGGGTTCGTCTCCCTATAAGGTAGGTGGTTATTTCCAGGGGACCAGAGTACTACGCCTTCAGGTGTAGGAGGGGTGTTTGGCCTATAGCCACAGATGCACACTTCTTGAGTGCACCAACAGGGAGCTGGGGGAGCAGGTTCTTCCCAACCGTCGTTACTTGAAATAGTTACTGGTTAGGGCTGTTTCTTCCGTTTCTGGGGTACTTGCAGGAAGAGCAAGTCGGGCTAGTAGACTGAGAGGGATTTGGCGCAGGTCTTCCTAGGAGGATTTCTACTAGTTCAGGGTCGTTGGGGTCTGTGGGAGAGTCGTGGTAGACGCGGGGATCGAGAAGGGTTGACTCGGGGTTTGTCAGAGTGGTTTCCCAGAGGGCAGTATCCCAGGAATAGGTCAATTCCTTTCCTTCAGTGATGACTAGACGAGGTGGTCCGTCTCTTGTTATCAATCGGAGTTCACAGAAGGATACTTGGATTTCTTCGTAGGAAAGGCGGAATCGGTCAATATAACGGACTGGGGATCCGTGTCGGAGTTGTGCAATAATAGAGTCGCGGCGAGGTGGAATGTAAATGAACCAAAGGTAGTCGCTTTTGGTCCAGAGCAGGAGTTGATCGGCTGTAATATCGTTCAAGTGCCAGTAGAGGAGTTGTTCGTTACAGGCTTCGACAACAAGTGAGAGGTTGTCAACGTCGACAAGCTCGTTGTAGGCCTCTTCTGCTATGGTCTCGCCAAAGTCGAAGATAGCAACCAGGTTTTTAGTACTCGAGGGGGGTCTGTCCAACAGTCAATGCGAGAGCTCTCAGAGAGGTCGTAATAGGAGGAAGGGGGGTAGTATCGAGTGACTTGTCGATGTCGGTGGGAGTCAAACTGGGCACGAGCTCGTTGCAAGTGTTGTTCTTCAGTTAGTGTGAACCCAATAGAGGGACGTGGTGGAGGCACTTAAACCGCTCGGTTTACAGTCCTTTAGACAGGATAAAGAGGGAAACTTACTAGTTGCGTTGGTTCAAACCACTCGGTTTAAGTTCAAGGCAACGAAACTTTATATAAGCTCTAGTGCTTACAAGGGTTGCTCGTCTGGGATAGCCGAGATAAAATCAAAAGGGTCGGCAGGAACGCGAGGGAGGAGACAATGAGCAAGAAGGGAAGGTTGGGAACGAACAATGTCTTCAAAAAAGTAGCCCTGGTAGTGGGCAGTAATCTGTCCCCGAAAAGTAAAACGCAAATGTCCGTAAGTGGTAACAACTCGTCCGTCTAGAAAGTCGTGAATCTCGAGTGTTACCAATGTATCAATATACCCTGCTCTGATCAGGTTACTGAGGGGGGCGAATGCTGCACGCAATCCGTCCCTGAAATCGTACCGGATACTTCCCAGAGGTAGGTCTGGGCAGGGGAAGTCGAAGATTGCTTTTGAGCAAATATAGAGGGGGGGGAAGTCCGGGTGAACGGAGGGGTCGATGGAGCGAGGGTAGATTCTATAGACGTGGGGAGGGGTGATGCGGAATGGGGAGACCGAAGGGAAGATGCGAGGATTGTTGACAAGAGTGGGGACAAGGGGGAGGCGAGTTAGGTAATCTCGGACACTTTCCGAGGCAGGCCGCCAAGATTCTCCTTCCGCTGTGTAGATAGCGGTGTAGGGATGGGGGTGATCCTCCGGGCTGTTTAGGCACGAAGGGGGGCGAAAGAGGGGGACGGCAGGAGCAAGGTTCTCTTGCTCGAAGTGGGGGAAAGGGGGAGCTTGTTCGGCTACTCGCTCGTAGTCGATGGGGGAGTCGGGGGTTGGGACACGAGGGGGGGTGGAGGTGCGGGAAGGGACACGAGGGGGGGCGCTGACAGCACGCGATGCAGGGGCAGGCTCGGAAGGGGGGTCGGGGTAGACAAGCTCAGGAGAGGGGGAACGTGGGGTGGAGCGGACAGCTACCTGTGTCCGGATATCGAACTCGAGATTGATTTCTTCTTCTTCCTCCTTTATAGGAGTGGTGGGTCTGGTGATGGGCGATGGGAGCCCAGACAGGGGGGTACCGTGGAGGTCGGTAAGTACGTACTCGTATTGAGTACCAGAGGTGGAGGCAACTGGTTCTTCTCCACCAAAGTCGACAGGAGTGAGGGGCGATGGAAAGCGAAGGGGGGGAGGAGATTGGCGGAAGACGGAGGTAGTAGGAGGGCGGAGATGAGGGAGAACTTGAGGGGTAGGGGGCTGGTCGTCCTCTTGATAGTAGGACGCGGAATCTCCGTCCCACTGTCCGAACTGAGAGAAGTCGTAGTCGGACACTTAGGAACACCCAGGGTCAGGTCTAATTGTGTTAGACTGTCCAAGTGTGATGACTCACTGTCACTCGACAGGGAGGCACGACGGGGTTCGGAAGACCGGGGGTGGTGGAGAACTCGAGGGGGAGCGAAGGAGGCTGACTGGCTCGACGGGACTGAACTTGCAAACTTGCAAGGGATAGTGGCGCTAAGTACAAGATCGTGTCTTGTAGCTGAAGGGGCACTGTGCGCGAAGAGGAGGAAGAGGCAGGCAGGAGGATGTCACAAAGGTGGACAGTCTGAGGGACTGTCCGATATATTGCGCTAGCTTATATACCCAGAGGGATGGTCTGTGCGTAAGTTTAGGGCAGGCTTAGGGCCGCCCACGGGTGCTGCGGAATACTGCGGAATGGAACATTCCAGAGACATCTAAGAATAGTGTCCAATGAGAAAACAGAGATAATGTCGTACGACTGCTCCGCAGTCGATGACGCCATATGACGTGACTGCTCCGCAGTCCAATCAGATAAATCCAAGGAATGGTACGACTCTCAGTCGTCAGGTGACTTGATAAACGATGGGAGATCACGTGACCGATCACGTGATCGTCGGAGTACAGAATTCAAACTCCGACTTCGGATTTCCCCTTTAGGAAGGTGATTACATAAGACCGGGCCGGCGCGGACCGGTCTTAGACGCCTGAGTCACGACCCAAGTTTCATAGGTTCGTGACAGTACCTATGTTTAGATCAACACTTACGCGGCCTCGGAAAATACACAGAAAAATAGGAATTCTACATAGTATTTAAAGGGTCTGTAGTTTACATTGTATTCCTCGTTCTAGTCTTGTTCTCTGTGAATTCAAGTACTATTGCCACTCTCCCCTTGTCCTCTCCCCTGCAGTGTGCAGGTCACCGCTCTCGCGCTTTGTCAGCAACCCGGCCCGTCGTCCCACCACGTGATTTTACTTACGACTAAGTGGTAGCAGCTCAGAAACTGTGAGCCCGCCTCTAGGATCGTAAAATAAGACTAGAACCATCCCCTACTGACTCTTGAGCCCTCTTGATACAGAGGCAAGAGCTCGGGCATCTGTCGTCGTCCCGCTGCAACTCGTCGAGCTTGGAAACTCACAAACGAGCCGAAGCCGGAACCTTTGTCCCCCGTCGTGAAAGATCGACACAGCCAGTCCCGCTGCAACTCGTCGAGCTTGGAAACTCACAAACGAGCCGAAGCCAGAAACCCATCGATTACGAAGACCGTAGGTGCTGACCAGTCTTCCGAACCAGACTACCCTTGTCTCCCCTGCCACTATCGACGAGATAACCCCATACATCGAGCCAGTTATTTTCAAACGTGGCTAGCATAAACTTATCTTTTCCTGAAGAGAACGAGTGGATCGAAGTACCCCGGCTTTGGAGCGACGACCTCCCCCAACACGTCCTTGGTACAGCCTATTGGAATTCATCACTCACAGACAGACACGGAGGATATCGTTGTCTGATCGGACGCAAGGTCTTTCTTCTCGAATTTATTAACAACGCTTGGTACCTTGTAGAGGAACATTACAACTCAGACCTCAGACAACACATTTATCGCACCCGTACTGATTGCCAAGTTCCCCATGACAACGACCTCGGTCTCGGTTGGTGGCTCCCTACAGACGAAGCCAATCCAGAGCAACTCCCTCCCACTGTCTCACCAATCCCAGTCCCGATCGAAGAGCAACCGACAGAGGAACAGCTCGAATACATAGACGAGGACATCGTTTTACTGGACCTTCCTATCCCCAATCTCGTCGATCTCGATGCCGTCCCACTCATCAATCCTATCGAAGAACTCACCGAAGCCTTCCGCCAATTGACGCCAATCCACGTCAATCTCACCCTTCTCGAAGAACCTACTGCCCCTGCTACTGTCCCCACAATTCCCACTCCTATCGCTCTACCCCCACCGATCATATCAATGGCCGCAGTCCCACTCACCAGTTCCCTCAAAGGCGTAGCCCCGACGGTCTTCACGGGAGAACGCACAGAAAGCGAGCAATTCCTGCGGGAATTCCGTCTTTACCACCTCCTTAATCGCAATCACGAACTCGTCCTCAGTCCATTCTTACGCGTCGTACTCGCCCTCGGCCTTATCCGCGGGCCAGCTGTCAATGACTGGGTAGACCTCATGAGCAAGAAACTGGAGACTGACACCACGCGTACTACTAACCCCATACGCGAAACAGACGAGACCCTTTGGACCACGTTCGAGACTGACTTCAAGGCCGCGTGGACGGACACACTCAGCAAACAGACCGCATATCAAAAACTTACAACACTCAAAATGAAGGGCGACGATGTCAATGGGTATATAGCTACCTTCGAACGTCTCGCACACGTAGCCGACTGGCATCGCGACGCCAGTGGCACAGTCGAGTTCTTTCGCCGCGGACTCACGGAATCCATCCACCGCGCCTGTCTTCAACGCACCACCATCCCCGACACCATGACGGACTGGCAGACATCCGCTCGCGCCGAGGCACAGCGGGCACAGACTATAGCCAGTAGCTTCGGAATTCGGGGGAGCCGCGCGTCCACCCTATTGGGTCCGATTCCCCACACCCACTTCACTACGATTCCCACATCGCAACCCGCACCGGATGGCGTCGTCCCTATGGACATCGATGCCGTCCATACAGCTCCCTTCCGCCATCTTACTGACGCAGAAAAAGAACAATGCAGGAAGGACAACCGCTGCTTCACTTGTCGACAAATCGGACATGCTGTCGGAGACTGTCCCCGACGAGTATGCTACAACTGTCAAAAGCTCGGTCATATAGCCCCGAATTGCCCCCTCCCTCGCAAACAGTGTGTCGCCATCAACGAGATCTCTGTCCCGGCGAACCAACCCACTACTGCGACTTCGGTCATCCAGGCCGCCCTCAATCTAACCCCACAAGAGCGTTTCCACGTTCTCAACAGTCTCGTTCTAGTCGACGATGGTCTCGCAGAACCCGACGACAGTCATCAAATTAACGCTCTCTACTTCCCGTCTCCCCCGCCGCGTTCCCTACCAGACCTCCGCCCCTCCCATGCCGTAGTCTCTCCCCCATCCTCTCCCCGCGACTTCCCGCGCATTTCCGCCGCATTCTTGGCAGATTCACCCTTAGGTTTATCTCTTGCCATCGACGAACCCCCGCCGAACACCCTATCTGTTCCCATCGACCTAACCCTGGACGACATCGATGACGCCGCCGACGCTGTCACCTTTGCATCTCGACCTCCATCTCCGTCCCTCGACATCCCAAGCTCATCCTGTTGATAAGTGGCCTGAGCGCACTTAGCGGCTCAAAGGACATGCAGATAATGGACTGCTTTAGATTAGATATACAGGACTTGTAGATTAGATTATTTTGATCTTTACAATCTCGGACTTCTTGTATTCTCTTATCTATGACATCAGACATGTACATGACATCATGAACCACTCTAGACTGTCCTTGTACTACGTCTATGTACTTCCCTTTGTTTTCCTTATCTTTATTGTGATGTCACTATGATATCATAGTCTGGACTCTTCTTGTTCTTTATCGCCTTGTTCTCCTTTGCATCCACTCCTTTGTCCGTGTATAGAACAATGCGCTCCTTGTATTTACTGTGACTATGTGTTACTAGCGTCACTCTCTGTAGCAGTATAAGTAGAGTACTTTGTACGCTCTGGCACATCACCAGTTCTCATCTGTTGTGTGCCAGGTATGTCTCCTCCTCTATAATATCACCAGTTCTCATCTGTTGTGTGCCAGACTACCATCTGCTTCACTTGCCTGACTATCTCTGTTGCTGCTTCAAGCCTACCTCCATATCTCACCACAGTCTTCCCAGTCCACTGTGAGTATGGTCTTTATGTATGCTGTTCATCACATCCCCGCCACATCCTCCGCGCAGTCCACGTCGCGCATTCAGCCCGAGGATCACGCCACAGACCCGATCCATTGTCGAGGACAACAACAGTCCTACCCGGGGGGTGAAAACCATCGAAACCTCGGTTTTGGACTCAAATATAACTTCCCCAACATCGACACTCCAATACTACCCCCCTATATTCCTTCCCCGCGCATGCAAAATGCCACAGGATCCAGATGAAGTAGCACCAGTCGCCCCGATCACGCGCAAACAAAGCACGACACCTATCGCTCCGCCGTCCACCGAGCCACCTGTCGCACACCAGCACCACGCCGACACCGTGCATCACCACCTCCGCGCTACCGCAGCAGAGTTCGTCCCGCGACCTACGAACGTGGGACCCACGCAAGTCGACGGCGTACAACTCGCTCTACAGCAACCAGCCTCATACCTCACACGCGCAATCACGCGCCTCCTGCAAAATGTTATCGGAACCGGACGACCATCGCACGACAACCCGCGACCACCTGATGCAAATACGGTCTCCCAACACGCGATGTCCCGCACCCTCCGCCACCGCCCTCGCATCAGATACTCGCAGACTCAAGATCGACATGCCCGCATCGAACAAGAAATATTGACACCCGTACGTGCAGACGCAGCAGCCAGAATTCGCGAACGCGTCCAAATCTGGTGCGATCAAATCATCTACGAACCACCACCGCGTCTTAACACGCATCACGTTTCTCGAACCCACGACCCTATGGCTGACGAACGTACAGACTACGAGCACCGCGATTACGAATACGATGATTACCAAAAGGCTCGACGCGAGCACTAAAGACATTCGAGGACGAATGAGTCAAGAAAGGGGCGTATGTCACGATCACAGATCGTGCCATCGATCGTTTCAGATTTCTGCTTCTGTTTCTGGGAAAAGTCTCGGATTTACTTCTATGTTTCACTTCTGCCAGCTCACTTCTGCCAGCTCACAAATTGTACCTATGTTTAGATCAACACTTACGCGGCCTCGGAAAATACACAGAAAAATAGGAATTCTACATAGTATTTAAAGGGTCTGTAGTTTACATTGTATTCCTCATTCTAGTCTTGTTCTCTGTGAATTCAAGTACTATTGCCACTCTCCCCTTGTCCTCTCCCCTGCAGTGTGCAGGTCACCGCTCTCGCGCTTTGTCAGCAACCTGGCCTGTCGTCCCACCACATGATTTTACTTACGACTAAGTGGTAGCAGCTCAGAAACTGTGAGCCCGCCTCTAGGATCGTAAAATGTAGGGTCATACATAGACTTTAGAAACCATCTGAATTGAATTCTCTTTCAAACTATACCCCAAAAGTGTTAATCTACGTCTTTTGTGGTACACTACCTGGTGACTCTGCATGCTTGGTTTGATTACGTAAGCACTGTCCCTCATTTTTGGTCAATAGTGTTCGGTTCGGCATTCAGACGCTCCCTGAACTGAACTGAACTGATGTGAACCTGAACTGAGGGTTCAGTTTGGGGGTTCGGCCAAACACCCTGAACCAAACCAAGAGTCCGGTTCAGGGTTCAGCAAAAAGGTCCAAAGAACTGAACTGAACCGAACTTTCCCATCACTAGCGCTGACACAGCCTACTCCGAGTCCTATCCTACAAGATACATCTGAGACATTACAAGGGAAGCAACTCGGTAAACCTGTAATTATACAGGTTTGCACGTCGTCTGAATAATATCCGCGAGTCACGAGGTAACGGATGTGTCATCATGATGGGTTCACAACATTTGAAAGGCCACGATGCCACGAACTTGCTTGCGAACTTGTACGAATTTCTCGCTCAGCACACCGGGAAAAATTCTGTGACTGCGACGTGTCAACTTGGAAGGACGTTAGTGCTTTTGGCACCTTCTATAAACATTCTTCTACTCCACAGGAGCCGTAGATCTCCGCGGTCTTGAGTCAGTAAAGTTAGCCCCGGGCCCATGCGCTTTGGGATGCATCTATCCTCTTCACTGGCAGCGGTTCCTGCTTGCTGGCGCATCGCTGGCAACGGCATCTCCTCAATGCTACTAGTCGCCCCTCTTCTCTTCCCTTCTCTTCATCTCCATGGGGTCAAAACCGAGCATCCCTCCGTCAAACTTACCTGTTTCCGTAGCCAAGTGGCTTCCCCGTCTCAGCTTGTTGTTCCCATCGAGGGACGGTCACGACACTGCGAATTTGAGACCACTCCCTGCTCCAGGCTCGTTGAGAGACACCCACAACGCAGCCTGCGCCTGGTTTTTAGGCCCCAAGGCTGAGAATGCCGACTACTTCATGACATCTGTGGAAACTATTTTGAACGATGTCATACAGTGCAGGAGGAACTTTTCCCCAGAAGATAAAGTTTGGATTCGTCTTCTCGGCGATAGTTGAAGATCTCATTCTGTTACTCTCGTAGAATTTCGTCGACGCGGAAGCTATCTCCTCTTCTGCGTTCAAGAAGAGTATGTCCAAACTGAGGACCACTCTCACTCTCCTTTCTAGGCTACTCCCTCAGCACTGCGTTCCCTTCTATTCACCCCGGTACATGGCCCACATGGTAGCTGATGTTTCCATGCCTGCTACCCTTGGATACATTATGGGACTCATGTACAATCCCAACAACGTCGGCGCAGAGGGCGGCCCTATTACCCATGTCATCGAACACGACGTTGGGCAACAACTCTGCAACATGCTGGGTTTTCATACTCAGCTAGGTGACAAGCCACAACAAGGCCGCCCGACGGCGTGGGGACATATCACCTGTGACGGCTCCGTTGCAAACTTAGAATCGATGTGGTGAGCTCTTCGAATTGATAGTAATGATACCTTATTGAGTGCTGATGTGCCTGCTATACCAGGGTCGGTGAGCATTATCACACCGTATCTTCACAAGCTCTGGACTTACTCGTGCACAGCGCGAAACCTGAAATTCTATCCACTAGCCTTGAAAAGAGCAGTCGACAATGAGTCATCCCTTGCACATGTTGCTGCACATTTCAGGGTCAGGCTTTGCACCGGAAAAGAAAAGGTTTTCGCCGAGTGTGACGCCTGGGAACTTCTCAACCTGGCGCCAGATGAAGTAGTCTCTCTCACAACTCGCATTTCTGAAACATTCGGGCTTTCCACTCCAGCCTTGCAGGTCGTGTTGAACGATTATCTCATCCAAACTACGGGAAAGGACGACCTTGAGAAGTATTTCGGGATTGAGCAGCCGCCACAGTACCTGTGCCCCAAAACTACGCATTACTCGTGGCCGAAAGGTGCAGGTGAGTTATTCATTTCGGCTTCCAAGCCGCTGGAGATGAAAGCTCACCCGGCTTCAAAGCAATCACTGGCATAGGATCGACAAACATGATATGCGTCCCCGTCGACGAACAAGCGCGAATAGATTGTCAGGCCCTAGACACCCTCCTCGCAGACTGCGTAAAGCACCGCCAGGCAGTGTACGCCATCGTCGTGATTATGGGCACCACAGAGCATGGTTCCGTTGACCCTCTCTCCCAAATCCTGGTATTACGGCGGAAGTATCAAGAGCAAGGGTTGTCGTTCTTGATACACGCAGATGCAGCCTGGGGCGGCTATTTTAGGTCGATGCTCGTCCCAAATCCCAGCCTCACAGGCAGCGAAAGTCATCTTGACGACCCAACGTTGTTTGTCAACGCACACACTGTAAACGAGCTACGCCACCTATCTCATGCGGATTCCGTTACCCTCGACCCTCATAAGAGTGGCTATACACCATACCCCGCAGGCGCCTTATGTTACCAGGACGGTCGACTGAGGTACATGGTCACCTGGAACAGTCCCGTTATAGGTTTTGAGGACGAGAGTCTGAAGATGGGTGTTTATGGTGTCGAGGGAAGGTATGTCCCAGTCCCAGTCCTTGCGACATGCGTCGATTGCTGAGTACGGATATTTCATTATTATCAGCAAACCAGGTGCAGCGCCCGTATCCGTGTGGCTTGGTCACGAAGTCATTGGTCTTCACAGCGGTGGCTTCGGCTACCTTCTAGGACAATCTGTTTTCGCATCCACTAAGGTAAAATCCTGTGACCTCAGTATATGTCGCCATACTTACAGGAAAACATTCACTACAAGATGTATTGCCACTGGGCTACCATGTCGCTTGACCACCCAGATCTTCTAGTTGTCCCCTTCCGAATGCTACCCAGCGAAATGGGGCCAGGAGCATCTGCAGATGGTGTAGACGAGGAGCGCCGTTACATACGAGACGTTCTCCTCAAGCGCACCCGGGAGGAGCTTGCCAACGACCCCAAAGCATGTGCTCTCATGCGTCAAATGGGTTCGGACCTAGTGGTCAACGCCTTTGCATGCAATTTCCGTGTTGGCGGCGTCGCCAATAAAGACATCTGGGAGGCAAATGATCTCAACGCCCGCATTTACAACAGACTTTCGTTCAAATCTATGTCCGAAAAACTCGATGATCAGAAAGTCATCATCATGTCAAGCAAACTGTCACAAGAAGGATATGGAAAATGCCTTACAAAGTTCAAGCGACGCATCGACCTTAGTGGACAAGAAGACCTTTTCGTCCTCGTGAACGTCTCTACGACCCCATTCGCTGCCGACTTCGCGCACATCCTCGCCAATGCATTTCGCGAGGTCGCAGAGGAAGAAGTTAAGGTGTGACCCAGTTCGTTGTAACTGCGATCTTTGGAGTGACATGATTTCGTGCCAACAGATTTCTGTAGAACGTAACCGACTCGTACCTGCTCGAAGGGCGTTCGTTCTGCAGGGCAATGGTCCGGTCAGCTTGGTCCACATGCCCTATTTTGGTGCATCAAGTCAGCGTCAACAATGCATTCTGAACGGTGAATTATCAGGTGTTGGTCTCAAGGCTTACATCGAAGCGAAAAGAGCAGATCCTACAGCTACCTACGTGGCGTGCACGTTGAAAGGGGAGGACCTTTCCACCATTATAAAGAGGATGTTTTTCAGGTGTATGATTTCCAAATTGACAGCCGAGGGGTACGTTGTTTAAATTAACATTGTGATCGCAGGCGTCACTGATTATGACGCACTTGAAGGATAAGCGCTGTCTCTGAGGGGCAGATTACAAATATCAGCGTCCTCAAATACAGACCGCTGAGTTCTCGCTATCTCGACCCAATTTATCCTTCGAAAATGCCCTTTTACCTTTACGGTACAGCACAAGAAATGCACATCGATCATGTGCTCCTTCGCGGTCCAAATGCCCAACTGTCTGCAGGCGATGTAACCGTTGAGCTCCTGCAGGGAGACCGACCTGTGTTTATTGCCGGGCTAAAGGACGGCCTCATCGCGGTCGCAGACGCTATTCCGGAGTTCCTAATGCAGCCACTTAGTGCAAACCGTCTTAATTCCCTCTTCCATCCAGGAGCGGAACTCGCCGTCTCTATTTATCATGATCTGAACCCCGCCCAATCCCAAGGACCTGGCCTTTGTGATCAACTTGAAGACCCTATCGCACGTGGCATAATTACCCTTGGTGACGATACCTTTGCTGATGCATACATGATCAATGCCGAAGCCCCTACCGTCTTGCCACAAGCGCTGAAGAAGGGCTTCACAATCCCTGAATCGACACCGTCCTCGCAGGACCACCCACTTTTCCGTGGATACGGGCCAGGAGTGCCAAGAGAACAGCTTTCATCCCCCGAAAGAACAAAAACTTGGCGCAATATGTGGAATGAAGCCCTCGCAGGTCAGTCGTCGAACACCGACTCGGACTCAAGCACAAGTTTGCCCGTGTCCACGCCATCAGACTTGGAGAGCGGCAATTACTTCCCGAGTCTCGCACAGTTTGCTCTCCCACGACTTCCCACTTTCCAGGGCTAAGTGCATCTTCCGATTATTCACCTTACTTCCAATGATTCGTGGCACTCACCGGGTGTCAATATTTTCTGGCGTCCTGTCTGAAATGTGCTCCATCCCGTAAGTTTACAACATTGTTTTTTGGATATAATCAAGGGGGTGGCGGGACCGGAATCCCGAACAGGACGGGGCGGTCACTGCGGTGGAGGCTGGAATTTTTTTTGGACCTTCCTAATTAGGAAGTGGCCCCCTAGTTTTTGACTTCGTTGCCTGCTTCGTTGTGCTTTTAGCTGCTAAATCCACATGTTCCTAATACTTCTAATCATTCCCTCGAATGTGGGGGTTGTGGAGCGATGTAAGCCGGTGTGCATGCCTCCGCGGGGCACGATGTGTCGTGAGGTGATCTGTAGTGATCACATACACATCAATGCCAAACCGCTAGGCCCGCGTGTAAGTGCTGCGGGTTCGGGAATCCAAATGGTGTGCTATGACGAGCCCAACTGGGCTAGGTGGTCAAATTGGTCAAAACCTATGACACATCTCCACCTCAACCACCCACATTTGTACAACCAGTATACTAGTATTACAATGGCTACTTCTCCGCTATCATATCGGTGGTGTGACAACCCGGTGCAGTTTGTGCATAAGTACATCTACAATTTTGGCTTCCCCTTGCAGCACCGCGTTTCGATTCTGACTTTGACCGTGCTCCCGGTAGCAGCAGGAAAAGTTCGGTCGCATAAGGATCGCGCTACGCGAATGATGTGAGGTGGGTCCGACCCTACGCGGCGAACACCCCTCCGCTTCTTGCCTAGACAACCGCTTCTCTTCGTGATAGCGCCTTGCTGCGGATTCGAATTCGAGAAGGTGGGAGGACACGGTTCCTTGGTATGAAACGAGAGGGTCAGACGTCAGGTAAAGCGGGGGGCGCCACGTGTACCGAATGAAGTCTAGATGGAATGTTAGCATCGTAAGTATACATGAGATTGTATGAGCGGCGTACGTGGCGGGATTTGCGGTGACTACAGGGGATTCTCAGCCAGAGGAGGGGTGATGGAGCGCAACGCCGATGCGCTGGCCTGGCACACCATACGGATGCGTAGTGTCGTCGCGGACAGAGACGAGGAATCGGCCTTGACAGCCGTCCTCACACCTGCAGGGAAAGACTAGCGTGTGGGCGTGCATAGTGCCCTGGGCGCGCGATGCGGAATGTCTTTCCCTGTTCGTGGAACATGAGAAAGAAAAGGAGAAAGAGTGAGGCTCTGCAAACGAAAAGGAACGGGGAACGTACGAGATGGGAACACCTTGGGCGCGCAGTTGGTCCGCGACTATCTGCGCGCGCATGCCGTTGTCTACGTCGGGATCGGCAATGATGGCGAACTTTCCGCCAAAGTTCGAGCGTGGGGCTAGTTCCAAAAGATGGCTGACTAGCTCGTCACGCCATTGGTATTCGAGTACAGGGATGCGTTGTGGTGACGGGGCAGCTTCGGGATCTGGTGCATTTCTGGGGCGTTGTAGGGGCTCTGTGGGGTATGTGTAGTCCTCCCAGTTCGGCCGGTGGTCTGGGGGAGCGATACTGGGAAGCGGGACGGTGGAAAGGGGCTGTGAGGGCGTGCCAGATTCTGGGAGTTGTGGGTGGGCCGGCCGCCCATTCGCCGCCGACGTGGTAGGTGTCGTCAACATTGTGATGAATAGTTGGCCCTAGGCGAAAACTTGTGACTATAGTGATCGCAGTTTTTCCTCGTAGCGTCTGGAAGGAAAAGCTACATCTGATCGCTGTAAGAGGGAGAAGAAAGGAGGAACCATTACGAACGCGATTAGCAATATCTGCCGTACCTGAGTCATTGTTCTGCTCTCTTCCACACACGACGCGATGACTCCTCGGGGTTAACCTTGTCTTGTCTTGATTTCCGTGACATTCTCAGCCCAAATGGCGAACACGAATCTACAGCCCATGGGAGGACCAGCCGATGGGACCACTTGAGGGTTCGCAGGCACTGGCGATTGTTGAATGATGCAAGTTGAGGTCCCATCCTGTAAAACCAGCCGCAATTCCTCTGCATCAAAAGTTTGTCAGAATGAAACTCTCGTCCTCCGCAACTCCTTTCGCCTCGAGAAGAGCCGATAAAAAACAGCTGAGTATGGTCAAGATGGCGGTTGCACTGCATTGTAAATTTGTGAGGACTCGGAGCGTGATACCACTTGTGGATCTGAAGGAGTGAGTACACTTTGGTTATCACTGTACGCTCATCTCAACACCCTATCCGTGTCCTCCAATCAGCCCCAGGGCCAGCGCATCACTGGCAGTACTATTTAACAATAACAACACGAGGGCTCAGCACGTTCAAGTTCGCACAACATGCATGACCTACGTGTTTAAATGCCTATTCAATGGTCCGTTACATACTATCCCTGAAACCGCTTGCCACTTTGCACAGACCTACAAGTAATCTTGCGGGGTCTCTGGATCAACGGTTATGCGTTTCAATTCAAGAAGCACGGCCTCGTTGTACATATATATATCCAATGATTTGCAACGTGGTGCTTAACCTTGAATGAGGCTTTTGCATTCCCGCCCTTTCTGGAAACGTTTACGCGCTCTCATGGCGGGTTTTGGCAAGCTCAAAGCCCAAACTGCCAACAGCAAGCGAGTCAAGAGTCATAAGATGCACGGCATCTGTACATGGTGTTCTTGTTTCTCTTAGACATACCCCGGGCATCTACGGCGCATATAGGACAGCAGGACAAGACTCGCTTATTCGACCCCTCCACTTATCATGAGAGCCCTGAAACTATCCCGCCTCGAGAGAGCTCTGATCCGGAAGCTTTACGCTCGACGCAATACAGCCGCGACGCTCATGCGGATGTTCCAATGCTGCCAAACCACAGTCAATCGTTCGGTGCGCAATCATATGGGCGACGACATCGACGACGACGACGCGATCATTCGTGACGCTGATTTACCGGCCGACGTAACCGCAATGCTTGGGTTGAAAGATCGCGATGACGACAAGGCCTTGACCACTACTAGCACTAATCGGTGGCGGCCGTGGGCCCCGACAAAAGTCATACCCCGGCGAACGCCTGCCTTGCGGACAGTTCCTAAGACCGTCGCCCGAAGGAGCCCCAAAGTATCTGTAGGCCACCCTCACGGATTCCGCGCTGAGCCCTCAGTAAATTTGAACAGGTCGAAGTCGCAGAGAGCGACATCAAGCCACAAACTGTCGCAGCTGCACAGTCGGACGTGCGTTGCACCCACTACTCTTTTGGTATACCCCGATACAACGTGACGCAGACAGGCTCGACTTTGCCGAAGTGGGAGAAGCTGGCGCCTGACAGTTTGGCGTCTGTGGAAGGGTTCCTTGCCTCGATTCAACTAGGGGAAGCCCATGCCCAGATGTTGCTAGATGAAGGCATCAAGACTCACCAAGATCTCCTTCACATAAAGGAAATCATCGGAACTGAATCGCTGAAACTCGTCAGAGAGTCACTGAAAGCGAGGGGATTCACTACCTTCGAGCTTATCAAGTTCATATCGGCGGTGAGTACCTGGATTCCGATGGAATCGGGAATCCGTTAATTCGCTTGCCAGGTCAAGGGGATACTGTCTTGACTGTACAACGACGCCAACATTGCTTGGTCCCTCTCCCGCATCGAGATGTACGCCTAGAACTGTATGCAACTGTATCCCATTCGGATATCTATTTATGACCAGGAACACACGAGGCGGGGTTCTGTTCGCTAGTTTATGCCGTGGCGGCCTTGTGATTCTACGCGCATACGCCTACCCAGGCAAAAGAGTGTTTTCCTGCATAAAGCCTCTCTTAAGACGTCATCTTGACGGCCGAAGGCAGGCCTAGAAGCAAGCCTGGTGCTTCCTCACCGACAAGAACGGGCATCTCTGCGTGCAACTGCGGCATTCATTGACCGCGTCTTTGGCCATGCCCGATGCCTCGTGCTCGATGCCCGTCTTATCTAGAAGTTTTCCAGACTCCCCCATTCGCGCCATCAGGAGCCAATTATGAGCAGATACTCTCGATATATCTCTCGATCGGGTGCGGTTTTCCAGCTCCAACTGCGTGCCCCCCCGCGCCGCCTCCCTTTTGTTCTGGACCAGATTCGGCCAGCATGTCCTCCAAACCCTCAACAAGCAACAGTCCGGAGGCGACACAGGCCTCGGCGACGAGCTCAACCAAGCCGCCGCATGGCTACCCCGTGAAGATCAGAAGCCCACGACAGAGCCGGAACCTCGAAGAAGAGCCGCACTCCGACACCGCGGTCGACGACACGGCCGCAGGAACTTCTGAACCCTTGGCCGCCTTGCCCAAAGACAACGACGATAACGGATCTGAGTACGCCGCTAGTGGCTCCGACGAGGACCCTGTGCCGGCCAAGCGTTGCAGAGAGTCGGCGAGGCTGAGGGGAGTCCGTGCGCCGAGTGAGAGAGCCTGCGTGAGTTTCACGAGTCACGCGATCTGATAAACAGTCCCCCGTCAGCTCCGCACCTGTCGCGATCACCGTTTTCTGAAGGACGTGGGCGAAAGCGCTCGCGCTCCCAGAGCGAGGAGTCCGTGCCCGAGCGCACGCCTCCGGTCACGCACGGCGCCTTGAAGAGACCGACAAAATCCAATGTTCGGAGTCACTTGACCGATTTTCTACGAATCCACGATCTCGCATACCCACCCGCGCAGCCGCCTACTCAGGTCAGCGACACGGGCCCCACATATAAATCTACAAATCGAGCGAATGGCAAGGCGGATGGAGTGGGAAGACCTGGTATCGCTGTTCCTCAGCGTGGCTTTTTTTTTGTCTCTTACTCGCCAAACAGGTACACCGAGCGGCGGCGTTCATGCTAACGTGGTCAAACGTCTGAGGCAATACAATCGGACGTTCTCGGCTCGCCCGCCTCGTAAAGTGAGCGCTTAGTTCCCACAGTCTCACGTGCGCTTAGTTTCCTTCCCCAAAAGCGGGCAGCGAGCAGCCACAGCCGCACCGTGACGACATCCGAATCTGTCGACGTGCGCGCGGGTAGCAGAACGCCCCCCAAGCCACAGGTCACCACGAAGCCGCCTGACGACGGTTCCGCGGCCGTGAAGCAGTTTCTCTTAGGCATCGGACTCGGCCAATCGCACCTTCAAATCTTGCTGGAAGAGGGAATCAGGACGCAACAAGACCTGGACGGGTTGCCACGAATGGAGAAGGAATGCATGGTCGAGTTGCGGGACGTCTTGAGGGCGCGTGGGTTTACCGCGTTCGAGTTTTCGAAGGTTGAGTACGCGGTGCGTATCTGACGCGTCCTCTAGTGAACTGTTCACCGATGAGGAAATATTCCCCGTAGGTCTCCAGAAGGGGGAATTAAACCGTTTTGCTTCGCATTCGCTTAGTGTACAGTCCAAATTCATCAATGATCATCCCCATAGCCCCGAGCAATACCGCTCCGCCCTTGCTGGAGGATACTGGGGGGATCAAGCCCCGCACGCGTCTCGAGGCCACGGAATGTGCGGGATTGCAGAAATTCACCTTGATGGGGGAGTTCAACAGAGAAGGTCTGGAGGAAGGGATCAAGCATACCAGCAGCGCTATCCCTGAGTGTCGTTACCGTGCCATCCTGGTCTCTGAGAATAAGGGCGGAGGAAGTCGACTCCTGCGCAGGCGTCGGATCGTCCTCTGTATTCGAGGTATTCAATGCGAACCCAGAGCGCGATTGTGAGAAAGAAGCCACTCACCCCCATAGCGCTTGGCATGCCTGTACTTCCCCGTGACGAGCGAGAACACTGGGCGATCAGGATCGCCGTCCTCGTCCTCGTCATCCAACAAATGTTTGGGCGGCTCCCGTGCGAGGACTTGGTCGAAGTCGAGCACGTACTCGCCGGTCCAAGTCGGGGAGGGCTGTAACGCGAGCTGGAGCTCGAATGGTGTCACGATAGGCCTGAAGAAGTCCTAACGTACTCTCAAAATTGACTACACGCACGGAAGGACTGGTGTTACCTTGGCGTCAATCACCGAATTTTCGGGACACGCGACGAGAACGAAGCATTCGATCTCGGCAAAGTTGGCTAGCTTGGCGGGGTTGAGCTTTCCGACGCTGATCGTGTACGCCTTTTTGCGAGCGCTGACTAAAAGTTGGCGGATGCGCGCGATAAGAGGGAGGTAGGACGCTGGATTCGTTGGACATCAGCCACAAGCAGTACAGGGAGAGTGGGAACGAACCGACTCCGAGCGTGCCGACGAGGATACCGAAAACGTCGGCATCGCGGGCCTTTTGGACGATTGCGTACCGTCGCATTAGGAGTTTGTTCGTTTGTACAGACTGAAGGGTGGCCTGGCGTGTCGCAGGATCGTACCCGTAGACCTTTAAGGGTAGCCCCGAGTGAATTGTGCGATGTATGGAGCGCGGAGACAGGTGCGTACGGGAGTAGCTGGGTGTGTCATGAGGAGGTTCGTCAACGCAAGATTCGGTGACCCGACATAGAGAATGGGGGATGTATCCTCAGAGTCACGGTCTGGGATATCATGTTCCGTCGTGGTCGACGGACCAAGCTTTCGTGGAACAGGGCTGTACGAAACAGCGATTTCATGGCTCGAAAATACGTCTCGCAAAGCTGATAATAGACGTTCTGCGCAGGCCGTCAAAACAATATATCGCGTTAGGAGCCCCAACACGTACCTGCTTCATGCGTGTAGGCGACGTCGTGCTTGAGCACTGCAACTTTTGCGGAGGGATTCGACGAAGTCCATGATTCCAAAAGCGATTTCGCCGCATCTGTTACGTCCACAGGTTTTTTACCGAACACGAAAATGACGGGGAGGCGATAGGTCCTGGGGGTGGTTGATAAACGCTTTTAGGGGGGACGGAAAAGACTCACTTGCTCATGCAAGCGTGACCATAGTGTACGACGGCATCCGCATCGACGTGTTGCGCGGCAACTTCGTCCACACAACAGCTGTCTCCAGTTAGAGTAGATGCAGGTGTGTGAAGAGACGAGGCCTTACCTGCCATATGACGTATCTGCGAGTACATAGAGCTCGCTATTGGCACCAACAGCGCGCTTGAGGCTGTAAAAAATCGGGACAGAGTCGCGCAAAAGCTCGTCGGGGAATTGCAGGGCTACCTGGGGACAAGATGCGGTTCATCACAATCCGATCTGGGGCGGGAGAGAACGTCTTCTCACGCGCTTGTAATTATTCGAAACGATCTCATTCGCGGTCCATTCTAGTTCGTAATAGTCTCTCAGCTCCTCAGCAGCCAGTTGCACGTGAGTTTGGCTCTGGTCAAGGACGACGGGTCTCTGGATGGCATCCTGTGCGGGCGATGAAAAGTTCATTAGAGCAGCCGAGATAACCACGTGTTTATCAAGCAAGAGGATCAAGGAATGATTACGTCATCATCTTTCCCACGAGCCAAAGGGAAAGTGAACACACGCTTCGCTGCCGAGTTGCCTCATCTGAACACGTCTGCCTTGCCCATGTCGTCCGAAGACACACTCGTCGACCGCGTTTCGTCCTTCATCTCAGAAAACAAGCGCGGCGTCGTTATTGGCGTCGCCGCTGCCGCCGTCGCCGTCGGAGGGGTCGCATACTATGTCGCGTCATCACGCGCCTACGGTGGGGCTGACGAGGAGAGCCTCCGCTCGGGAAAAAAGAAGGACAAGAAAAAGAAGAAGCATGGCAAGACGGGGAAGGACCAGGATGGGCCCGTCCTGGAGGAGAGAAAGCCGAAAGGGGGCGAGGTGGAGGACGACGGTTGCGTGTCCCATTCCGCTCTGGCTCGCGCCTTCACGCTCACGCTTACGCACCAGACAAACCTCTGACGGAGGAGCAGATCAAGGCGCTCTCTAAAGAGGTAAGCTCGGTGCCCTCCCAAACACTCTTCTCGACGACATGCCCATTCCATTCTGTGCACAGGAGCGCAAGTCGCTTGCGGCTTCGCTGAAGCAAAAGGGCAACAACGCGTACCAGGCCCGAAGCTTTGTTAAGGCCGAGCAGTACTACACGCGCGCCATTGAGGTGTCGCCTCACCCCGAGCCCGTGTTCTACAGCAACCGCGCCGCTTGTTATGTGAGCATGGAGCCACCACAGCACGAGAAGGTGGTGGCGGACTGCGACGAAGCGCTCAAGCTCGACGTGCGCTACGTCAAGGCGCTCAACAGAAGGGCAACCGCTCTCGAAGCCCTTGAGCGTTACGAGGACTCTTTGCGAGGTGCGTAGATCGAGCAAACGATGACCTTTTACCGACACTCCATGTAGACTACACCGCCACCACCATTCTGAGCAAGTTCCAGAACGACGCCGCGGGCCGATCGGTCGAGCGCGTGTTAGAAAAGTTGTCCAAGACAAAGGCGGCTGAGATTCTCGCGGTACGCCCATTCGCTCAAAGTAATTATGAACGCATCTTGACCTCATAGACAGAATCGGGAACGCCGTCTTCCTTCTCATACATTTGTTTCCGCCTATTTCTCTGCATTCCGTCCCCGTATGTCCCTCCCCTTATTCCATTTCCTTTCCGTAACCTTATAACCACGCCACAGGCCCACTCCCCACCCTTCCAGAAAACCCGTCTACCGGTGATAATACCCTCATTCTAGCCCTCGAGGCACTTGGCGCATCAGACTATGTCCATTCGCTGAGCCTTATAAACGAAGCCATCGAACAGGGTATATCATGGGAAGTTGGACGAGCGGAGGCGCTTAACCTCAGAGGCACTTTCAAGTCGGTTCTCCCCCCTCGTTTCTGCTACTGTACCAACTCTCCTTGCTTGCAGGTTCCTCACGGGGGACACCAATGGTGCCAAAGCTGATCTCGAAGAATCTGTGCAGTTGGTACCATCGTTGACGCAAAGCTGGGTCAAGATTGCGAGCGTGTACATGGAACAAACCGATGTGGCCAAAGCATTTGATGCCTTTGAGCAGGCGATCAAGCACAATGCCTCTGACCCTGACATTTACTATCACCGAGGGCAGGGTACGCTACCAGACGTTTGCGTGGCTCTTCCCGTGCTCACTCTACCACGCAGTCCTTTTCATAATGAATGACTTTGAAAAGGCCGCGGAAGACTACACGAACTCGACGAAACTCGACGACAAGTTCGTGTTCTCACACATTCAACTGGCTGTCGCACTGTACAAGTTGGGAGACGTGCCAAAGAGCAAGGCGACGTTCATCCGGACGCAAGAGGCGTTCCCGGATCGCAGCGAGCCACCGAACTACTAGTCAGCTGAGCTCCTCACTGCTGCGTCCCAGAGGGCACTTATTGACGTCATACAGCGGCGAATTACTTCTGGACCAACAAAAGTTCGCGGAGGCAGTAGAAAAATTCGATCGGGCGGTAGAGCTAGAACGGTTAAGGTGCGTCTTTCGAACGTCGATGACGCGGTATCGGTATTAATCCGTCAAACAGAAAACCGCCGAATGTGCTTCCGCTGGTTAACAAGGGTTTGGCCCTGTTCCAATGGAAGCAGGATATCGAAGCTGCGGAAAGATGTTGCAACGAGGCATTGCGCACGGATCCAGAGTGCGAAGCCGCAGTCGCGACGTTGGCACAGCTCAGCCTGCAGCAAGGCAAAATTGACACTGCCGTCCGCATGTTTGAGCGTCATACGGAGCTCGCGCGAAATGAGCCAGAGCTTGTGAACGCGCTTACGTACCAATACGTAAGCCGACGATTTTTGGGGAGTGTCTCGTCCTGATAACTGACGACGCGTAGGCCTCGTATGCTCAGCTGGAGTTTATCAAGCGGTATCCAGATCTTGCGAACGAGCTGAGCCAAATGGCCCGGTCGATGTGAGGTGGAGGGTGCGTGATGCCCTCGTGCACGACGCCTCGACCGGTGGGTAACAGACTCTCTGGGCCGGTCTGTGAAGGAGAAGGAAGCACACGCGGACGAGGTGTGGATGGGCACGTTGCACAGATCCGGACAAGTCTTTTTATCTACAGGTTGATTCTAATGCTACGTCATATTTGATCCCCAAACAACTAAGGTCACGGTAAATTTGAAATGTGATAAGTGTGTGTTACGTCACACCCATCGGGAAGGGATCACCCCCTCGTCATGTAGTCGTGTCTCGGCAGGCCTCCCATCCGGCGTGAGGCGTATCATCTCACGAATGGAACTGACCTATGATGTCGCTTTGAGGCAGAGGGCAGGGTCGCGGCCTATGACGATCCGTCCCATTTATGAAGCGACCAAAGGCACACTTCCAACCGTACAACCGCCATCATCCAGATTGCGCACCCCTCTACGGACTTGACAATCTACTCCCACACATCTGCTCCACTCTCTACTCATCCCGCTCTACACTCTTGCTTTTCCATCAGACCTTCTTATACGCTACTCCATTTCAAGGTTACTTTGTTTTTTTCTGTCCCGCCACCGCGCCGCTGACACATTTCTCTCTCCGCCTTCAGCCCTCTTTCCTCCCCTCTCCTATCACCACCAGTTTTTTCCATCCGCCCGCTCTTCCATTCCAATTGCCTTTATTTGGGCACTCTTGAAATTTGAATTCCAAACAAACAAACATGTCGATGTACCCAGCGCATTTCTATGAGCCACATAACGGCGTCCAGCCCGGCATGAAGCCCCCGCCGAGCCTCCCCGCAGGCGCCTTCCCCGAGCCGGACGGCCCGCGCGTCGTGCACATCGTCGTCTCGGGATATCCAGCGCCCTCGCGGCCGCTTCCGCGCGAACGGACGTGGGCGCTGTGCTGGTCGCCCGCGAACAGCGTCGTGCGGATCCTCGGCACGGTGCGCGCGGCGCCGGACAAGGAGAGCCACGTGTACTGGGGCCCGATCACGCAGCAGTGCGAGTTCCCGCGCGAGTGCCGGCTGGTGCCCGTCGCGAGCCTGGGGCGCGGGAAGCGCGCGGCGCTGGAGCGCATCGCGAACGGCGTGGGCGTCATGCGCCCGAATGGATGGTGGAACGGCCAGAACTGGGTCGTGGAGGTGCTCAAGCGCGCCGTGGAACAGGACTTGATCAGCCCGGACGAGCGCGACAACGCGATCTACACGGCGGCGGAACCGTGATTTCTTTCCTCGATCTGTTATCGTCGTCATCATCGGGCTTGTCTTCTTCGTCGCATGATCTCATCTGTTTGTCGTTGTCTTTTACCCTCGTCATCTTTTGTTGTCGTCGTTCATCGTCATCATCATCATCATCGTTCGTCGTTCCACCATCGGAGATGGTTGTTGTATTTTTTCCCCTTTCCCCGTCTTCCGAGATACCAGACCTACCTGAAATCAATAATGCTTTTCGAATCGATCGATTGACCGACCGGCCACTAAATAAGTTTCATAACATGTCCGACTGACAACAGCCACCCTCGCAGCATACCACATCGAGCAACCATATCGAGCAACCGGCTATAAAAAAAAAACACTAACGCTCCCCCATCGCCTTGAGCTCCTGCAGCGCAATCGACCGCCTCAGCACCGCCATCGCGTCGAGCGGGTCCAGCGCCAGCGCCGCATCGCAGTCCCGCACCACCTCGCGGTGCCGCGGCGGGCGCATGTTCGCATAGCACCACGCGCGGCTCGTATGCAGCGCCGCGACGACGCTCGCGTCCGCGGCCGCGAGCGCGCGCGTGTACAGCTCCACGGCGCGCGCGTAGTCGTCTGCCCGCGTGGCCGCTTCCGCGCGCTGGCGCAGCGTCTGCACGAGCGCGCGTCGTTCCTGCCCATGGGGGTTAGTTCGAGTTTTAGGAAGGAGCGGACGGAACGTACGTCGGGGGACAGGCGCGCGAGTTGGCGTTTGGAGAGTGGTTTGTCGGTGGTGCTGCTTGAGGAGCGGACCGCGACGACGGTCAGGGCTATGGCGGCCGCGGCTGCGGCGGCGATGAGGAAGATGCGTTTGTGTTCGGGGGTTATGGACGTCGGGGTGAAGGTGAACATGGTGCGTGGACTCGAGAACGACGACACGTGGCGAGCTGAGTTGTGAAGTGGGGGTTCAAGAAGGAGGACCCGGCGCCAGTTGTGATGCGACACGTCACAACGCTTGTCAGGCGTGGTAAACACAAATGTCGATCTCAAGGCTACCTGACAGAACAACACAAAACCTGCTGCGCGGGGGCTGGACACAGGCTATTGCACGCATTGTGTTGATACATAGATAGTACACAGAGGGTGGGTGACATGTGACAACGAGCAAGATGGTAATATAATCATTGTAGCCTTGTGAAAGCGACAAATGCACTGTGACGAGAAAACCAAAAAAAGAAAAGACTAGATCGTGAAGAGGCACCGTCCGTTGGGTGGTTCGCATCAAAAGCTTAACGTACGTGTCAGTCACTCGGTGGACCACAGTATGTGTATTATCGCTTACATCCTATTCACACACACCAAAAGAACCAGGGTGCACATCGTTTAGCCGTCTTTCAAAAACGTCAAACGGGAGAAAAAAACGTACTCGAGGAGAACCATCCCTGCAGCGCCCATTCCCACACTCGCCAGCGCGAGGGCCTGCCTTCCCTTGCTCGAGCGCCACAACGTCGGGTCCAGCACAAAGTCTGCCGCGAGCATCTCCACGCATGCGGCGTATATGAGCATGCCCGCGCTGACGGCGCTCAGCACGCCCTCAGCGACCTTTGCGCCGACGCCACCGCCTCTGTGTCCGGCGTCGAACACGATGAGGCCGGAGATGATGCCGGCGGGGGTGGTGAGCGCAAAGAGGAGGGCGAGGAGCGGGCGGAGCCAGCTGAGGGTGGACCGCTGTTGGGGGTCTGGGTGCGTGGGGAGGGCGGCGATGCGTATGCCGAGCGAGAGGCCCTCGAAGAGCTGGTGGAACGAGATGGCCGTCGCGAGGGACTCAAAGTCGGAGCCCGAAGCGAGGGCGAGCGTGAACCCGATCACGAGCGAATGGAGCATGATGCCTAGTTGCAGGACCTGTGAAAATAACGATTCGCAACGTGTCAGGCGGTCATTAGAGGTGAGGGCGTCGTACGAGGATGCCGACGATCTGTCTCTTCCGCCCGATTATTCGGTCTGCTTCTTCTTCCTCGGCTGTACAGTCCGTGTTGGCGTCCGAGTCCGCGCCTTCGAGTAAACCTTCTAGATCGCCGTGGCCGTGATGGCCATGTCCGTGGGAGTGGGAATGCACTTGATAGTGCTGGGCCTCGTCCTCGACATGTGACGACACCTTGGCGGAGGCATATTGGTCACCGTCTGCCGATTCATAGAAACCAGTGAGCACACAACGAGGATGATCGGTATGGTGTTGGTCGTGCTGTCTGTGTGGTTCGTGCCTGTGGTGACCTGGGAGAAGGCCGTGACTGTGGTCGTGGGAGTGTGCGCCAGCGACGGTGTTCTGGCGGGGCTGTTTGGTGCATGCAGAAGAACAAGTACCGAGCAGCGGCGTGCCTTCCCTGGGTGCTTGCTGGGAAGGGGTGATAGGGGGGGACGATATCGGGGGCAGTTGTGCGGCTGGCAATGGAAATTGATGGACCCGAGAGATAAGGCTGAGATAAGCAATTGTACGTACGCTCGACTTTCGGGGTGGATGGTACAGAGGAATAGGAATGAAGGTGATCCACGTACGCAGTCGAGATATCTGTGATAACGTACGGTTAGGGGGAGAACTTGAAGCCGGAGAGAGGACATACATTCGACAAGGAAGATTACAAGTAGAGAGGAGAGACTGTGTGGACAATAAGCGTATGCAGAGATAGGCAATTGGTTACTGACACAATGAGACCTGCCCAGTGCCCAATGTTCGTATAACGTTTGACGTCTGGGTCCTGGAGGCGGTCGAATGCGTCCTGTAGGAGATGGACAAACGCCGTCGACAGGATAACACCTGATACAAGGGTTAGGACGACAGAAATTGATGCCCTTGTAGGAGCAGACCTGTGCCAAAGTGCTTTCCGACAAAAAAGACAATGGGTGGAATGCGTATGTAGCGGATCCTTTTTGAGAGGGTGGGAAATGAAACGGCTACGGGAGACTGCGATGAGTGGGAAAGAAGGGTGGGGGTTGTTCGGATAAGCATACCAAAGAGAGAGACGCAAAATATTACTGCCATAACGGCGACTCGGGCGGAGAGGTCTGTGCCCTTACTGTGAGGGTCATCATCATTGCGAGTGGCAGTCGTGAGCATATCGGTGAGGGTCCGAGTATCGTCACAGTCCGACTCTCTTTATTCGTACTCTCTCACGGGTACCGCACCAGTCACCATGCTAGTCTTATCAGCCGAACACGTATCTCGAGTCACCGCTTCGTTCACCACTCACCATCTCCAGTCCATCGTTGCTCGTGTGTCTATGATGGGCTCGTGTCACCACAAAGAACCGCAATCGATATGCCAGAACACCGCGTGCTCTTCATGCCAGCACGCATCGCCGATATCGGCACAACCATAAAAGTCGTTTCCGTTCCCTTGTTATCAGGGGACACCCGTGGCATTCCTGCATCCACTCTCGTCATGAAAAAACCGGCGCAACAAAGGCACTCGTCAACGCCCGTGCCTTGACAGCCCTCCGCACGTCGTAACTTACTGTACTACCATTCGCGCGGAAACCTCCCGAGTCACCTCTCTCTAGGATCCGTCCTCGCGACCGTGATTCTGCACCCGCCAGCGACAGCCAAGTTCCGCCACCTAGTCGCCTTCGGTGCCGGCCTCCGGCGTCGATCGATGCGGCCGTTCGCGCAGCAGACTGCATCTGCTGCGCGACGTCCTCCACACCTCCGCTGTTCCCCTCCAAGTTGGTGCGCCCTGGGACGCACGTCGTTCTGGTGGGCAGCTATAAGCCCGAGATGGCCGAGGTCGACACGGCGCTCATTAGGCGCGCGCGCGCCGTCGTCGTCGTAGATTCGCGCGCTGCGTGTGCGGTCGAGGCTGGGGAGCTCATCGCCGCGGGCGTCCCGCAGGCGGCCACGTTAGAAGTTGGTGAACGCCCGCGCCGCGCCCCTGCTGGCGCTGAAGAGGGACCGTGGGCCTGGGAGCCCGACGCTCAGAGAGTCGCTGAGCTTTTGTTGGCGGGCGCAGGCGACGTGACGATATTCAAGACTGTAGGCTCGGGACGCAGGATATTGCCATTGCCGTTGCGACTGTGGATCGGGCGATGGAGATGGGAATCGGCACCATGGTGCCCGACTTCGAATAAGTTACGGGTCGAACGCCTGAGGTGGCCGCTGGAACCTCTCAAGTAGAAACATCGATGGGCATTCATACAAGGGGCTTCTGAGAGAATTACGAGTAGACTGACAGTTACAAGGCAGAGAAGTACACATACTAAGTGCAAGCGATAGAGTGGTGTAATACGAGAAAGACTGCTTAAAAAGGCGAGACTCACCGTGGAAGTCAAAGCGACCAATGTTGCGGCCGTGGCGAGGGTAATTGCCAGGGATGCGAATGTCTTCAAGTTCGTTACACCACCGCCATGTTCAGTTCTAAAGTCCCTCGTCACCTCTCACTTTGACTGGTTCCGCGAGTGAGAGAGCTGCACTTGAGTCACCTATACATCTCATAATTCCGTGTTGTATGGTTAGAAATGAAGTGTTACGTGAGGTGATCTGTCCTCCGCACGATAATGGTTTTTTGGAATAAAACTGATCCTTATCCTGATACATCTTGGATACATCCCCGGTCTCGATTATCGAAGTGAAAGGGACGTGCAAGTCTGAGCCAACGCACACTTGCCTATGTGGGGGGTCTAAGGCAGAGCGAGGCAAGGAGCGAGGTACGAGCGGCACCTCAGAGCATTGTCTTTGTGTGAGCGGGCATGGCGGCACGTGACTTATTTCCTCCTTGCCGTTTTTCCAACCGGTCTAGAAAACCGGAATCCTTTATTTTTTCCCGCCCGCCACGTCCTTATGCTACGGGATCGATGATGAGACCCGCTGCATCTGCCGCAGTTACTCGAGTCGCTCCGGGAGGTTTCCCACCCGCCCGTCGCGACCTCGGCTCGGCGGAGGTCATCATCTTCGATCGAGGAGCGCTTCGCGCTTTCGCCCATTATCTTTACGCCACCATAGTACCCGAGCCTCTCTATAGCATTCCCTAATTACCCATATCGCTTGTACTATTCCCGGAGCCGTTTTATCCAGATGCAACCACAGCCGACTGTTCTTCCCTTCGGCGCCACAAAACGTTTCGTGCCGCGTGCCGACAACACTCCCCTCTCGTCGGCACCGCACGAAACCCGTCCTCGAGAAGCAAAGCAGCGACTCGCAAAGACAACTGATGAGGCCTCGATGAGGGCCCGAACTTCGTTGTCACTCGGAGACTCGGAGGTCGTGGACTATTTCTAATTCTGGGTGTCGCGCGGGTCGAGGAATTGATAAATATTTCCTTGGCGTCCACTGGGGGTTCCCGTATCACTTTTCCACCAATGATCGTCCTGGGTTTCTCGGGGCTATGACTGTATCAAAAAAAGTCCGGCGTCCCAAAGCACGTGACCTAAGCAACTCAACCCGTGACGTCGAAAATAAAGTCAGGTCTCGTAGATCGAACAGGATTCAATCCACGGATGGCAGTGAATCTACCGGTTTCGCAGCCTGGATTACAGCCAGATGTGATGTCGTTGAGACCCGCAATGCCATTGTCGCTGTACGACCGGATTGAGGAATCCGAGCGGGTCCTTTCCTTCCGAAATTAAAAAAAGTCATTGAGCAGCGAGAGGATGCCTGCGACGACCTGTTCACCAGAGGTCAGCTAGATACTCTGGACCACGCACCGGTGTCGAGCAGCTTGTGCCGATCTGGGGTTGCCTTCAAAGGCGACCCTGTACTTGCGTGCCTACACGGAGATGTCAGGGGTCCCGCGGCCAGAACGGCTGCACAAATCACCAAGTTACAAAATGGGAATGGGTCGGGTCAGGTCACGGCACTTGAACATACCGCTATTCTTGTTACTGAGACCGTTGAGGAAGGCAGGCACGGCTTTGTCCTGGTAGTCCGGCTGTATAAAATGGTCCGGGCGGGAAGCCGCCCCCAGAGACACTCGCGCCATCTCATAGCGTTGTCACATCGTCGTTCTGCCGACGCTAGTGAGATAGGGACCTGCGAAACCATGGGGATGGGGTTGCAAGGAGAGATGAAGGGATGAACTGGTCATTTTTGGAGCTGTCTTTACCAAGGTTACAATCTCCTTCGCCGAGGCCATCGTCGCCGCTCGAGAAGAGAACGCTGACGCTACGCGTGCCGGGTTGTGCGAACAGATTTCACACGGCCGCTGTATTTTTTTTTTTGGATCCATTTATATCCTGAGGCCGCTGTATATTTCCGCGGGGAGTCCTTCTCTTGGGAACCAATCGAAATGGTGATCGTCTGCGGGATGACTTTCTTAGCGATTCAGACCACGTACTGTAGTTAAGCCACACGCCTTTTTGGTTCGTACTCCGGTGTCGACCACATATAGTATATCGCCACCGGTGCTGTAAAAGATATGCGGGGTTGGGTACGCTATGGCCTGCGCGTACTGCACGTTGAGGTTTGCCTCTATACCGGGGTTGCTCGGGTCGTACCCGCCGCCGTTGACCTCAGGATTCTCGACGGTGAAAGTCGCGTCTGTCACTCCCTTGCGAAATACGCCCATGAACACCTCCAGATATGTCGGGCTTGCGAACTCATTGTCGAATGCCGCAAACCCGAGCGTATTCCGGTCTGTCGCAGCCGGGACATAGGCGGACGTCTTGTACAGCCAGCGCGGGTACTCCAGCGTAATGGCCTTAGGATCCTGGCGGCACGACAGCACCTATACTACGTGCTCGGGGTCGTGGGTTACGGGGCCGATTACCCGAGTCCGGCGCATTTGGCGATGTTCATGACAGCATGTGGCGTATCCGACTCCCTCGGTGACCGGTGACCGGTCACCCCGCACGTCTCCTACAGCTCTGGCGGCGCGAAGTCGTCGATCCTGGAAGTGACGAACCAGCCCCGAGCGACGCATACATAGAGTGGTTTAACTACGTGCTCAGCCAGCCGAAGGCGGCTACGAGAAAGTTGCTCGGCAGGTGTATGCAATGGCCTTGGGCATCCTGTTCTTGATCCTGTTCGCCCAATTTGGTGCGCGTGGCACCTGCGTCATCTTCCCGAGCGGCGACGATGACATCGGTGAATACCCAACGACCCGGACGGCTTTAGCAGAGTCCAGTTCATCCTCCGACGCGAGGTCCTTCCATTCTTTATCTGTAGTGTTTTGTTTCTCTCTGGATGCAGTACACTGTCACAGGCACAAGTCCATGAGTCATGTAACAGGCCCAAGTCCATGAGTCATGTACGACACGACGGGCCGGGACCCGAGCCCAAGGGGGTCCGGTCAAGGTGGCAACACTAGACGTGTGCGACGCATGGGCGGTGCGGGCGGTGCGGGCGGAGCTCGCGCGCTTCGGGAAGCTCGTCAGTGCGGGTGAGATTTCCTCGGTAGAACATAGTGCGCGAGTAACAGTTCAGAAAAAGACCTACACCAGAAGGACCCGGATTCGCACGTTTGAGGTCAACGTCCGCGGGAGTGTTTAGCCTTTTTCTACAGTGCGGTGTTGCCGCGGCGCTGGCGGCCCTAAACTTAGCTTTTTCACTCTCTAGCGCCACGGCGACCGCGTTGGAACGGAGCCGTGGGTGCTACGTGGCAATTTCCTCGGTCGACGTGAGCGTATCGAAGCACGCAGTGAATCCCCTCGGCTCATTTTCTGTAGCATTTGCTTGCTGGGTGGGGCACAACCGCCTGATTTTCTGGGCGCACAGAGTGCGCACGTTTGCGCTTGACAACCGGGGCCATCCACACGCGTCTGTCTGCTGGGTGGAGCCGGAGTGTTCCCCTGATATAGAATCGCGCTTCCCGCGGCGACGAGCATCTATCTCACGTCCGGACGCGTGGATTGGCTCTCTAGAAGGTCATACGTGGCAGGTGACTTTGATTCCACAAGTCTTGTGCTGTGTGGAATTGCGGTTACCTGCTACGGTACGTGGTCTCGAATGTATGCATGCGTGTTCGCAGATCGATAGAGGCACTTGTAGCCACAGCGCCCGTGATAGACAGTGAACAGATCCACATCCTCTGTGTGGCCGGGTGCATTTTTTGATTTGTTGAAGACTTGTATGAATCTAGCAAGGGCGGCTTGACGCACTCCTCCCCCCACAAAAAGGCTCTTGAATTTGTGTATTTGTGATGGTGATGACAACGACGACGGATAGTGTTGGTCTACGGTGTAAAAAAAAGTATGCAGCAGCGCGGTCATACAAATACAGAAGAACTAAAGCAGAAAATGCCCGACAAATTAAGAATTAGATCAATCTACCTACCACCAACAAGTGCGTTATTGTCCGACCATCCTCCCCCACCTCCACAAGCACGACTCCCCTTCAAAGTCTATACAGTCCCTGGTCAATACCACGCCAAACCACGCCAAAAGGAAAGGAATAAGGACGCACCAAAGCTGTGGCTGGGGTCGCACGTACAACGCCCGAGACGCCACAGTTCCCCTTCGGCGGGACAGCGCATTATCGGGGAGTGCTCGTACCCGATCTCGCGGAAAAAGTGGATGCGGTCCGTTCCCCCGAATAGCGCCGCCGCGATGGAGTGTACCGGCGCATCGCCCCACCGCTGTTCGATCAAAGTCTGTCAGAGAGAGGAGAAATAAAGAAAAAGAGAAGGAAGGCAGACCTCGTAGTAGAACCCGGCGCTCGATTCGAGGTAATCGAAGAAAGCGGTGTAGGCGGGACCGCGCCAAAAGTCCATGTCTGCGATCTCAAAGTTGCTCCAGACTGGTGAAATGTTAAATACGATAGCGATAGAGAGGAAGGGAAGGAGGGACGCACAGTGGCAGAGGTTGTAGGACCGGCCCTCGTCGTCGGAGATAAAATCCATCGCGCTGTTCGGTGAGACGAATTCGGGGTGCTCGCTTATGAAATCTGCGGTCGGCGCTGTGAGGGACGAATGTTTGAGGGAAGATGGTGGATGTGCGTACCGCTTACAGTCGACCAGAGCGACTCGATCGTGCGCGAGAACTCGTACAACGTGATCGTGAACCCTAAATGAAAGGATCCTTGAGCAAGAGTGGAGATGGGGACGGAGAAGGGACGGACCGTATACTTTATTGTTTTCTTGCATGAAGGCGAACGGGTCAAAGTTCACATCGCAGTGAAAGCGCGCGCCTGGCCTTGCGCAGGGTAGTGTCAGACCAACCAGGAGATAAAGAGGCAGGAAGGGAGCATACTCGATGCGCCAGTAGTACTTGTATTTTTGGAGTAGTGGTTGGCGGTAGAAGAACTGGGTGGTGAACGTGCATCAGTGTTGGATAATGAAAGGGGGAAATCACGAGAAGAAAGTACCCCAGAGTTGAAACGGCACATATTACGGTACCTGGATGTATGCACGTAAATCCGATAGAATGAATGAGGGTGGAGGGAGAGTAGACGAACGAGACGCTGCCGCCGTATACAACGCCATCTTCCACCATCTTGCGCCTTTCTTCCTGGGCGAAGGTCTCATTGATCCATTTTGGCTGGTACCAATGCTCGTCCAGGATTTTTCCAAAGTACACCGGCCCCGAGGTAAGGATCGACACGCGCCTACCACCCAATTATCAATGAGCGGGAGCGAGAGCGGTGAGGGACCGTACATACCGCTTAAAGTCCTCGGTAAAGGGTTGCTCGTTGAGAAAGACCCACGGGTAGCGATAGTTGCGGTTAAACCGGTCTTCCAACTCCTTGACGGTGCGCACGGCGTCGTCGATCTCTGAGTTGCGCGAGAGCATGAGAAGCGTCGCGTTTGCGCGCAGAACCGCACCGGGCACGTGTGCCTCGTCGTAGACGTCTGAAATGTCATACCCGACGTCTGAAATGTCATGCCCGACGTCTGAAACGTCATGCCCGACATTGTTGTTGTAGCTTGGGGGAATTTTACCACTCCCCGTATGCGATGATAGTTTTGGGATGGTGACGATGGGGCTGTAGGCGTGCAGCGTTAGGAGGGCGACGAAGACCAGGGAGAACTGGTGGAGCAGCGAGCGTCAGATGTCGATCGTGGTGGGATGGAAAAGACGCACCAGAATGGTTGCAGGGACCTTGAACGGGTGTGGAAGCCTCATGACTGGGGCCATCGCGACCTCGAGATTGGGGGGGTTGGGGGCGAGAGGGTGAGTCGTGGAAGGACGCTAGAAAGGAGGACGATTTTATTTTGTAAGGTTGTGTGGAAGCCTACATCTTACATTTTCTTATCCTACATGTATTCGGAGTTATTTTATCTACCGAGGTTAGGAAAGGATTGGTTGCTAACCATAAGACCGTTATGCCTGACTCCCGATACGATCATCGCCAACGGTACCTAGATACGGAGATGATCGCGATGGCTCTTTCGTTGAGACTCGAGAAGCAAATCCAGCCGAGATTGTAATGAGTTACTGTAGATCAGCCGGTTTTCGAACTCAGAAGTCCCGCTCATTTCGCGTCGTCTCAACAAGTCACTCGGCTAGCGGCACTCTTCAAGCTCCGACACCTTGCAACCTCCGCTGGCCGAAAAGTCATTTGTCGAGTGCCTGGTTCCACGAGGCTACCTGTTTTCGAGTCATCGAGGAGCCCATCAATATGAAAATGCGTCTCAAGGTAAAGTGAGCCCAGGAAGCCGGATAAGTCCAACAGCATTTACGCGATATTGCCTGCCTACAGTACTCTATCCAGCCTGCGAATGTCACGAAAAATCATGTTACCAAAGTTATGCCACATCTCCCCTTGTCTCTCGGCGGCAGTGCTTGGTGCTGGATGCGCATGACGAGTTGCATGTATGGGTGAGGAAAACTGGTAGTGCAAGTCCAAATGCTAAACGACCAACATAGCACTCGGTACAAGAACGTGAATGAGGATGCGAGAGAGAGGGTATAAATCGTTGTTCGTCATCGTACATGACGCGCTGTAGGCGGGTTTATGATACAGGCGCGCCACCATTATCCCTCTCTACACTGTCCTCGTTCTCGTCCTCATGCTCGTACTTGATCTCCGCTTCGAACGCCTCCCTCCCGGGCCCCGGCTTGCGTAAGTGTCGGTACGCCGCTCTGGATATCCTTATCAAAATACCTTGGCACGAACATACTGTCAAAACTCAGGAATGGAAAACAGAAAGAAGGGGACCCACTCGACGCCGCGTCGCTTCCGGTCGGCCGCCTTGTCCCACTGGCGCTGCTCGATGACCTGCAGTGCTTCGCGTGCGTCGCCTCGCCGTACTCCTTGCTCAGCAACTTGCTCGTCACGCTCTCCAACAACCGATGGCTTTCACTTGGCAGCTGCCGCGAGATGGGCCGCATGATCTTTGGCGCAGCCTGCAGCGGCATGATGTCGATCACCGTCGTCCATTCCATCGGGTGAGCCGCCTTTCTGCCCGACGATGGTGTAAACCTGCCGTGGAACGCCAGCGCACGACGTTGCGCCAGCAGACCTTGAAGTACGCCACGCGACGGGCCAGAGGGACGTGGTTCACTTTAATCCATTCTTCGTGCTCGTGCTCGTGCTCAGATGGGTCATACCGGTGTACGACGCGCTCGACCAGATAGTGCGGTGTTATTTTTTCAATCGCATCAGTAATTCGTACGTGAGTGGGAAAACACGCGCACCTCTTCCTTGTACTCAAAATCAACCTGTATACATATACCACCACAAGGCCGAAACCCGAGGGCCCGAGAGTTCACATATTTTTCGCAAGATTGTTGCTCGGCTTTCCGAGATTTTTGCCTCGATTTGGCATAATTTTTGTACTCCGACGTGGTGTAGCCTTTATTTCAACCAGGGAGAGGCCGAAGATAACGACAGCGTTTCTGCCGTGACTTAACCCAAGCTATTCTTACTTTGTAATTTTGTGATTTGTGCAGCCCTGGCGGCCGCGGGATCCCCGACGTCTCAGCATAGGCGCTCAAATTCGTCATCGTCATCCACTCCGCTGCCTCTCGTGTGAGAGGCACAAGCTGTGTGACACCGATGCGTCTTATGCCCCGCCCGTCGCCCCACTCTGCTTCGTCCATTCCCGAGCATCCAGTTGATTGCCAGTGTGCAGACCGTGGCAGGCATAAACTCAATGCTCAATGACTTCCTAATTTCGGAGGGGAGGGACCCGCTTGGGTTCCTCAATCCCTGGTTGTACAGCACTGAAGGGGGGATGTTCAGCCTCAACGACGTCGTATCTGGCCCCAACCCGGGCTGCGGCACGGATGGATTCACCGCCATCCCTGGATAGGACACTGTTCGTCCTTGTTTAACTCTTTATTTATTTATGACTTGGGCTGACTTGTGGGACGCCAGACTTTTCCGACTGCTGTACGTACTTCGTACAAGAATAGGCCCGGGAAACCAGAGGCGAACATTTTCGGACCTATTCAACAAGAGCGATTCAGCAGCCACTCGAGACGCCAAGGGAATAGACGAGTATCGACTCGCACCACACCTACCTACAAGCACGCCTAGGAAATATCCATTTCCCACCTCTCAACTTTTTTCCCAAATAAACAATGCGTGAAGGGACACTGGGATGACACTGGTGTATGTGAATGACCCTTCCGAGTGACAACGAAATTCGGTCTTCTGGTGCATGAGCGAGTGCGCGTTGACTTCAAGTTCCACATCCCTATTTCCTTCATCATGGCCACACAGCACACCCAGGAATTCGCCACTCCCGGAGAAGTATCAGAATAGAAGCACCCCGCACATCTTCTACTGGCGGCGCAAAGTCGTCGATCCTGGAAGTGGCGACGCATACTTAGAGTGTCTCAACTACGTGCTCAGCCAGCCGAAGGCGGCTACGAGAAAGTTGCTCGGCAGGTGTATGCAAGGCCAGTGGCCTTGCGCATCCTGTTCGCCCAATTTAGTGCGCGTGGCGCCCGCGTCGTCTTCCCGAGCAGCGACGATGACATCGGCGAATATTCAACGACGGCTTCAGCAGAGTCCACTTCATCCTCGAGTTCCCTTCATTCTTTATCTGTGGTGTTTTGTTTCTCTCTGGAGGCAAGTACACCGTCACAGGCACAACTCGCTCACCACATCGCCGACGTTTCGCAAGCCCCGGGTCATGAACGTGTGCGAAACGACGGGCCAGGACTCGAGGTCGCGGCGAGCCTCTCTGGGGACTCAGGCGGCTTCTCGGACCAAGTTCTCTATGACTCGTTATTTACTTTACGACATGGGGGCGCCGGGCACCTTACGATACCAAGGACAAACGTGTTTCATAAACGTAGTGGGTCTCGCTACGACTGGTCTGTAACTATGTTACGCATCCCAGAATAAATATGGGTCAAAAAAGAAGAAGAAGAATCTCGACCATCGCTGGGGGGTCCTGTCCGTCCCGCGGGATTCATTTCGACGTTGGCTGATTTCGGTTTGGCAGGTCTCTGGTCTCGGGAGGCCGAATTTTTTGAACCTACAGGACACAACTCCCGTTCAATGTTATATAGTACGCGACGCATACCGAGGGGATTAGGACCAATGTTCTCGGTTCAACTGAACAATTGTGATACGGCAGTCCCACTCGCAAACTACCCCCGATCCGATTCAGGAAACAAACGAGTATTTTTCGCATGACCTCTGGGACACCACCCGCTGACAGCAAGCACATAAGATTTTCAATTTCGACCCAAATTTACGTCAGGGGGTAGACTGGGAGTCGGTCGTGCACCAAAAAAAAGATTAAGCAGAAATCACCGTGGAATGGGATAGCATCGGTATTGTAGTGACCAATAGGATTCAACCCGAGGGGAAGAAGCAAATTCACAGAGAGACGGTAAGAGGATTCAAGTTGTCGGTACCCAATCTGAGTTCGGCGTCAGGAGAGCGTCCTGGCTTCCCGGCAATGACCGATGAGCGCTGAGCCTGCACCTCGAATCGGCCGACGCCTGCCTGCTCTTATGCCTCGTGCACATTCTCTACCGCGTCCCCTCCCCGAAAGTCTGGACCTTCACCCTCCCCGCCGTCGGCCTGAAACCTTAGAGTTGTTGAGTTTTGGAGACATGGATGAAGACTCTCTTGACAACCTCGTGAGGAACCCCCAAGTGTGGCCAATGCGTCGTAGTTCTGCGGCGCGTCCTTTGGTACGGTATGGCGCTAGTATAGAGGCACCCGCGGTATTTTTCCTACTGGTTTAACGTTTAACGTTTGACCCCGAAATGCACGATAAAAACTCTTCTTCCCAGCCCAGCGTGTCAGTGCTCGAGCTCCCTAGATCTTTGGTAATCCCTGGTAGCCACTGTAACCATGCGCTACCGCTGGTTCTCTGTGCTCTTAGTCCTCACCGTCGCGTCCCTCACCGCTCTCGCGATTCCTCTAGCACAACCATGGCACGACATCAGTGTCAAGCACGCCTGGAACGCCGTCCCACACAACTGGGAGTGCATTGGTCCCCCTCCCCCCGCCATCGCCATTGACCTCCATGTTGCGCTCCAGCCAAAGGAAGAGAACGTCTTAAGGGAAGCACTCTACGAGGTCAGCACCCCCGGTCATCCAAAGTACGTCTTCTTCAACATTCCTCGCCCACCATGTACTTATGTGCGGCGCTGCTCCGTTCCAGATATGGCAAACACCTCTCAAAGGAGGAGGTCGCCAAGCTTGTCGAGCCGCACCCAGATACCCTTGAGCTTGTCCACTCATGGCTTGCATACCACGGCGTGCAGTCCTCCTCCATCTCGACGTCACACGGCGGCAGCTGGCTCACAGTCACGGACGTGCCTGTGCCCCAAGCTAACGAGCTCCTCGGTGCATCATACCAGCTATACCGACTCGCTGGGACGAACGACACGGCAATTTTGCGCACGGTCGGGTATGCGCTCCCTAAGGTACTACACGCACATGTGAACACCGTGGCGCCAACGACGTTCTTTACCTCTGCGCGCAGCCTCCAGCTGACACCACACGGGCACTCTGCCAGAGGAGCGGGTGCGCCAGGGAAGGCGGCATCAAGAGGGCCCGTATCGGTGCTGTCGAGCCGCGATGAGGACGTGACTCCGGAGGAATTGCGGCAGCTGTACAACACGTACACTTATCAACCCACCGCACATACCAAGAATGCGATTGGAATTTTGGGATACGACAATGAGTTCCCGAGCCCGACAGATCTGAATATCTTCATGTCCATGTTTCGCCCCGACTCAGACCCGGATGAAGTGACCTTCACCGTTGAGTTGGTCAACGACGGCGAATATGACCCCACCTGGCCTGGCTTCGAGGCTAACCTCGACGTGCAGTACGCGCAGGCCATAGCGTATCCAACCCCGCACATCTTCTACAGCATCGGTGGTAAGCTCATGTGGTCGGAACCCAATAACGAGCCAATCGCGGGCGACTATTTTCTCATGTGGGTGGACTACCTGATCGACAAGGAGACGATCCCGCAGACGATGACTGCTTCTTATGGTACCAACGAGAAGAGCGTCCCGGAGGATTATGCACGGAGCGTGTGCAATTTGTTCATGCAGCTCGGTGTGCTTGGCGTCAGCATCCTGTTCGCGAGCGGCGACAACGGCGTCGGCGTTGGGAACTGCCAAGACGCCTCCGGAAGAGTCCAGTTCATCCCCAAGTTTCCTGCTACTTGTATGTGTGACATTTTATCTCTGATTGCAAGCAGCACGAAAACGCAGGCATAAGTCGCTTACCACATCATCACGGTTTCGCAGGTCCTTACATCACTAGCGTCGGCGGAACGACGCAATCAAACCCTGAGGTCGCTGCGGAGCTCTCCGGGGGCGGGTTCTCGAACTATTTCGGGCGCCCCGCTTACCAGAACGTTGTTGTGCCCGCCTTCCTCCAGAGTCTCGGCAGCCAATACAACGACATGTACAAGTGCGTTTATGCCGTGACCTAACCCAAGCTATTCTTACTTTGTAATTTTGTGATTTGTGCAGCCCTGGCGGCCGCGGGGTCCCCGACGTCTCAGCACAGGCGCTCAAATGCGTCCTCGTCATCCACTCCGCTGGCGCTCGTGGGAGCGGTACAAGCTGTTCGACACCGGTGCGTCTTAAGCCCCGCCCGTCGCCCCACTCTGCTTCGTCCATCCCCGAGCATCCAGTTGATCGCCAGTGTACAGACTGTGGCAGGCATAATCTCACTGCTCAATGACTTTTTGATTTCGGAAGGGAAGAGCCCGCTTGGGTTCCTGAATCCCTGGTTGTACAGCACAGAAAGGGGGATGTCCGGCCTCAACGACATCACATCTGGGTCCAACCCGGGCTGCGACACTGATGGATTCACCGCCATCCCTGGATGGGACCCTGTTCGTCCTTGTTTGACTCTTTATTTATTTATTTTGACTTAGGCTGACTTGTGGGTTGCCTAGGTTACGGGTCTTGGGACGCCAGACTTTTCCAGACTGCTGCACGTACTTCGTACACCGGGAAACCAGAGACGAACATTTTCGGACCTATTTAACAAGAGCGATTCAGCAGCCACTCGAGACGCCAAGGGAGTGGACGAGTATTTTCTCGTCAATTCCTCGACTCGCATCACACCTGCCTACAATCACGACTAGGAAATATTCATTTCCCACCCCTCAACTTCTTTCCCGAATAAACAATGCGTGAAGGGACACTGGTGCATGTGAACGACCCTCCGAGTGACAACGAAATCCGCCCCTCTGGTGCATGAGCGAGTGCGTGTTGACTTCAAGTTCCATCCCTATTTCCTTCATCATGGCCACACAATACCCCCAGGAATTTGCCACTCTCGGAGGAGTATCAGAATAGAAGGGTAGGAGGCGGATCAATATTAATGGGATTACGGGATGTATTCGATAGATTCTGAAGAAACCCCTCTTGTTTACCTCTGACGACCTGCGGCGTATTCGATCAACCGAATCTGATCGATATGACGATATCTAATCTCTCGCATCTTCGGCTCTCCTCAAGATGATATCCGTGTTCTCGCAGGAAACGCCCATAGCTGTTGTGTGGTAGATAGATGGCAGTCCGAGTGGAGCATCTTGAATGACAGCTCTCCAAACGAGCACTACTAGCAAGGCGGACCTGGGAAAGAAGGGTGGGGGTTGTTTGAATAAGCGTACCAGAGAGAGAGACACAAAATATTACTGCCATAGCGGCGACTCGGGCGGACATTTCTGTACGCTTACTGTGAACCGAGTCATCATTGCGAGTGGCAGTCCGAGTCGTGAGCATGTCGGGTGAGGCCGACTCTTTATACGTACTCTCACGGGTACCGCACCAGTCGCCGACCATGCTCGTCCTATCAGCCGAACACGTATCTCGAGTCACCTCTTCGTTCACCACTCACCATCTCCAGTCCATCGTTGCTCGTGTGTTCTTCTCTCTTTCCCACGACCATGATGAGCTCGTGTCACCACAAAGAACCGCAATCGATATGCCAGAACACCGTGTGCTCTTCATGCCAGCACGCATCGCCGATATCGGCACAACCATAAAAGTCGTTTCCGTTCCCTTGTTATCAGGCGACACTCGTGGCATTCCCGCATCCACTCTCGTCCTGGATGAAAAATCCGGCGCCACAAAGGCACTCGTCAACGCCCGTGCCTTGACAGCCCTCCGCACCGCCGCCGGTACGTCGTACTACCATTCGCGCGGACCTCCCGAGTCACCTCTCTCTAGGATCCGTCCTCGCGACCGTGATTCTGCACCCGCCAGCGACAGCCAAGTTCCGCCACCTAGTCGCCTTCGGTGCCGGCCTCCAAATCAGCTCGCACATCCGGCAGCTCCTGGACACCTACCCCACCATCGCCCGCATCACCGTCATCAACCGCACCCTCAACACCCGCGTCACCGCCCTCCTCGGCGATCTGCAGCGCGACTACCTCAGCACGACCTTTGTGGCTCTCTCGTCGAGCGCCGACGAGCAGCATCGTGAGTCGATCGAGGCGGCCGTCCGCCAGGCAGACTGCATCTGCTGCGCGACGTCCTCCACATCCCCGCTGTTCCCCTCCGAGTGGGTACGCCCTGGGACGCACGTCATTTTGGTAGGCAGTTATAAACCCGAGATGGCCGAGGTCGATACTGCGCTCATTATGCGCGCGCGCGCGGTCGTCGTCGACTCGCGCGCTGCGTGTGCGGTCGAGGCTGGGGAGCTCATCGCTGCGGGCGTCCTGCAGGCGGCCATGGTGGAAGTCGGTGAACTCCTGCGCTGCGCCCCTGCTGGGGTCGAACAGGAATCGTGGGCCTGGGAGCCAGACGCTCCGAGAGTCGCTGAGCTTGTGTCGGCGGGCGCAGGCGACGTGACGATATTCAAGACTGTAGGGCTCGGTGCGCAGGATGTTGCCATTGCCGTTGCGACTATGGATCGGGCGATGGAGATGGGAATCGGCACCATGGTGCCCGACTTCGACTAAGTTACGGGTCGAACGCCTCAGCTGACGTCACCTCTGGAAGGCTTCTGAGAGGGGAGTAACGAGTAGACTGACGGTTACAAGGCAGAGAAGTACACATACTAGGTGCAAACAATAGAATGGTGTAACACGAGATATAGTGCGAGACTCTCACCGTAAAAGTCAAAGCGACCAGTGTTGAGGCCTTGAGGTCGTGGCGAGGATAATTGCCAGGGATGCGAATGTCTTCAAGTTCGTTACACCACCGCCATGTTCAGTTCTAAAAGCCCCTCGTTACCTCTCACTTCAACTGGTTCCGCAGTGAGCGAGCTGTACTTGAGTCTGAGCAATCTACACTTCAGGGCACAAAATTCCACTAAACCCATACGTCCCATAATTCCGTGTTGTACAGTTACAAGTGAAGTGCCATGTATCTGTCCTCGGCGCACGATAATGGTTTTTTGAAAAAATAAATTGAAATAAATAAATAAATTGAATACTGATCCTTCTACTCTTTTAGACCTGGATACATCCCCGATCTCGAAGTGGGAGCGACGGAGGGTGCCGTGCGCCAGGGTGAGGGGAGACAAGGACGTGCAAGTCTGCGCCTATGCAGCGAATGAGGCCTCGATGAGGGACCGAACTTCGTTGTCACCCGGAGGGGTCGTGGGCTATTTCAAGTTCTAGTTCTGCTCGTGGGGATGCCCGGGTGTGGTAGCCTGATACGCCGGGAGTCACGGAGTTTTTGTCGGCAGGCCGCGGAGGCCAAGGCGGAGGCGTCAAGTCTGTGGGGGCTTGGGCGAGTTGCCCTTTGTAGTCGCAACGGCCGAGCGAGCGAACGACGGAGATAGGAACTTGAATCGCACTTCGAATACTGGTCGAACGGACGGTACTGAACGGTGAGAAAGCCTCGAGCAACCCGCAGAGCCTCGGGTTGGGAACACCTCCACCTTGCCTCCACCCTCCACGACGTACTACGACCTTTTTGTGGTTTCAAGCTACGACTAGAGTCTACTTGACAATTGTCTCTTATTTGTATAGGGCATTAATTCTCGCTTGTAAAATCAGCAGTCTTTAGTTTAATTTTTCAAAGTTGATCTTGCGCACTGCGAAGCATCCGACTCCGGCTCGTCAAGGGGGTTTCGACACCGCCTTGCTTTCCTGTGGATCTATCGTTCGAGTTGCTTCACTTGGGCTGCCATCTATCTATCATACAGCTACTGGCGTCTGTGTGAGAACACGGATATCGCCTCGAAGGAGGAGAGCTGAAGATGCGAGAGATCAGATGCCATGATATCGATCGGATTCGGCTGATAGAATACGCCGCGGATCGTCAGAGGCACGTCGGATTCGCAGAATCTATCGAATACAGTACATCCCATTAATATTGATCCGCCTTCTACCCTTCTATTCTGATACTTCTCCGGGAGTAGCGAATTCCTGGGGGTTTTGTGTGGCCACGATGAAGGAAATAGGGATGTGGAAATTGAAGTCACCGCGCACTCGCTCATGCACCAGAGGACCAAATTTCGTTGTCACTCGGAAGGGTCGTTCACTATTTCCTAGTCGTGCTTGTAGGCGGGTGTGGAGCGGGTCGAGGAATTGATGAGAAAATACTCGTCTATTCCCTTGGCGTCCCGAGCGGCCGCTAAATCGCTCTTGTTAAATAGGTCCGAAAATGTGCGTCTCTGGTCTCCCGAGCCTATTCCTATTCTTGTACGAAAAAGTACGTGCATCAGTTCGTGAAAGTCCGGCGTCCCAAGACCCGTGACCTATCCAACCCACAAGTCATCCCAAGTCAAAAATCAATAAATACAGAGTCAAACAAGGACGAACAGGGTCCCATCCAGAGATGGCGGTGAACCCATTAGTGCCGCAGCCCGGGTTGGACCCAGATTTGATGTCCATGAGGCCGAACATCCCCTCATTTCTCGTGTAAAACCAGGGATTCAGGAACCCAAGCGGGCTCTGCCCTTCCGAAATTAAAAAGTCATTGAGCATTGCGATTACGCCTGCCATGGTCTGCACACTTGCAATCAACAGGATGCTCGGGGATGGACGAAGCAGAGTGGGGCGACGGGAGATGGGCATAAGACGCACCGGTGTCGCACAGCTTGTGCCGCTCACACGATAGGCATTGGTGTCGACGACGATCACGAAGTTGAGCGCCTGTGCTGAGACGTCGGGGACCCCGCGGCCGCTGGGGCTGCACAAATCGCAAAATTACAAAGTAAGAATAGCTTGGGTTAGGTCACGCAGGAACGCACTTGTACATGCCGTTATATTGGTTGCCAAGATTCCGGAGGAAGCCGGGCACAACATCGTTCTGGTAAGGGGGGCGCCCGAAATAGTTCGAGAACCCGCCCCCAGAGAGCGGCGCGGCGACTTCGGGGATCGAGCTCGTTGTTCCCCCGACGCTAGTGATGTAGGGACCTGCGAAACCGTGGTGATGTCGTAAGCGACTATGCTTGCGTTTGCGTGCTGCTTCCAATGAGAGATAAAATGTCACACATACAGGTTGCGGGGAACTTGGGGATGAACCGGACTCTCCCGGAGGCGTCTTGGCAGTTCCCAACGCCGACGCCGTCGTCGCCGCTCGAGAACAGGATGCTGACGCCACGCACACCGAGCTGCATGAATATATCGCACACGCTCCGTGCATACTCCGCCGGGACGTCCTTCTCGTTGACACCATATGATATGCTCATCGTCTGGGGAATTTTCTCCTGGGGAACCAGATGGACCATCCACATGAGAAACAAGTCGCCCGGGATTGGCTGGTTATCGCCGAGTGACCACAGGAGCCTGCCACCGATGCTGTAGAAGATGTGCGGGGTTGGGTACGACATGGCCTGCGCGTACTGCATGTTGAGGCTAGCCTCGACGCCAGGCATGCTGGGGTCATATTGACCGCCGTTGACCAACTCGACGGTGAAGGCTACTTGATTTGGGTCCGAGTCGGCGCGAAACTCGGACATGAACGTATCCAGATCTGTCAGGCTCGGGAACTCATTGTTGAATCCCAAAATTCCGATCGCATTCTGGGCAAGTGCGGTGGGCTTATAAACGTACGTGTAGTACAGCCGCCGCAATTCCTCCGGAGTCACGTCCTCATCGCGGCTCGACAGCACCGATACGGGCCCTCTCGATGCCGCCTTCCCTGGCGCACCCGCTGCTCTGGCAGAGTGCCCGTGTGGTGTCAGCTGGAGGCTGCGCGCAGAGGTAAAGAACGTCGTCGGCGCCACAGTGTTCACATGTGCGTGTAGTACCTTAGGGAGCGCATACCCGATCGTGCGCACAATCGCGGTGTCGTTCGTCCCAGCGAGTCGGTATAGCTGGTATGATGCACCGAGGAGCTCGTTAGCTTGGTACACGGGCACGTCCGTGACTGTCAGCCAGCCGCCGCCGTGTGACGTCGAGATGGAGGAGGACCGCACACCGTGGTGTGCAAGCCATGAGTGGACAAGCTCAAGCGTATCTGGGTGCGGCTCGACAAGTTTAGCGACATCCTCCTTTGAGAGGTGTTTGCCATATCTGGAACGGAGCAGCGAGGCACATAAGCACATCGGGTGCGAGGAAAGTCAAAGAAGACGTACTTTGGACGGCCGGGGGTGCTGACCTCGTAGAGTGCTTCCCTCAAGACGTTCTCTTCCTTGGGCCGGAGCGCAATATGGAGGTCAATGGTGATGCCGGTGGGAGGGGGGCCAAGGCACTCCCAGTTGTGTGGGACGGTCTCCCAGGCGTGCTTGACACTGATATCGTGCCATGGTTGTGCTAGAGGCGTCGCGAGAGCGGTGAGGGACGCGACGGTGAGGACGAAGAGCACAGAGAGCCAGCGGTAGCGCATGGTTACAGGGGTTGCCGGGATTACCAAGAGTCCAGAGAGCTCGAGCAATGAAGCGAGGGTGAGGGGCTGGTTGGGAAGAAGAGTTTTTATCGTGCATTTCGGGGTAAGAACCGTAGGAGAAATACCGCGGGTGCCTCTAAGGCGCCATACCAAAACGACGCGACCCGCAGAACCACGCAGTGAGATCTAGTGAGAGGTCATGCATTCGAACACAGATCGGGTACCGACGTGTCTCTGTCGCTTCTCTTAAGTCGCTTCTCTTAAGAAATGTCGCGGCGATTGGTTTCGCCGCGGAGACCTGGCACATCGAGCCAGAGATGTCCAGCCCCCCGAAAGGGATTGTGCCGCCAGCAGCACCTGTGGGAGCATCAGCCGGTTGTAATGGATGAGCGGGAATCACTCCCCCATCCCCTTCCCCCCATGCTACCAGTCTCTAAGACTGGTAGTCTGGTAGGCATCCTAAATGGTCTCAGAAGAGATGGCGGTTGGCCCCTAGCGAGAGCTTTCGCAGGCTCAAAACCGCTACTGACCCCCTCTTTACCTCTGGGCATACTGTACTGACCCTTATCCTCGGAGACGGGTGGCAGACGGATGCACCATGTGGGATAGACAGCCCGAGTGTCTTTCTCGCACAGAGACTTGGCACTACGTCCCGCTGTGCCATCGTAGTCCGTCCATTAGTAAATTCCTGAACATTCGCAAAAAAAGGGCTTTGTGTCTTCTGTAGCTCCAACAACACGCTATCTCATCTTGAACTGTAATGGCTGTGTCCTCACCAGGCTTGTGACAATAGATATCAATTGTAAACTACTCGACTACAGTACTAAGCTCGTTATGTATCTTTGCTTTTGCGTTACTGTAATGATCACCTATCTGCGTCTGCGTCTCTGTGATTCCACGCTTCCCCTCGGGTTGAAGTCTATTACTCACTAGTATAATACTGATGGACTAATGGATATCCCATTCCATGGTGATTTCTGCTTAGTCTTTCTTTTTTTTTTTGGCTCTTAAGGTGCACAACTGGCTCTACCCCCTGATGTAAATTTGTGTTGAAAATGAAACTTTTATGTGCTTGCTGTCAGCGGGTGGTTTCCCACATGTCATGCGAAAACTAGTACTTGTTTATTTCCTGAATCGAATCGGGGGTGTATGTAGTTTACGAATGGGACTGCCGTATCGCAATCGATCAGTAGTACCGAGAATATTGGCCCTATTCCCTCGTTATGCGTCGCGCACTATATAACATCGAACGTGAGTGTGTTCTGTAGGTTCAAAAAGTTAGGCGTCCCGAGACCAGAGACCTACCAAATCGATATCAGCCAACGTCGAAAACGAAGTGAGTCAAGTCCCGCGGAACGGACAGGACCCCATCCAGCGATGGTCGAGATTCCACAGCCCGGATTGGACCCAGATCTGATATCCTTTGACATCTGCGATGCCACGGCCGTACAGTCACGGGTTGAGGAAGCCGAGCAGGGCACTATCTGTTGAAAACAGGTGCTCGTCAGATTGCTCCCGCCGCGGGTACATTTGTGGTCAAAGGATCAGCTGGGCGCTCGAGGTAGATCGGAGGGAAAAGGAAAACACACCCGGGTTGGTGCCGTACAACTTGTGCCGCCAATGAGAAAGCCCTGGTCGTCTATGATAATAAAGAATTTGTGCGGCTACCTAGAGATGTCGGGGATTCCGCGGCCGGCCCGCTTCACAAACCATGAAATTTACAAAGAATGCGTCAAGTCAGGAGGCTGCAGAAAACGCAATTGTAAAGGCCACATTACCAGCCACAGATATGCTGCAAGAATGTGGGCATAGCAACATTCTGGTAACGAGGGCGTGGAAAATAGTCCGAGAAGCCACCTGAGTCTCCAGAGAGGCTTGTCGCGACCTCGGGTTCTGGCCCATTGTGTCGCGGACATTTGTGACCCAGGGGCTTGCGAAACGTCGGTGATGTGATGAACGAGTTGTGCCTGTGACGGTGTACTGCCTCCAGAGAGAAACAAAACACTACAGATACGGAATGCAGGGAACTCGAGGATGAAGTGGACTCTGCTGGAGCCGTCGTTGAATATTCGCCGATGGCATCGTCGCCGCTCGGGAAGATGACGCAGGCACCAGTGACTCGGCCTGCCACGCGCACCAAATTGGGCGAACAGGATACGCGGCGCAGGATACGCGGCGCCGGTGCTGTAGAAGATGTGCGGGGTGACTGGTCACCGGTCACCGATCACCGGGGGAGTCAGATACGCCACATGCTGTCATGAACATCGTTAAATGCGCCGGACCCGAGTAATCGCCCCCGTAAGCCACGACCCCCAGCACATTCCGGTCCGTTACGGCTGGCACATTGGCACATATATCATGCCAAGGTGGTGCGGGATGTGTTGTGAAGTTGGTGAGGTGGGGGATAGAGAGCGCAGAGAGCTAGTGCCAGTGGCATCGCTTGATTTTGAAGGGGTTAAGGTGTATAGAGCGAGCACGAGAAAACTGAGAACATAACTAGGGAGCAGAGCTTTCATCGTGATCAAAAAGAGATAGGAGCGGATTTGCAAGTGTCTTGATAGGACGCGATCCGTGCTCTTAGTGGACTAAGATGCACACTGCCAAACGTTTCTGGCCCTGTTTGAGGGTTCAGTACGTTCAATGATTCAAGTTCGAGGTTCATGTGGCGCAGAAGGAGGATTCTACTGTTGGCGGTACGTTGCACGTCGCATAATAAACATTTGGTCATTTTGAGATGGCCACCGTGAAGGCACGAAATCGTTTAGGATTGCGTTTGGGAGGGTTGAGATACCCGGATTTAAAACACAGGAACAGCCAATGAAGCCTGCCACTGGCACGACGAAAGAAAACCGAAAAAAAAAACCTTGCTGTGATGTAGTCTAACGGCATTAGGCAATTATTGTGGTGTATGGTAAATCCCATAACCCTATTCAAGTAAAATCGATCCGCCCTCTAAATATGCTACCCTTTTTATCTTTCTTTTGATCCATTTTCTTCCCCAGTCTCAAAGTACGAGCGGCGATGCGCATCCCAGAATAAACAGGGATCCAAAAAAAAAAGTGCGAGCGGCGAATTCCGAAGGGTGATGTGCACGGGGTGGTGATCTAGAAAGGGATGTGCAATTCAACGCGCACTTACCCGTAGCCTACATGGACACACCCAAAAACATCAACCGACATGGAAATGTTGTGCTGAACGAACGTGATTCTCCCTGCCCTGGTTACAGGCGCGGGACTCCTGACACCTTCCCGCGGCCCTGTACTATAGTCATGCAGACACTGTGGTCGTCTTCTTGACCGCTTTGGAGCCTCCAGCCCAGTATAAAGCTAGTTGTTGAGGCTAGAGAAAGTGCTGGGTACCTTTGCATATGCAAGGGATCGACAGAACCAAATCTTGTTCCGCTGTCAGTGATTGGACGGTTGAGTGTGAGAACATCAGATTTCTGCGCGTTCTTCCTCACTATAAAAGATACACCAACAAAACAAAGTTACATCGTTCATTCTCCTCTCATGCGCTCTCTAAAGTAAGTGATCTAGCGTCTTCAATGCTCTTCTGCTGGAGGTGATGGTCAATGTCGCAGGCGTGCACGTGCCCGATATCATGTCTCTGCCCCCCAACTCCGAGTCACCGCACCGAGCGAATACCCTAGAAGAGGTACATCTTCCGATAATACCTGCATCTCTCGCTAACCCTTCTTGACAAGTGACGATCAGGAAGCTTCCCGACGAGGTGCTTCTCAACATATTTCGCTATTACCTGAATGCCTCTCCACGATTTTGGCCACGGCTCGTGCATGTATGTCGCAAGTGGCGACGAATCGTATTCGCGTCTCGACGAGCTCTGCACCTTCGACTGTTCTGTACGCACGGAACGCCTGTGCCGAAGACTCTAGATTGCTGGCCTGCCCTGCCTATCGTCGTGCAGTATGGGGGTCTCCGGCCCACGATCCGCCGGCTCCCGAGGAGGATGACAATATCATAGCCGCACTGAAGCAGTCTGATCGTGTGAATTCTATCAGCCTCACCGTCACAAGCCCGCTCCTGGAAAGGCTATCCGCAATCGAGAGGCCGTTTTTGGAACTAGAAAAACTCGTTCTTCTGGCTCGAGATAGCGTGCTGTTGTCTCTCCCCAGCGCTTTTCGGTGGGGCCCGCGCCTCCGTACTCTGCACTTGACCAGGATTGCCATTCCCGCACTCCCGCAGCTCCTTTCTCCTTCCACGGGTCTTGTAGATCTTCAGCTCCATAAAATTCCTAATGTTGGCTATTTTTCGTCAAATGCGTTCGCTGATGCCTTATCAGGGATGTCCCAACTTCAAACACTTTCACTCCATTTCAATTTCAACTCCAGCCGAAACTACCTCGGCTTACCTCCACAGTCAGGGGAACGCGTCATTCTTCCTGCTCTCACGTGCTTCAAATATCGAGGAACTAGCAAGTACTTGGGCAGCTTGGTGGCTAGAATGGATGCGCCTCGTCTCAATGATATTGATATCACGTTCTTTAGTACAACGGACGCTTCGCAACTTGGCCGATTCATCGAACGGATAGATAAGCAGAAGTCACATCGTCGAGCAGACATCCTATCCTCTGAGCATTCCATCTCCATCTCCTTCACCCAACCAGGGGTCCCTGCGCGCTTTGAGCTGCAAATATCCTGCAAGCCATTAGCCCGACAATTGTTATACATGGCCCAGTTCTGCAATGGTATATCTGCTCTTCTTGCTGATGTGGAACATCTGCGCATCGGTGTAACGCAACCATCAAGCGGTCAGGACAACAGCGACCGTAAAGAATGGCTGAAGCTTATCCACCCTTTCAGAGGAACGAAATGGGTTCACATAGCCGGAAACCACTCGACAAACATCGTGCTTTCTTTGCAACACTCCGAAATGCGGCACGAAACTGTGCTGCCGGCCCTATACAAACTCTGCATACGGGAGCCTGTGCCGCGTTATCCGCCTTTACATGAGGCCGCAGTATCATTCATGCATTCACGCCGGCTCTCGGGCCGTATCATAGGGGTGGAATATGAAAGACTCTGGGTCAATGAGCTTCGTGGAACACGATTGGATCCAAAAGAGAGAAAGAAAGAACTTTGCGAGCCAGGTACGACGTTTGTTCATGCCAGTTTTTATTATGCGCTAATGTGCTTGGAGGAGGATCTTTTTCTCAGCAAGTCACGATTGACATACTCTCTGACGATATCCTTCTGAACACCTTTCGTCATTATCTGGATGCCACTCCGCAATTTTGGACTACGCTCGCGTGCGTGAGCCACAGATGGCGACAGATCGTTTTCACATCACCTCTGGGTCTAAATCTTCGACTCTACTGTACGTACGGAACGCCTGTTTTGAAGGCTCTAGATTTCTGGCCAGCGCTGCCTATCATCGTGAAGTACGGAGGTTTTCCAGATTTCGATACCCCAGTTCCAAGTTCCAAGGACGAGGACAATATCGTTGCCGCACTGAAGCAATCTGGCCGTGTTAGTTCCATCAGCCTCACCGTCACCAGCCCGCTCCTCGAAAAGCTTTCCGTCATCTCCGAGCCATTTTCGGAATTGGAAAATCTTGTCCTTCTGTCTCGAGAGAGCGCGCGCCTTTGCCTCCCCAGCACTTTTCGGTGGGGCGCGCGCCTTCATACTCTCCACTCGATTAGGGTTGCCTTTCCCTCATTCCCACAGCTACTTTTACCGTCCCAGGACCTTGTAGATCTTCAGCTCCACGAAATCCCCAGTGATGGTTATTTTTGCCCAGAAGCGTTTGCGAATGCACTGTCCGGGATGACCCAGCTTCGAACACTTTCACTCCATTTCCTTTCCTTTCCCCCCCGCCGAAACTATTTTGGCTTGCCTCCGCCGTCAGGGGAACGCGTTGTTCTCCCCGCTCTCACGTACCTCAAATATCGAGGAACTAGCAAATACTTGGATAGTCTCGTGGCTAGAATCAACGCTTCTCATCTCGGGGATATCGATATTGCGTTCTTTAGCCAACCCACGATGGACACTCTGCAACTTGGCCTATTCATCGACCGGATTGAAATTCTCAAGTCACATAATCAAGCAAATATTCGAACCTCCGAGCATGCCATTTCCATTTCCTTTACCAACTCAGGGACTTCGACAACTCTTCGATTACAAATATCGTGCGAGCAGTCAGACTGGCAGCTGTCCTCCATGGCTCAAGTTTGTGACCAATTTTCCCCTTTCGCATTCCGCGTAGAAGATTTAGTTATCAGTACGACCCAATCGCCAAGTTGTGGGAAGGATGACTTGGATGGTGAACAATGGCTGGGACTTGTCCGTCCATTCGGTGGCGCAAGAGACTTTCGGGTGGCTGGCGAACTTGCGACAGACATCTTGTGTGCCCTGGGTCTAGCCGACGGGGGGCATACAACTGTGTTACCTGCCCTGCGTCATATTCGTGTCGAGGAGCCTATGGCGATGAATGAACGATCGTGGGACGCTTTACAAACATTTATCACCTCGCGATCGCTCTCCGGTCGTCCCGTACAGGTTGATGCGCCATCATACCAGTGCCATATCTGTCGCTCCAGTTTCAAACAGCAGGAAGCACTCAAAAATCACCTTGGAGTCAAGCACGCGTACCGAATCGTGTGCTCGTATTGCGGCAACTTCAAGTGGTTGCCAGGATACAACGACCGATTTCGAGAACACCTCGAAAGAAAACACCCTGAAGTCGCGTGCAAAGACGCTCTCGTTTCTGATACCCTCTCGGCATTTTCTAACCCTTTCCGACTTGACAGTCTCGTTAACCGACACAGTTCTCTGCGTGCGCAGGACATTGCCGCACCCTCACTGTACCCCGTCCCCAATAGCTAGGTATTCCGATACTCGCCGAGATCCCGACCTGGCCTATCAACGCCCATTCCTCCTCGTCGAATCCTCGCACTTTCGTCACGGCCCCAAAATACCAGCAGCTTACGAACCCCAGTTGTCGTTTTCCCTTGCTTTTCTTTATTTGTCTTCTTTTGGTTTTTTTGGTTTTTCTCTTCGGGGAACACAGAGTACGATTATTCTCCGCACGTTGTATGTACAAAATAACGATATTGAGTGATCGCTAAGTGTGTACACGGCGCAAAATACGACGCCGGGACCGAACCAAAACTTTATCGAAAAATTATCGCACACGACAGGGGCCGACTCGGAGCCCTACGCCAGACAGGCTTGAAATATGTCATACCCCAGGTGCGGTCACGGTAGGGCTTTATTTTATTACTCCGTGGGAGGTGAGATTTCTTCGATCCATTATATACAATTCGGGATACAGAACTCTATGTAGGGAGGACTTCGCTGAACACATCCCTTACAGTGGTGGATTGCTTCGCATGACTCGAGTGTCTTCTGGTGATACAATTTTTCGAGCACCTCGTGCACGTGATATTTGGGTTGAGCCAACGTGCCGCAGCTTGCTCTGGGTCCACCTTTACCGCAGCCAACCTGAGGACCTCGTTGTTTGCGCATGGGACTGCGTTGAGCGAAGTTGTTCTCAAAAAGGTTTCTGCGCAGCACTTTCCCAGTATATATAGCTCTCGTGCCCTAATACGGGTCCTTGTGCAACACAGCACATAACCAACACCTCCCTTTCATTCCATCCATTTTTTTTCAACAAAGTTCATCATGAGTCAACAAAGAGGACGTGGTAGAGGCGCACCTGGACGCGGTGGCGACCGCGGCAGCTCTCCCTATCGAGGAGGTGACCGTGGCGGGTCCCCCTATCGCGGCGGTGGAGGCGATCGTGGTGGCCCTCCTTACCGTGGTGGATCCCCCGCACGCGGTGGGCGCGGTGGGTTCGGGGGCGGGCCTGGGGGGGATGCTCCGCTCATCTTCAACGCCGGCCAACCTGCGCAGATCGATCCGAACGCCAGCGCGTCGAACGAGCTGATCGTACGCGTCCGCGGCGCACAGCCGGGGCCCGAACGGCCCGCACGCCCCGGGTACGGCACCGCAGGGAGCGTAATCGCGCTGCGGGCCAACTTCTTCGCGCTGGAATTTACCAAGGACACGATATTCGAATACGTGGTGAAGATCGAGCCGGAGCCCAAGTCGCAGAAGGCGCGCGTCAAGCGCCGCGTGCTCGCCCTGTTCGAGCAGAGCGAGGCCGTGCGACCCTACGCGAATATGTTCGCGCACGACGGTGCGCAGCGCCTCGTCGCGGCGCAGCAGCTGCCCGAGCTGCAGGGCACCGTCATTTTTTTCGAGGACGGGGAGAAGCAACCTGCGAAAAACGCGGATAGGTACACTGTGGAGGTCACCTTTTTGAGAGAGCTATCCACGGCGCCGTTGAAGCAGTGAGTCTGCGTTGTTGCCGTTGTTGTGATCGCCACTTACCACGAGTACGTTACACTTTTTTTTGCAGGTTCATGAATGGGGACGTGGCGAATGTCGACAAGGCCGAGAACGTGGATCCGGTCATAAGCGCGTACAATCTTGTCGTGCAACGCCAAGCAGCGCAGCAAGGCTACCGGTTTGGAAAAAACCGTTATTTCTTCCCCGAAAACAGAGCACAGATAGGTGAAAACCTTTTTGCGCTCATGGGTTTCTACTCGTCTGTTCGCCCATGCAACAAGCTTGTTATGGTCAACGTCAACGTATGCATGTCCGCATTCCACAAACCTGGGAAACTTTCCGATGCACTGCGTTCGTTTGGGATGGGCTCGTTCGATGCGGCGCCTCGGGAGCTCATGAGGAAGGTCAAGGTTTCCACGACATACCTCGGGTACAAACGCGTCAAGACAATAAACCGCGTTGTACTAGGCTTGTCTGCCAGGAAACATCGTTTCCCATGCGAAGAGTTGGGTGGCACGGTCTCCGTCGAGGAGTATTTCTTAAGAAGTGGGTCATGCTCGCGTAACCCGACACCGTAAAATCTGACCTACCGATTCCCTTAGAGCACAACATCCGTTTGCAGCATCCAGACGACATGCCCCTGATTGACGTTGGCGCTCCCGGCAAGTCACGTTATATCCCCGCAGAACTTTGCACCATCGAACCGGGAGAGCCCCACCTTGGAAAGCTCGGCCCGAACGAAACCTCGGAAATGCTGAGGGTGGCGAGTCGGAGGCCTGCCGCAAACGCGACTCTCATCACGGGGACTGGATTGCCTCGCCTGGGCATCGAACCCGCGACTCCGGTGCTGGGTAATTTCGGCCTTCGCATCTCTGCCCAGATGACGGTCATTCCTGGGCGCGAGTTGCCGGCGCCTAGCGTGACGTACCGCAAGGGTAACCCTCGCGTCGCGAACGGCAGCTGGAACATCATGGATGTCAAGTTCCATCACGGCGGCAAGATGGGGAATTGGAAGGTCCTCGTCGTGCGCGACGGTGTAGAAGCACTGAGTTTTAAGGGGCCCGACGACCCGAAGCTGAAAGGCTTTATCGATGCGTTCACCGGGAAGTGCAGGAACAGCGGGCTGGAATTCGGCGCAGCCCCTCCCGTGATTCGGCCCACTGCTGCCCTACCTCCGCTCAGAGAGGATCCGGGACGCCGAAAGGCGCTCAGTATCATCGAACAGTCCATCGAGAGTTTTGGGGACCCGAAGGCCACCTCCTTTATTCTCGTCTTGCTGCAGAAGCGGGACGACTTCATCTACCCGGGCATCAAGCGACTCTGTTCCGTCAAGTTCGGCGTGCGCACGCAGTGCCTGCTCCTCGATAAGGCGCTGAAGGAAAAAGGGCAAGACCAGTACCTCTCCAACGTCGCGCTCAAGGTCAACACCAAGCTCGGCGGGATAAACCACCGCCTCGCCGGCGACGCGCTCGCGTGGCTCACGCGCGAGCCCACCATGCTGGTCGGGATTGACGTCACGCACCCAGGTCCGGCCAGCGTTCCGGGTACACCCTCGATCGCGGGTGTCGTCGGAAGCATCGATAAAGACTTTGTCCAATTCCCCGCGAGTTTGCGCCTTCAAAAGAGCAAGCAGGAGGTGAGCTCCTTTTCGGTTTGTTTCTCCTTGTGGCTGACGCAGCCGCCTTCGTGGTGACAGGGCATCGCGGAGCTCGCAGATATGATGATCGACCGGCTGCAGGCGTTCCGCCGGCGCTCGAATGTGCTTCCCAAGCGCATAGTCGTATTCCGCGACGGTGTATCGGAGGTAACGTCTCCGTCTATCAAACACCGAGCCATACCCCCAAACTGAATCTCCGCGCTCCACAGGGCCAGTACGATAAGGTGGTGAACGAAGAGCTGCCGCAGATCTTGCAGGCGTTCAAGCGCATCGACCCCAAGAACCCGCGGTACAGGCCGACGCTGAGCATCCTCATCTGCGGGAAGCGGCACCACGCGCGCTTCTACCCGACGAACTCGGACCATGCGGACAAGAACGGTAACACGCGCCCGGGCACCGTCGTCGACCGCGGCGTGACGTCCCTCGTCGACTTCGACTTTTACCTGCAAGCGCACGCGGGCCTCCAAGGCACCGTCCGCCCGACGCACTACGTCGTCGTCTACGACGAGAGCTCCCTCACCGCCGACGCTGTCCAGCAGGGCGTCCACGCCGCCAGCTATCTCTACGCGCGCGCTACCAAGGCTGTCAGCCTCGTCCCACCCGCGTACTACGCCGACATTGTCTGCGAGCAGGCGCGCTTCTGGATACAGGGATTCCTCAACCAGGGTGGAGGGAGCGATACCGCGTCTAGCGCGGGTGGCGGTGGCGGTGGCGCCGGCACGACCAGTAGCGCTGGGATGAAAATGGCGCGCGAGGCGGCAGAGCAGCGCGTGTACGAGGCCGCGCAGCGTATGTGGGGCAATGGCCTGCACCCCAACTTGCAAGATGCCATGTTTTACCTGTAGTTTTTTATTGTTCGCAATAGCACCATAGCACCAGTATAGTCAAATGTACAGCCCGGCCAGAATTTGTGTGCTTTTCTTGTACTTTCGTTATGTTTTGTCTGTTTGGCCCTTCGCGCTTCGATGTGCTCATAATTCCGTAAACGCCCGTCCCGTTCCGCTCGATGCAAGGTGTTCTATTTCCCCCACGCACGATATTCATGTGGTATCTGAATCTTCTATCTGTATTCTATCCGTACGAGACAATCGAGCCTTTTAGAACATACTCAGTGATCCGTACGTCGATCCCCCTCGCTCCCAAAGTGAGGCGTGTTCGTCATATGCGCCATTAATTACAGCGACAATGAAAGTTCTTTTTTGCGAGGTTTCTCCGCGGAGCTCTCGAGGCGATAAATAGTCTTGAGAACAGGATCGACGTTTCGAACTTCGATTGCTCGTGAGCCACGCAAATCCACAGACGCAGTGATAGGGGAGAAGGGGGTGGGGGGGTGGTGGGGAGGAGAGTGCTCGAGACCTACCACGATCGCCAGACTTTACCGCCAGCGGCGCCAGGTTTAGCGCCGTGTTCGCCGAAAACAGGACAACCGCCGATGCCGACAATCAAACCGCAGCGCGCTGCGATCGCTCCTTGCTAGAACCCCAGATTAGCGACTCCATGCTGATACAGTACACCCACACACAGAAGCGGATATTTTGACGCGGGGAAAGACGGCCGTGTGAGCTTGCTGACTTGCTGATAAGACACGGCTTGTCTTTCTTCCTCCCTTCCATACATGGCACATGGTCGCTTGAGGTCTTTTGGCCCAGGACGGGCAATTAACTCCTTTGGTTTTTTTTTGGTGTTTTGTTGGAGATGGAGAAGCGCTTTCGTTGGAGGCAGGCCTTGCGCATCGCGCACTAGCGAAGACTAGACGCCATCGAACCGGCAGATCGTGGGACGGTTTGATGCAGTATTCCCGATCGTCCTCACTTCTCACTGGCCGACCCTGACGTATTCCGGGGTTTGCCTCGTATGTGGGTGAGTGGGCAAGGCTCTTGCCCCGTAAAGATAATTGTCCTGCGACCGTGCCGATACTCCTGGCCTGACCCTGGCGCGGATGACCGTGGGGATATATGGCTCTACAGAAGAGAAGTTTCGTGCTGATAGGCGCTGGACAGTCAGTCCTTTGGAGGCGCTGAGCCTGCCATCATCCAATACGTCCAAACGACGTAGTCGGACTTTGTTTTCCCCAGTGGGCTCCGGGGTAGTGGAGGTTTCTAGTCGGACCGGTGATGCGCCATCTGTGTGCGTGCGCTCGGTTCAGAGGACCGTCGTGTACGTGATGATCCTTGTTGTCGCAATTGTTGGTCGCCCAGCAGGCAAACTGACGACAACTCCAGGCCGGCCGAAGCCACCCCGAGGCATCTAGATCCGTGGATGAAGCGACTCTAGAACGGGTGCCCATCAAACCTGAAACAGAAGCAGATCGACTACCGTATGGACGGATGTAAGAAAGGTCTTCCACCGGTCGCGAAGAGCAGTTGACAGACAGCGAACAAGAAACAACAATGGACCTGCAGAAAAACAAAAGTCGGCCCTCGGAAATTTCGCTCCCAGAGCCGTAGCGTCTCGGAACGGAAAGACGAACGGAATGGGATAAAGTGTATTTTATATATCATCTTACAGCAAGGGGCATTAAACAAGCGAGATCACGATCTTATCCTGAGCGGTTATGCAAGCGGGGAAAGCGTTGCTGCAACCAGCTTGGCGTCTTTTATTATAGACACGCTGATAGGTGCGGGCGCCCTGGAACGACTCGTAACGCGGCAAGGTGTTATCTATGAGCGAGCTGAGCGCGGAAGAATGCCGGAATCACCATCAGACATAGATTGGAAGGTGCGGTTCGTGAGACTGCGCGCTCGGACCAACGGGACGAGAAAGAATGGAGAGTATCTGATTGCCGTGTGGCTGAAGAGAAAGTGTTTGGCTGCACATGAGGGTACCACTGTTGAAAGGAGATGGGGGTCAAGGAAAGAAGTAAGAAGATGAGCGTGGGCAAGGCGTGGGCGTGGGTGTGGGCATGTGAGAAGGACTTTGAAATGTGGATGAAGGAACAGGGAGGGTGACAAGGGCTGGTGTCGAGCTGGACCTGTCAGTGGTTGCCTTTTCTGTCAAGATGACGAGAGGACGGTTCTTTAGTCCATCGAGGTTGTTCCTTTTCAATTTGTCTTAGTCAATTCAAAATAGGCAACAGCACATCGAATCGTCTCTTTATAAAAGCGTCGCACGCAAGCGAAAGGTGTGTCAGGATATTCCACTCAAACTCGGCTTTCGCATCTCACCCGAGCATCAAATATGTCGTACCCTAGGCGAACAAGAACCAAGAGTCACGCGCAGCAAGGCGGCTTTGGCGCCAACCTCACCTTCACCACCGTCTCTGACCACCGACCACCATCCACCACCTCGTCTTCGCCAGTGCCTGGCCCGTCCAACCTCTCACCTCATTTTCGCAAGCGCACTTCTTCTTCTGGCAATAGCACTCCCACCCGCAAGCGCGCGTCGTCTGCCACCGCCGTGCCCTCTCCCTTTCTGTCCCAGCCTTTTCTCTTCACCCCATCCTCCCCGCCCGTCGTGCGTCCCCGCAACTCCATATCCAACCTGGGTCCCCCACCGCCATACACACCTTTCTCTCTCGCGACCAAGTCTCGCTCTTCGTCGCACCTCTCGCAAAACATTTCGACAGCAACATTCCTCGCGCAGTATTCGCCACAGCGCATGCGTCCCCAAGGCGCATCTTCGGACAGCGAATCCGATCCAGACCCCCTCGACGAAGACGAAGACAGCATGATCTACACCGCAAAGCACCTCGGCAATGGCGTAGCCTTTCGCTCGCGTATATTCGCTCGACACTCCAAGGGCATCACCACCGCTCCTGGCCAGCTCGGTGCCGGTGAGACAGAAACTGAGGCGGATGAACCGGTAAGGATGCCCCACCCACCCTCGTTTTCTGATCAAAATTTTAACATGCTATCCTCCCTCAGCCGAGGCATTTGCCAACAGCGCGTATCGTACCTGTCTCCGGTCCGCTCGTGCCGCCAAATACCCTCGAGCAACTCATCACCCCCGTCCTATTCGAGGCGTCCCGCATGCTCTCCATCGTACCAGCGGTGTTTGGGGTACTCTACAATCTCTATCACGCGTTCTATGCGCCCTATGAATGCAAAAATTACCCCAATTGACTACGCCGTATCTGCCTTATGGGTACGTCGCCGCTTTTACCTTCTCTTTCTATACGCGTCTCACCATATCATGTGTCTTGCTTCATCATTCATCACACTAGGCCGCTCTCACGGGATACCAGTGTCTCAGCCTCACCACAGGCCTATTCCAGAGATGGAAGGTCTACTATCCTCCATTGTCCACCCTAATTCGGCTGCTGGCGCTCCAGGCTATTTGCTGGCCCGCAACACATTTCAGCCTGGTCCTGATCGGACACGAGCTACGGCCGGTGGTCTGCTGGGCCGCGATCGGCAGTTTTACGACATGTTCTCGAGCCGTCCAATTATGGGTGACGAGCAACCTCTGGTGGGAGTCCAGCAGCGGCAGCGAAAGCTGGCGGCTCAAACTCGGCGGGCGCTGGGGCGGGAGACATTGGGACTGGAACGAGGTACTGATAAAGTGCGGCGTCCCGATGGGCGTGTGCTACTTCGCCATGGCCTGGGCGGAGGCGTTACGCCGAGAGCTTAACGGGTGCTAGATCGCGCTGTCAATGGGAAGCACCCCCATCATCATCATCATCATCACCATCATCATCAGTAACCCCCCTTCATACTACATATCCCCCCTCCGTGAACAACACATGCGATCCAGCCCCCTATGCTGTGAGGATACACCGACTCGTGCGACGAGAATAGCCGATACTAGGTGTTCCATCTGCGCCTTGCCTTCTACGGCGCTGTCCGCAGGGATAGCCGCTTCTTCGAAGGGCCCGCTGGTATCCGTGCAGTTACCCTTCTGCACGTCCGCGGCAATGCCACGGGGACCCTCTTAGCTCCCATTGTACTTTACATTTTGATGAGACGATATCATAGATGACGCTGTGCCTCCTCTGCCTAATTTTATTGTTCCCTACATGTTCCAATGGAAGTGATGGAGTGATCCTGTTATCGTCTTCCCAACATTAGTGCTCCAAGGCCAGGCCCACGAATGATCAAGTGTGGAAAGATAACGTGCAGTGTCGTTATCTCATATCTGTTTCTGACGGTATCTCTATACTGTAAGCGTTGGAAAATGCAAGTTGTCCGGGTCGAAAGAGACAGGTCTGGCCCTCGTCCTGTGCCTCATCGGGCCCGAATGTGGTGGCCCCTTCATTCGCCGGTCATCACGCCGATTGCCGTCCGCCTTTTCCACCACGTGCGTTCATTGAGTTCCATCTGACCAAGTTTCTCCACGCAAGGAGCTTCAACGCCATCTCGACCAACATATTCCGGGGCTAATCTATTCAATCCCTCCCCTCACTCATCGTCTTCCCTCAGACCCCTCCCAAATTGGTCCCTGCTTCCATTTGCCAGCGCCAACCGGGGATTCCCCCCCGGGCGCGTCTGTTGCCGACTCTGGCATCTCTTTACAGCCTGCCTAAGACCCACGTCCTCGGCGTCTAGTCTCCTCCTCCTTTCGTCCACTGTGTGTGATGCCCGACGTCTCGTGGCGAAGCAATATTCCAGAGTACAGACCTGAAACCGTTCCCCAGTCTCGGGCCTGTACCCCAGAACAAAAAAGGTTTGTCCCTTAGCCTTGGGGAGCGCAATTGGTTGGCAGGCAGATACGACTTGAAATGTGGTAGCAGTATCGCAGTACCACTAAGAGGCCCACAGGTCCCATATTTCTGTCATTTTGATTATTCGCACAATCCTGGTCCAATAACTATACAATGTCTGGTACCATTCCTCCGCACGATCCAACTTGGCGCGAAAGGGGAACATGGCGATTTGTCGCGCTCACCGGACCGGTATGGCAGGGTTTGATTATCTAAGCGGATTACTTTCCAAAAGTGGCTACAGTGACTTCCTAATTCAGTGTCTTGTGCGTATCCAATAAATCTACTTCAGAGGAGAGGCACCGCAGCCTATTAATGAAGCGGGATCAACGGAGGGTCAAGAAGAAGTGTTCGGAGACGTTGGTCAATTTTCCTCATACAATCTTCCACTGGCATCTGCAGCAGTTCCTCTTTCCAGTTTAACTGCCACTGCGGCGGACGCAATAGTCGGAATTGCCCGTAATAGAAAGAACTCGAAAGGTGCCGTCGCCATCTTTGACTATTATGCACCTACATGGAGATGCGCTACCGCGCAGCTTTGATGCACCTGGGGTTGTGGCTGTTCGTACCAACTCTATTCATCGACGCATGGACGGCGCTTGGTGCATTGACACCTCCGCGCGTTTCATGGCGTTCCTTCAGCCGCCCTAATATCGGCTCTCGGTCCCGGACTCCGCGACGCCCTCACGTAGTCACGGTGGTTAGGAAGTTAGTTCTGGCAGAGGAATTGATGACCTATCACGTACTGTATTATTATTCTACTCCGCATCACGAACGACGGTGCGTAACTCCGTATCTTTGCGCTTCTATTCCTCCATACAGATCTACCAGGTGAGTGCATCATAACCCACTTCGATGATACCCCGTGGGGGCAGCTGGGGCGGGGAGGAAGAAGGGAGGAAAAGTGGCGTGTTACGACGGTTAGTGGTGCGGTCCGCCGATGGTCGATTACTTGCTACGAAAGGGGCCCCACTCTTTGTGCTTACAGTGTCTTCCCCTCTGTCAGATCGCAAGGCACACTACTGATACACATACGCAGATCTTTGAGTTTATTTAATTTTGAGGTGGATGCGGCACGGTGGATGCGGCACGGGGCAACCGGCACGGTCCTGCGGAGCGCGGGTGGCGTTGGCGTTTTCTCACATCCAGAGCTCCGTCGTCCACACAAATCCGCTTTGATTGATTGATTGATTGATATTTTATCATCGCCGCTTGCACAGCCCATTGGTAAGTGGCACTCACCGCTCAGCCACCCGAATACGTAGTCACGACATACAACTTCTCTGTCGCCTGTCGCATGTTCAGCGGTGGCCACTCGAAAGCCGGGGGGGCATCTTTGAGTTCTTTGGCTGACTGATGTTACTCGGTTTTTTACTAGTACTATAACACAGTTCCACCTTTGGCAAGGGCCTGCAAGTTGATAAGTAGCCGCGTGCACCACGCACCACGCAAAAAAGGCTAAACGCGGTCTTGTGTTTCCATGCAAGGGTTCTTCTTGATACCACACACCACATGGCAGTTGCGTACTTTTGGTAATCGGAAGGTGAGAAGTGTTTCGTTGGTTGGTCTGGTGGCAGTGACAGTGGGTGCGAACTCCGAGTCTCCCTCAGGAGGATAGTGTTATGTATGTCACTCTCTCGAAGGCGAGCGGACGGAATCGTCAGCAGACATCCGCATTTTTTTCAAAAGGCAGGTGGAGGAGAGCCTGGGGAAGCATTACGAACCTTGTGCATAACGATGGCTTTCGGAGTTCGCCGACCACCGGCCAGCCAGATGATCGGGACGAGACACGAACGCGTGCAGTTGTGCCGACAAACTGACGAAACGGTGTGCTCAGCCCCTCGCGACACATCACAAATTTGTGGGTCAGAATGCAAGGGATGTGATGTCCCGCCGAGCCCCATTGAGCCCCGCCTTTCCGGTGACGGGTCTTCAGCGCTTCAGCAGTCGAGAGTCGCCCTCTTGCATGGCGGTATGCCCCGCCGGCTTGGGCCTTCCCCCTTCTCTGAGTTCTCTCATGGTAGTTTAGGCACTGTAAGAGTCTGAGCCGAGATAATCGGGCGGGATGGATGACACCGCGGAAATTGAACATTGAAGTGGGAATTTCCATGGAATTTCCGTGGCCTGTATTGGTTCCGTGCGCCATCGTTCTCGCCAGTCAGTCGTCGACACCATGCAGAAAGAGCTGTCGCGGTCGCTGGAATTCGGAAGGATGACACCGCGGAAGATCGAATGTTGTACACTGAGCGTTGAACTGGGAATATCGGTGGAATTTCTACGGCTTCATGGTTCCGTGGGTCGTCGTCGTTCTCAGTCAATCATGCATGCTGCGCGTCGCAGTCGCGGGTGACTAGAGATTTCCGTGGAGTCTCCATTCCGGTGCACCATCGTTCTTGGTCAGTCATAGAGTCATCTGCACTGCACGAAAGGTTGTCGCAATTGCTGCCAGTGGCCGTGGGAGTGAATGACGGCATTTCTGAGTTATCTTATCGGTCGATTCGGCGTCTCCCATGTAATAAGCGCTAACGTAATTCAATCTTCTCTCTCACGGAGTCTGCCGAAGTTTTCCCAAGCCACCCGGGTTCGGTCATGTTGTCCATTCCTCCTCCGGGATACCGATGACAGCGAAGTCCCGAGTCTTGGTTACGCCGCTTGCAGTACGGCAGCCTCTTGGCCCACGTTTTTCCTTGGAAATACTACCCAAACCTACACACACGCTGGGACTTGGAGCGCCATGGCATACCGGCACTGTGACCACTCGTCTCTTGGTTTAGCCTACGCACACGCTTCATCCCGGTCTAGAGCGAGCTCCAAGGGGTTCATTAAAATTGGGCGCAGCAACTTGCAGAGTTCTGTTCTATTTAAAAGCTTTTTCTTGTCTAGAATGCACAGCTAAAGAGGCAAACACAAGCGCCCGATACAGTTCGTTAGTTTGCGATAGTGGTACTGTACCTGGGCGCCTGCTAATCTAAGAGCTCTTAAGTCAATATGGAGATCATTTGATCGGCGCTACCCGCACCTCTCCTTCCTTCCACTCCCCAAGTGCCATAACGTGATGGTGGGCGTTTGCACACGAGTGTCACTGGCGCCAGGACGGACACTCAATGCGTACTGGCGCTTCAATTGGACACTTCTCCCGAGTCCTACTACAGTAGTTGCTCCCAGTGGCGACGCGAGCTCACTTGGAAGACGGATAGTCAAGGTCCCATGGCGCAACAACCTGCGGCGTCTTGCTGCAGCGCTCCACTGGGAATGGCCAGGGCTGGAATGTGCAGTGACGTCGAAGACTTCTTCGGCAGAACGACCTGGCCACGACTGATATTGCTGCGTTGCTTTTCTCTCACTCGCTCACTCACACACGCTTTCTCAGAAAACAGACAAAAAAATACGTCACATAACCAACCACCCTTCAGGCAGGCTCGGTGACACACAGAAAAAGTTCAAGTGCCAGTGTCTGGGACGGCATATGATGACGAGAAGTAGTCGTCCAACGGCAGTGCTGCACTGCCATGCACATGGGCGAGGACATCAAATACCGGTGCCGCACCTGGTAGACGCGAGAGAGGGGGGTGTAGTTACGACATAGAACGTTTCTTCTATCAGCGCTGTATGAACTGGTCACCGTTTGTGTTGCGCACGTTGTACCCAAGTGGCGCGAGGCAACTAGACAAGCTAGCGGCTTTGAGCGTTTGCGTGTCATGAGAACAACCGCCATCGGTCGTCTTACGTTGGTTTTCTGAATCTTCTTCCTTTTTTCCTGCTCTTCCCTGCTCGCATTTCAAGTTGGTTATCCCATTATAGACGGGCATCAAAGAAAGGCAGCAGCGTCAATAAGTTACGGAGGGCCAACAGAACGATCGAGGAAGAAGATTGCACATGTGGACCACCTTATCTGACAGCATGGTGTACAGGCCTGAGAGAGCCTATCAGAAGATCAATTCTCATATGTGGTTTGTGATCGATGTGATCATCCACTAGACGCCCATGGGCGAGAATTCCCACCGGAATTGCCCTTGAATGACATCTCTCCTCGTTCTCAATCCAGGCCCTTCTTTGCGACAGCGTTTGCATTGATTGCGAAGACAACAAAGTACAAACGAAGGTAACGGTACAACAATAAGGCCATACAGATAGATAGAATTACGAGACAGGCACGCTGTGGTTCAAGTTCAGGAGGGGCGGTTGACTATGGACTCAGACGATGAAAGTGACGAAAGCTTGAGAACGCGGGGCTGGGATCTGACTCGCTTGCCGGCAGTTTCTCGGCTAGGAGCGGACGTGCCAGGCGAGATAGTGATTAGCGCGCCGCCACTGGAACCGTGCTGCATCTCGCGAAGGACCTGCTGGAAGCGTAGCGCCCACCAACCACGGGCCTCTCGCTCCTGTTGGGCGGGGTCGGTGCCCTGCTCTGCCAGTTGCGTGGACGGGCTCTTCGGAAGGGGCAGACCGCTCGCAAGAATTGCAGAGACAGATGTCTGTGCATCATTGTCACACGCGACACCAGGGGTAGGTGCGACGAGCTTCCCAGACTGGGTTGGAAATGATAAGGCGCGAAGCGTGTGCTCGGCACATTCTTGAAAAGCGGATATCCAGTTCTGGCGTAAGCGAGATAGGCTGGGCGTGTCAAGCCGCACCCCTGCGGACGACGTCGAGGGAATCGAAAGGGTAAGGATGATGACCTGCCCGCTGTCGGGTATCACCCCTGTTGCCACATTCTCGGGATCCACCGGGAGGAGGTCTAGAATGATCTGATTTGAGTCTTCTACCACCTTCAAGACGCGGGAGAGGCCTATTCCCTCAAGGAGACACCACGAATCTATCTGCGCGACCTGGTCCGAGTCATGGCGGCCACTCAAAGCGGGTGATGCCAAGAGGACGATGTCGTTGAAGACGAGTGTATAAAGCGTCTGGGTGGGTTGCCCGAGTCCGAGGGGTCCCAAGCTATGACGCGCATTTCTTGGAGTGGCATATTGACCGTCCCAAAGATTTGGGTGTATCGATGACGATGCCGACGCCAGACGTTGAGATGGATAAGGCGTAGTCGGAAGATCTCGCGAAAAGTGCGATGCTACCGAGGTAGTCGACTCTGAGGTGGTCCTCATCGAATCAGAGCGCATCGCTCTCGATTGAATTGCGCTAATAAGCCTCGACTGTCTGACTCCAGTGGCCGGGTCTGAACTTTCGTTCTCTCGAAGAGTCCCGCCGTTTGTAGAGATGCGTACCCTGTCCCGAGGATATTCGCGCTCCAGCCTTCCTCTGGCTAGCAGTCCTTCGCGATCGATGAGCGAGCTGCACCGACGTGGGCAACCCACTAATTTTCCCAAGTCGTTCCTTGACTAGCGCGTATTCCTCTTCCTGAAGTTTGACCTCGCGCATCACACGAATCATAGTTTCGGTGCAGTGCAAGAGCGAAAACGTGGCTAAGTGATCTGGGTGATCCCTCGGCGTTACATCTAGTAGTCGCTGGGCGACGAAGGTGAGTTGCAGAACGAGAACGAGTAGTCAATTCATACCTTGAAGTGAATCGGATAGTCGACAAGCCTGTTCACTGGCTCGACCAAGAAGGCTTCTACGCTCCACCCGTGGCACTCGTCCTGCTCCTGTTGGATCCTGATAAACTCGCCAAAGTCACTACTGGACTCCCCGGTAAGCCGCTTGATCAACAACGTCGTGCTTTCCAGTCGGACGACGTAAGGCTGATGGACTTCCAGGCGCGATACAAAACTTCGTATTCTCCCGGCGATGCGCATCACGATCGGATATTGCTCCGAAACAATAGCGCGCAAGGCCGATGAAATCTGCGCGTGGATGTTGATGAGGTCTTCCAACCAGTCGAAGAGCCGTGCAACTTCCGGAGGAACGCCAGCGAGCCATGACACGCTATCTTTCATGCGCAGTGGGCGAATAAAAACGCGTACAAACGTCCGGAGCCGCCGGACGAACGCTCTCTCAGTCTCGCAGAGGTCCCAGATAATTTGTTGCCTTTGTATCTCAACTTCACCATACCGATCCAGTAACGAATGATAGGCAGAGGAGGTTATAGTAGAGAGCCAAGTTCGTCGCTCGTGTTCTGGAGTTGGAGAGTTACGTCCGTCACGGTTGGGTAATAGGATTGGCTTTGCACCTTCGTAAGCATTGCGACCGCCATAACTCTCATACAGATCGGTTTCCAGGCGCGGAAGCGGGTTTAGGGCTTCTCTGGGTGAGGAGGATTTCGATGAACGATTCGACGTGACATTTTGCCCTCTTTCTTGTCGTTGTGATAGTGCTGGTAAAGTCCCGTTCATAGTAGATTGGTTTTGCGTGCCGAGTTGCTCGAAGATGGCTTCTGCGTCCACGCTAATGTCTTGGTCTTCGTTATGCCACCGAAGGCTTTCTATCGAAGATGTACTGTCTGGATGAGGGAGCGGTATACCCTGGACACGAGTTGGCGGCTGGCGAGTTACTTTGCGCTCGCGGACCCGGGAGAGGCTTTGGATCCCGCCTACTACATGCGCTTCAGGAAGACCGGTTTGGGGGAGACTAGTTGCGGCGTCACGGCTCGCGCGATTCGTCCGTTGAGAGGAGCCCTCTGTACCAAAGCTGTCTCGGCGCATCGAGGTAAGGGGGGCGACATTCTTCCTAGGAATTCTACCGGGGGGTTCTCGTGACGACAAGGGACGATCACCTTCACGAATACTTCTGAACAAAGGACCGTCTTGGGTGATTGGGCTCCTATTATTTCTTGTCGACGACGAGGTGTTACCGGGGCCACATTTTCCGTCCTCATCACCAGAGTACTGAGACAAGGGCGATAATTCTGTTTCTTGGTCGTTTCTAAGAACCGACGTTGCTTGATTCCCCACGCGATCATAGGTACTAGGCAATTTTCTCGACGAAGAATATTCGGCACGCTCGCCAGCAAGAGCCCCTTGAGTAAATGGTTGTCTCGGAATTGCATGACTTGGGCCGGCGACAGCTGACCGGCGTCTCGAGTGACCTCCATCTTCGTCCCCCGGTCTTAGTGCTGTATTCGTATTGTGACTAAAATCATCGGAAGGGCTGATAGCTAAACCATGTTCCCCAACGTACTCATCGTCGGACAAACTGTCAAATTCGTAGGGCTGCGAAGAACCAAAAGGTCCTTTCTCCATTCCCTTGACAAGTTCGATTAACTCTCGCCTCCGCTGGTCACTTTCATTATGCCCACTACCGCTAGAATCCATGTCCCAGGGGTTCGGCAGTGAATCCCCAGAGGTGGTGCTGACGTTTCTGGTTAAATCAGGAGGGCGAAGGGTTTGGCGGTTCTGTATGAGAGAGCGGAGGTGGGCAGATGATGCACTGGAAGATACGGCGAGATGGTCTTCATCTTCGTCACCTAGATCAGAGTGGTATTCGTTCTCTGCATCCGCGTCTATCCTGCCACTTTCCGCAAGAGATCTCACGTGGGAGTGGGTATCACGGATCCTATCCGACATTCCAAGGCCAAGGCCAACTCCTTGCTGTGCAAGTCTCCTGTCGTATGGGTAGTTTTCCTGATGAGCACGTGACGTCCAAGCTGGGGAGTTACGGACGGGAGCGGCTTGCGAGGCCTCGACCTCTTCACTGGAACTTGAACTTGACGGTACGATCACAGCGTTGGTAACGAACAGTGCCCTTCCACGCTCGCCATGTAGATTCAGTTCTGATCCAGAGCTATCACTGATAGCAGCGTATCTGCGATTGAGTGGGATCCCGCGTGGCGCTCGTCCTGGCGTGGGACCCATGGAGACAGGTGGAGGCATCCGAGGGGTAGCCTGGACATGAGGTGAAAACGAGGGTATCTTCGAGACGTGACCAGGGTCTGTGCGAGAGCGTTCACGTGCTGGATACTTAGCCGGTCATTGAATCAGCAACGTCAAAACGCAGTCAGGAACGCACTCACGTCCCGCACTTGGGTAGCGGCCATATCTAATGGCGCTATATCTGCAGGTATTTGTGGCGTCTTCCGCCCAATTATACCCTTAACCGATCTGAGTGACCTTGCCGGGGAAGCCTTCGTTGGGGACGACTGGTTTCCCTGTCCCGAATTCGACACGGACGAGGACGCTACGGCGTTCTTGAGGGCAGGCTTCAAACCCGGCTTCGTTTTAGCCACCGCTACGGGGGTTGGGATACGACTGCTTTCTTGCACACTCGAAAACTTCGGGGTAGACGGAGAGGGTGTGGGCACTGTTCTGAGGTAGCCCGTCTGCTGCTGACGAGTCCGTGGTGTGGAAGGGTACTGAAAGTGTTGGGATGGTGAGTGCAGAGCCTCGGGGGGGTTGATCTGTGAAGACGCGTGGGAGCCAATTGCTGGGGAATGTGTTTGGCTGTTGGGAGAGTTGGTCATTCTGTCGATGGTGTCTCGAAGAGACGGAACTAATTGAGCCTCGACGAGGGGAAGATCCGTCAACTGGCTTCTGCGTTTCGAAGACGACTTGTTGCCCGTTCCGTTGCCTTTCGACAGTCGCCTGTTCAAAAATGACATCCGAGACACCAAACTGGGCTCTGTCGAAGAAGTGGACGACGAAACTGGAAGTTGTGCAGTTGGCATGGGGGCGGGAACGAATGAATAATCAAAATCGACGACGGTTCTGTCAGTGGTAGTGGTACGATGAGTTTGCGCATCGGATGACTTGTCTTGATCAGGATGAGACGACGATAGACCGGCGGCGGCGGCGGCGTAGTATGATGGTGGGTGAAACCCCTTAGGAGTGGAACTTGATTGGAAGTAACTAGCAGACGAGATACCAGGAGAGCGAGAGGGGTTTTTCTTCGGGCGGGTTAGGGGCATTCGCTATGAGTAGATTATTGCAGGGCACCAAATGTGAGCAAGTCACAAGCGCGTCTTGGTATTCGCCAAACAACCAAACAAATAGCACGAAGGGACCACGTGATGGATCTCCACGGGACTTTCAGGCTACCATCGCAGCTCCCGGGATGGGAGGAAGTCCCCTACAGATCCCCGAGATAAAGACAAGGACAAAGATGTTCCGGTCCAAATATTTAATGCATGAGACATCGGGTGTTACACGAGGAACCAATTAATAGCTGCCACTGCGGAGCTGCGCGTCGGAAATGGATGTATCGGCAATATTTCGTGACGCTTCGCATGGTTAAATGATACTTGAGGGTGGGACGTGTTAGCAACGATCGCACCGCGGCCGAATGTCGCTTGGAGGTTTGACACCTTGGTAGGGGGTTGTCAGCAGGTTGTGCCGAAATATAAAATAAAATAAAAGGATATTGCATTGGAAGAAGAGCCCTACCTCATGGGGCACGAGCGCTCGGGGATAAAGTTATGAGGTGCTGAGCCACTCCTACTGTAAGGAGAGGGGTGCTGAAACGCGTAACGCTCCTACGGAATACCACAATCACATGTCCCACTAATGAGTTACACGCGCTGATAGTGCGGAACGTTCGAAGAGTCCTCCTATCGTATCGTACCACAAAGCCTCGAACTTTTGGAGTTACTAGTAGCAGTTGAGCAAATGGAAAAGTATTGACCCAGCCAATCATTGAGCTGTGACGTCCATCGATTCATCGTTCATCTACAACACCATAAGCTTGACCAGATATAACCCAGAGATTTGCTCACATAAGAGTCATCGTTGATTCTCTGTACTGGGCTACACATTGACACGTTGACAACACAAGGGATTTTGTGTACTTGAGCCTGCCAGGTGTCGGAGCCCGGCGTTTTCCGGTACTAATACTTGTATTACCGCACGTGCTATAGTTACTATAACAAAAATCATTTACGCTCCCCTAATCGAGATTATCGCCATCTATACTGGTCCTCGTCTTCCGAAGCGTATCATGTTCCGATTGAAGGAGATGCTTCCTATGATCTTAACCCGCTCCGAACCCTCCACTGATCGATCATCATTTGCCGGCGGCTGCTCAATTGGAGGACTCGTTGCCTTTGAGGGCGAAACATGGCGCGGTTCTTGCCCGTTCCACAGCTCCGGTGTTTCTACGATCCGTTCGACCACATCACGGAACGCCGCACGCACACCGATCGCGGTCTTAGCTGACGCCTCCACAAACAGACAGCCCATACGCGCGGCGTACGCAGCCGCCTCCGCCGTCGGAACCTGTCGCTCGTGCTCCTGCGTTGCGTCGGGCAGTGATCAACCTCGAAATAGAACGGAAAAGACGAGGAGCTCTAGCACACCTTGTCTACCTTGTTGCCTATAATGATCTTCACTGTCGCTTCAGGGACGTGCATGCTTCGCTCAGCGAACCACCAGGCGAGTGCATCGTATGACTCGCGATCAGTGATGTCGTAAACTGTGACGACGGCGTAGAGATTAGTCGGGCGCTCGGATGGAATCGGGGATAATCTGGGTCTTACCTAGTAAGATTCCTTGTGTCCCGCGGTAATACGAGGAAGTGAGCGCCCGATAGCGTTCCACACCTGGAGTGTCCTACCATGGATAAGTTTTTATCAGCGGGTTGCGGGTCATCGGAGGGCGTGCGGTGGACCCACCCATACGGTGATATTCATTCTCTTTCCTTTGATATCCAGTTTATGTGGCTGTGAACCAACTGAGTCATAGCAAGTGAGTTGAATGCTTAATTGATGTATTTACCCAGGTATCAACGCCAATCGTTGGTGCTGCCTCCTGTTCCGGCAACCACTGCTGGTCTGTAACGCGCAAGAGCAGGCTGGTCTTCCCTACAGACCCATGGCCGAGCATCAAGAGCTTGGCGTTGATTGGCCAGTGTTGATTCGTGGATGACTCCGCTGACATTATAGTGGTGGGGGCTTTCAGTATGTGGGTGATAAGGGAATCGAGGGGAGTTTATGTAGTCTTAATAAAGGCGAATGGAACCGAGACAGCGAGAATATACGCATCTCCGATCAGAGGGTCGATGGAGTGAAACACCGTCTTCTGCAATGGAAGGTGACTGGGACATGCGCTGTACTAACACGAGCTTGGCTTGGGGTATCCCCAGAAGAGAAAGGCCAGATCAATCGGACTTTGGCACGTAGGATATATTCGGCAAACCGGCATTGATACCAGACAGTAGAGCGAGGGTACAGGCAGACTCAATCAGCGTGGGCAAGACCTCATGGTGTAATGGATCAAAAAAAAAAAGAAAAAGGACAACTGAGGCACCACATTGAGAGGTCAGCTGAAGGTGGACTCTTTGGCATAAGAAAAAGTAATGAGTCAAGATAAAGTTACAAGTAGATTTGCGCGATGAGGGTCATAAATTTCGTCGGGAAGGTGACATTGTAAAGCAACTTCACGAACGCATGCTAGCCGTGAGCCATGATCAACGAGATAAACCTATCTTCGCTTCGAATGTTTGGGAACGACGCGATTTCTCTCGAGGCTGTCAAAAAAAAAAGCAAGAAAAAAGCTTACTATTTGGCAGGTGCTGGGACCGAAGCGGGAATGTTGAAAAGTCTCTGAAGTCGGGCCGGTGTGTGGAACACAAGGTGCTCACGGGACAGAACGGATACGGCGTGTGACAGCTGCGGCAAGGGAGGATTCCTTACCTCCGCAGCTGGAACTTAATATGTCGCAGACCAGCTCACGGAGAGACAGGTGGATCCGACTTCGCGACTACTAAGCAAAGGCAGCGCGATATGACAAGTTACCTTCATCGAAGAACTTAAGAAAACGCGACTTCAAACAAGGTGAGTAACTTGTGGTGAGTGACGGCAAGAGTGGCGGTATCGAATTTGAGTCGGTGACGGTTCGCTTGTGGTTGACACAATCGAACAAATTGACAGGCCACGTGACGGCCTTAGACGCGTCTGTGTACCATTGACAACAGCCTGACGACAGATATACAAGTGACTTTAATCAGAAAGGTATGGGAGAGAGTATGAGAAGAAGGAAAGTACTACATATGGTTCCAAGTATGGTTCTGTACCCCCACACTAATATATTCGAAAAAAAGAAATCAGAACGACCGTGACGTGATGCGCGGTTGCTATCGTTTGAATCGTGGACTGTATGTTGCGAGGTAGCAAGGCAACGCAAGAGAGAATTCGAGTGACGGGAGCTGACATGAAAACTCTAATAAAGAACGAATGCGGGGTCCCTGCCCCCCTGTAGCACTGACAGAATCTGACCACATCATTTGAGAACATCATCTCGAAACATTCACGAATCACGGTGGGAGTGGCACAGCATCGGCGCCTTCGCCCTCTCGCAACACCGAAAGCAGGCCTGCGCGGCCAAATATCCGCGCACTCGCAATTGCGTTGAGCCCACCCGCCCGCCTCCATGAAGACACGCGCGTCCTCGGCCTCGTGGTTGGACCCCGCTCCCGCAATCGGCGCCTGCCCACGGCAGTTCGGGTCCGTCTCACGGTCCACCAGGCCGCGCACACGTAGTATGCTACGGGAATCGGCAGTGCATTCCCTTGCCAGTAAGGGGCAGAGCACGTCAGGCCGAGTGCCCAAGAAAATTGGGAAAAAGGAAAGAAAATGAACAGATGTGCAAGATCACTGCAGGGTGACCCCACAGATGCGAATTACAAAGATGCGATGGTTCGGTGGATGTCGAGAGGCCCTCACTCGGACGTGGCTTTCGTAAAAAAGACACACGTTTCTGTCCGAGTCGCCCTGGCATGCCCACAAGAATAATCTGCAACTCACGATGTGAGGGATAGTGCCCTGCTTCCTCCAACAAAGGTGGGCTCGATCCCCCCACTATTTCAACTTTGTAGTTGTCGACCCCGAGAGGGCACGGGCGCGTTGAAAGGGGTGTACTCCAGGATGTCGTCGAGTTTCGGGCCAAAGAAGTGGGCATCGAGATGAGCTGGCGGGAGTCAGCAATCACATGACCCTTCCGAAGTACATTGAACGCATCAGCCAAGGCTTCCATCAGCGGCGGCCTGAGAGCGATCTCTTCAAGTTGCTTTTCGAAGAATCTTCTTTTCTTAAACCCTCGGAGCTTTGGAGTAGCAGTGGAGCGAATGGAAAAGTGTTGACCCGGTCATTAATCTCTAGCAGCCTGAGCAGAAGCCTGAGGCACCCCCGGACCAGTGGCCCGGGCACGAGAGTCGTCCAGTCACAGAAACGGAACCAAATGTCCAAATGATGCTGGGTACGGTGTTTTACAGAACCATTACAACACATGCTAGTGTGCAGTTAATTACATTACGCTGAGCCAATGACCTCTATCTCCGAAATTATATACTGCTGACTTCGAGATTATCGCTATCTATCCTGGGACTCAGGGGGGTCCTCCGAACCGTATCGTGAAGCCCCGACCGAATGAAATGCTTCCTATGATCTGAACCCACTCCGAGCTCTCCCCTGATTGGTCCTCATCTACCTGCGGCTCACGTGTTGGGCTCGTTACCTTCAAAGGTGAGACAATACGCGACTCTTGCCCAGCCCACAGCTCTGGTGTATCTACTATCCGTTCGACCACACCACGGAACGCCGCACACACACCGATCGCGGTTTTTGCTGACGCCTCCACAAATAGACAGCCCATACGCCCAGCATATGCAGCCGCCTCCCCCGTCGGAACCTGTCGCGCGTGCTCCTGTGTTGCATCGGATCGGGCAGTGATCAGCCCCGAAATAATACAGAAAAAGATGCAGAGGACACCTTGTCTGCTTTGTTGCCTATAATAATCTTCACTGTCGATTCAGGTACGTGCTTGCTTCGCTCAGCGAACCACCAGGCGAGTGCATCGTATGACTCGCGATCGGTGATGTCGTAGACTGCGACGACGGCCTAGAGATCAGTCGAACGCTCGGATGGAATCGGAGATAATCTGGGTCTTACCTAGTAAGATTCCTTGCGTCCCGCGGTAATACGAGGAAGTGAGCGCCCGAAACCTTTCCACACCTGGAGTGTCCTGTAAATGATCATCAGCGGGCCGCAGGTAATCGGAGGGCGTAACGGTGGACGTACCCATACGGTGAGATTCACTCTCCTCCCCTTGACGTCTAGTTTATGTGACTGTGAACCAATTGGGTGACTCCAAGCGGAATTGAAAGCATGATTGGGGTATTTACCCAGGTATCAACACCAATTGTTGCTGTCGCCTCGAGTTCCGGGAGCCATTGCTGGTCCGTAAAGCGCAGAAGTAGGCTGCTCTTCCCTACGGATCCATGGCCGAGCATCAAGAGCTTGACATTGATTGGCCCGTTCTTGCTCGTGGACGAGTCCGCTGACATGTTGATAGTATGTGGATGATCGACAGAGGGAATGTCTCCTTGGATTGAAGCGGGAATCGAGGGGGGTTTATGTAGCTGCAAAAAAGACGAATGATTCACGAGACGGAGAGAAAGCACGCATCTCCGATATGCGGCTCGAGGAGCTGTGAAACACTGTGTGCGACGATAGAAGACGATTGAGGTCTGCGCCGCAATCAAATGAGCTTGGTTTGTAGCGGTACTGGTATCCCGGAAGGGAAAGGCCGGATCAGTCGGACTTCGTCACGTTATTCGGCACACAAGATGGTAGAGCGAAGCGACCAGCAGGCCGAATAAGTGTGAAGAAAAAATCAGTGTGAGGTTGTCATAGTGCAACTGGAGTACCGTACGAGGGAAACAAGGTCTGAGCTTAGGAGTTTAGCTCGAGGTCCTGGGCGAGACGATTTCTTTTCCCTGATAAAAGGCACACCTATTTCCGATACTGTATGGAACAAAAGAACAGCATCAGGCGCGTCATGTCCGTTCTAGACGACGATGAGATCTGTAGCGAACTTCTGGGTACTTTCAGGGAAAGGTAGATCCGTGGGCGCAAGCGATAGCATTGAGTCTGGGCGATATTTTATAGTCGATTGACACCACAAATTGTCGAGGAAGTTGGTAAAGCCACTTTGAAAACGCATGCTAACTGTGAGTTAGCCATGGTGGACGAGATAGACCTACCAACGACATTGGCTTCGAATCTATGGCAACGACGCCACATCGCTCAGAGCCGCCACATGGTAGTGAAACCAAGACGCAGAATGGTAGCAGAAAAACCTCATAACCGCCGCAGGATTCTCTGCGGAAACATTAACGCCTGCCTCGAAACTGAGGCGGGAGCATTGAGGATCTCATTGAAGCCAGCCCGGAGTTTGGAGCACGAGGAAGTTCATGGAACAGAATGGGCGCGTCCCGTGTCCGTTGTGGCGTACAGCAAAATATGGCACGCTACGTGGACCGATATAACCACGGCAATAGTCTCCTTGCCTCGGAAAGGGGACACATAAGCGCCGCGAACGATCACGGAGAGGTAGGTGGATTCCTCTTCCTAACTGCCAAGCAATGGAAAGTTAACAAGACAAGACTGGAAAGTCATCGTGGAAAGCTCGGCAGAACAACTGTCGTCGTTGATTGGTCAAGAAAACGCAGCCAACCAAACAAGGAGAGTATAGAGGCACCACAAGCCGGCGCAAAGGCAAGTAACGTAACTTAGGCAACGTGGCGATATCGAATAAGTCGAAGCGGAGGAAGAGTGAGGGGCGCATATCTGCTATTGTCAAAACGACGGCGTTATCTGGTACAGTACCGACGTCGACTTGCAGCTTGACTTGACGAGGCTGTAATTACATAAGCCAATGTAGGTGAATCAAGGCACATGATGGGCGAGTAGGCCTTCCAGCTTTCGGGTCAACCCCTGCACTTTCTTGAGGTACAACGTAATAGAGTCCACGATATCCACAATTTCAAGGTTCCCTATAAACTTGAACTTCAGAACCTGAAAACTCTCGTCATCACCATAGTATGAATCAGGTAGACTGTACAAATCAGAAGCGAGCACCACTAGTAATTGGAGTCATGAACCTACGATGAGACATCGAGCTCACGGAGCCGCTGCTCCTCCCAAAACTTTGCGTCGCGCATGAAGCGGAAGCATGACATCCCGACTTCGGCGAGACGTGCTTGCTCGTCTGGAGTCAGCGATGCATGATACAACCTTTGGCTATCGTGTCTGCTATGTGCCCAGGGAAAGTATATTTGGAGATAGTGATGCAAACGATAGGACTCTTCAGCATGTGTCCATAAGTAAAGCACATGCTTGCCACGGGTCAGCTCGGGGGCTCTCACGCGAGGAAAAAGTAAACACGCGCACCACGCGAATAGCCTGCTCGATGATACAAATAAAGATACAGCGCGTCGCATCGAGACGTTCTGGCTTGAGGAGCTTCTTGATGGCCTCCTTATCAGACTGTCGCAAAACGCGCACTCTGGAACTGGGACGTGTTTCATAGAAACGTTGCCAGATCAGCGCCCACTTGGCGTGCTCTAGAGAGAACTCGCGAGCACGTTCAACTTGAGATAAGATGTCCAGCAAATCGGGGATGTGTCTGAAGGACAAGGTGGGGTGAAGTATGCCCTGGGCTGCATAGAGCAATGCGCTCAACGGGGGCTCAGCATCCACCGACCCGCTCGGTATGCTACCGTCAACGAGGTCTGACTTTTCAAGGGCAGTCAAGTCTTTTGCTGAAACACGAGTGAAACGGGACTGACCAAGAATCTTTGAGCGTTCCTCTTCAGTATGATATGATTTTTGAAGTAGATTCTTCAACTCCTCGAAATCCATCATTCATATGGTACTTGGCCAGACCGGGGTTTCCCCCTAGGAACGCAAGTGAGACAACACGAGAAGAAAGAGACTAACGTCGCGTTACATAATCTGGACACCAAACAGTAATCATAATCTCGTGACCGTGTATACAGTAATCTTACATAATATTACACCACCCATACGGCGTCTTCCGTCTAGCCTGCCTCAAACGGTCTCAGAAGAGAAGAAAAAATCACGTATCCTAATTAGGTTATCGGGTAGAGGACGCGGATCGATATCCAAGAAAGCTTGGTCGCGTAAAAGATGCCTGTGGAGTGCTGGGTTTGGAGAATACACGAAGCTCGGGGTTGTCGACGATACGCTCCACCATTTCGCGAAACGCGTTGCGCACGCCGACCGCCGTCTTAGCGGATGTCTCAGCGGATCGACACCCCATCTTTCTCGCAAATGCAGCAGCCTCCGCGGTAGGTACCTGACGTTGGTGGTCCTGAGTGAGGAGAAAGCTGGTGAGCATCGAGCGCATCACAGAGTTCGAGCACGAGCAGAATTGTACCTTGTCAACTTTGTTGCCTACAATAACCTTGTCAACTGGTCCACTAACATAGGTTCTTATCTCATTGAACCAGCGTGTGAGCTCCTCAAACGAGTGACGATTTGTCGAGTCGTATACTATGAGGCCAAAGTTTGTGTCGTTAAGAATACGCAGGACAGAATGACGGACCGAGGACGATGCCTTGGGCACCCCTGTAGTGCGCCGACTGCATGGTGCGGAAGTTCTCTTCACCCGCAGTATCCTAATGCGTAGGGCGCGGCGCGTTTGAAGTAGCGACGAAAGGTAGTGTTATCACTCACCCAGATGGCCAAATTCACGTTTTCGCCTCTAACGTCGAGTTTTTGTCTCTGCAGGTCAATTCAATATCATGCTGTCTCTATGGGACACTACCAGATAACTCACCAAAACCTCGACGCCTATTGTTGCACCAGGTTCACCCTCAGGAAGCCATTGATTTTCTGACCAGCGCATGAGAAGACTGCTTTTCCCCACTGACGAGTTGCCGATCACGATAATCTTGACGTGCAACTCTTGTGGGTGTGTCTGTACGGGCATCGATATGTGGTATGGGGAGTGAAGAATGATGTGTTATGTGCGTGGGTATGCGACTGTAAAGCTGGGTGCTTTGAAACTGAGACCCTGGCCCAGTGAAAAACACTAGAAGAGAGCAGAGGTTAAGTACTCGTGTGCTCGAGCACTCGAGCGCGAAATCGTGAGTACGTCGGTCCCGAACCGCCAGTCCAACGGCTGTGAAACGATCCCCTCTGTCCATTTCCTTCATGAATGACATAGACCATCAAGATCACTAAAGAAGGTCAGGGGTAGGAAATGCCAGCCGGCGTCTAGACTACGTAGAGTCCATATCGGGAAGGCGAGGCTATCTACACTGATAAGTCTCATAGTTTTGATACTGTAACTAGTCGCCCTAGCAATATCTGGTGAACCTCGAAGGTCGTGAGTAAGCACATTGAATAGTGATTCGTGGTGCCAAGTCGATGCCTGGCTGAGCACGACAACTTGTGTCCTTATGGAAGTCGACGCTACGAAGGGCGATCAAACCTGTCCTCCTTTGTTGCGACCCAACCCATTGCCCCAAAGCATTAGAGGGCGCCCACGCTGAAGAAGTTCCGTGCCTGATCACAAACCCCAGGCCGAGAACGGCACCACGCAGAGGCTGAGCGTTGAGCTCGTGAAAGTGGTGGTGATAACGTGACCAAGTCCCCACGTTCTCGAAGGCTTGTACTTGATAGACACGACAACCTGTGTGCGAATAGATGACTTACGTCGCAATGACGGCAGTGGTATCATGAAGCGGTCACAGACACACGGTTTCAATGTATCACAGTGGGAGTAGATTTCATGATGCGAAAGGTGGGGAAAACCATGCCAGTGGGCCCCACTTCAAAGTCCAGAAGAGGCCCCAAGTGTTTGACCGTGACTGAAGCAAAGGAATGAGGCAGGCCGCGTGAACTCGCATCACATATGAGACCCGGTATGAGACTCGAATCTCAGGGACCCTGAGAACTTGAAGGAGGCCCAGAGAGGGCTGCTTCTGCTTGTCGAATAGAGCTTCGAGAAAGGTCATGCGGCAATTCGTATGGTTAGTATGTGATACAAGTGGCTCAAAGAATGTCGACGCTTTGGGATAGCACGGTACAGTACCGTATGAACACCATTATCCAACTGGCTGCGAGCTTGTGCCTGGTCTCACAAACACGCCCACGTTCGGTTGATTCCAGAGTAGGAGGACCAATATAGATTTTGAAAAAATACAGACTGTATAATATGACAAGAATCACTGTCATCGATATCACCTGTCTGATCATGTCTTGACACGTGTATCTTGCTACTGTAATACCACCAACAGTATCCGAGACACCTAGGCTGAGCCACCAACCCCATATGCAACTTGACTGGTTGTGCGTACGAATTATACTTTAATGGAAACCTACGTATCCAGTTTCTGGGACTTGAGGCCTGCAGTCTGAGGGCACCGGCTGCTTGTCCTCGCCCTTCGCTCGGTTATGCGCAGGAGGCTGGAGCAGACCGAACCAAGGGGGGTCAGCAAATTTTATAATCGCACGGGGTCGGTAAATTTTTTTAAGGGGTCGAGCCTCACCCCCGGTGCACCCCCAAAAAAGGAAATTTTATCCTAATATAGAACCGGGTTGTTACCTTTTGCATTTCCGAACATGCCGCACTCACGCACAGCCTAACAGATGCACGATGAAATAACTCCCATTTTTCGAGTCAGGGGGGTGCAGGACCCGTGACAACCGTGATACAATGTAATAAATAAAAACTACAGTTACTACAGTATCTATCTCGTCATGGTCGTGGGCTCGTGGCACGCCGGTTGCCGTCGTAGTAGTTGCTGCTGCAGTCATTGTCAGTCGCAGTCGCTGTTGGGGTTTTCGGTTGTCGTTGTGATTGTCTCACCACCTTGCCATCGTTGCGGTTGTTGTTGCCTCGTCGTTGCAGTTCTGTCGTTGTGGGTCGTTGTGGTCGTTGTGGTCGCGGTCACGGTGGTTGTTGTAGTTGTGGTCGTGGTGGTCGTGTCGTGGTGGTCGTGGTTGTAGTCTGCAATTGTCACGTATTTCATCAGCGTCGTCACCGCAGCTGTCATCACAGTCGTTGGCGCCGTGTTGGTCGTGTCGTGGGTCAACATTGTGTTTGGAAAGAGGAATGATTAGGAGTGATGCACCATGTGGACACAATAACGATAACAAACATGAGGGGTAGAATGTGGAGGTTGTATGCCTGGCCCAGATGTTCTATGCGCTGGCGCATGTCGGTATCTCAAATCAATGATGCTCAATCGCTGAATGGGCAGGACGGAAAAACTTGAGGCAGCCCAATCTCACAGTCTGGAAACAGTCCGAGTTCCGCCAGCCCATGCTGATCCGCGAGCACTTGTTCAAGAGCCCAGGTGCGCTCCTACGCACGGTGTTCACCACCATCCCGTATCTGAACAGGATGGGCTTCGAGACGCTCCGAGCATCATTTGTTGTGCGTCTACCTGCCCGCCTTCTCCCACCCCTTTCTTCTCACAGGACGTGTCGACAACAAAGGTTTCCGATGATCGCACGGGCCGATGTGGTGCAGCTCTCGCGGCTCCTCAGGTTCGGCCCTTCCGCCCGGGCGGCAGGCGATGCGCTAGAGGCTAGAGCCTCCCCGCTTCGCTGCGCAGACTAGCAGCGACAGAGGCGGCCTGAGCAGACGAATTGGCGTTGGCATGAACACTGTCTGGGGCTTCGAATTCGATCACAATTCCCCCTTCCTTACCCTGCGCTGGCGCGTGGCGATGGGTCATCCACTGGGCAAGCACAGGTGCGAGAAGGAGAGCCCACTCTGGGACCTCAAGACGTTGTGACGGGTTGTGTGCACTGTGACAGGGTGATGGTGGTGGTGGACTCCCATGGCAAAAGGTGTATGCAGCGACCCCGGGCTTGCGTGTGGTGAGACGGAGGTGGGGACTTGAGAGTGGCGTGGGGAGCACCTCTTGCAAGTGCGAGGTGGCACGGCGGGTGCGTCGTGAGGCGTGATGGGTCTTGTGCGCCATGATGGGGTGGTAGTGGCAGCTGGCTTCTGTGAGAGGGAGCTCAGGTACTACAGAGGCGAGGGAAAGAGTGAGAAACACAATAAAACAAAAAAAAAAAAAACTTATCTTGATCACTGGGCTGAACCCCAGCTCGTTCGTCAGCTGCCTCTTCCTGATGGGTGCTGCAAGAATGGTGGCGGCAGGTGTGGGAGCTAGGCAATGGCAGAGCAAAGAGCGGCATCCGATGAAACGAACCGAACCAGTAACGAACCCAACGGATCAACGGGCCAGCCTTCCAGACGCCCAAAAAGTAAATTTTTTTAAGGACTTTTGGCCGACCCCCCCCCCGCATTGGGTCACGGAACCACGGTCCGGACCCCCCTTGCCTACTACTGTAGCACTACTGTACCCAGGCCTGCTACTGTAGTGCTACTGTACCCAGGCCTACTACTGTAGTGCTACTGTAGTACCCAGGCCTGCTACTGTAGTGCTACTGTAGTACCCAGGCCTACTACTGTAGTGCTACTGTACCCAGGGGCCAGGCCTACTACTGTGGGGATGGGGGAGGGGGGCATGGGGATGGGGATGGGGATGGGGATGGGGATGGGATGGGGATGGGGATGGGGATGGGGATGGGGATGGGGATGGGGATGGGATGGGGATGGGGATGGGGATGGGGATGGGGATGGGGATGGGGATGGGGATGGGGATGGGGATGGGGATGGGGATGGGATGGGGATGGGGATGGGGATGGGGATGGGGCACATGGGAGGGGGACATAAGGGGAGGGTAATATGGGGATGGGGAATATAGGTACTATGGGGATGGGGATAATGTTACAGCAGCTCAGAGCTGGCATTTTCTATCTTTTGGAATAAAATACAGTTATTCACTGCTCTTTGAGACACACTGGTCAATGAGACAAACACAATTTTTGAGCTCAGATCTCATTCGATTCTCCCATTCTCTTTTTCATTGTCTTTGTATACCTCGTAGCTATCTATCCCTGAATCTTTTGAGCCATAGGTCGTTCCAATCCTCTGTTATCTACAGGTGATGTAAGGTTTGCAACAAAAGTGAATATTATTTCAAGAGATTACAGGTATAAATGATGAGAAAGTGCCAAATATTTTTGATGATATCATAGAAGATGCCTAGTACATTGGTTTGTAGTTAATAGCACTTTGTGGGCCCCAGAAAATGACTGAAAAGCACAATTCCATGAAATTGTGCCACAATCGGGACAATTGCATCAGTCATGTCACACTTGCCATTTTGGAACATGTCCATTTCAGGTGTTGAGTCGAGCAAGTCTCGCAGCGATTGCGGCTGAACACCTGCCAAATTGGGAAAATTCAGCATGATGTGACGCTGTCTCATTGACCAGTTTTGGCCTGATAATGACTTGCGACACTGATCATGCCTGGGACAGTGTTCAACACTATATCTGCTACTTTAAACACATAAAAACACTCTTCTAATATAAACACATCTTTCTGCCTAGTCATATTTTTTGTTTCCTTGAATAAAACCGAGCAATTGGGAGAACTTATTTGACTGTCTCAAAGAGCAGTCAATGTTACGCTCCACCGGGTGCACTTCCTATAATTGGCGATAGGGCTACAATCGAACCAAACGATCACAGAGGATGTCGAACTCGGATACTCGGCGTTGCACGACTTGGGTTGAAAGTCGTATAAGGGCGGCCCACAAGGTAAGAGAGGCAGCGAATGCAATAAAGCGGAGTATGGACAGCGCGTCGGTATAAGACGGCAGTGAGAGGAAAAGGAATGAAAGAAGGGATATGGCGCTTTACAGACAGCCAACAGCTAAGAACAGGATGGGTAGAACAACCAAAGGTCTATTCAGCGTACAACCAGCAGACAGCTAGAAGTAGCAAGGCAGTTGGGTGGTATAGTCCAAGAAGTTAAGCTTAGGTCTTCAGCGACCATAAGCCCAGCACTATATACTACAGCAAGGAGGTTTGAACCCCAGCTTGCAACTCCGAAACCCTAATACACGGGTCCTAGGAATGAGTCACGTCGAGTCAGAGATAAGAGTCAGCCAATGGCATAAGGTACTCATGGCACGAGTCAGAGATAAGGGAACACGAGGCATACAGCCATCAGAACCAAGGCACAATCGATACAGGCACATATGAGTCATCAAACACGAGGCGGTCTAGGTCGGTCCAGGCACAAGCTCATCTGGAACCATCTGGTGCGGGTCTAGCCAGGTCACGTGCCAGGGTCACATGACGGGCGTTTATGAGAGATCACGTGACCTACTCCCAAGGCTTCTGAGCGCTTCCAGGGTGGTAGTGATAGTCACGTGACTCAGCTTTGGTTACTTGGGCATTCTCAGCCACAAGTCTCATAACTTGAGTTTCCTCCTCGACAATATCCGAGGGACTTCTTCGTATTGCGGTATTCTTCAGAGTCTTGGCGGGTGATCGGGGGACGGTCGAAGGCGAAACCGTAACAGTCAATGACTGTAGTTAAAAGTATGAAAATATTCAGGGACCTGGCTTTTGAAGAAAGCTGAGGCATCCTCTGCCAACTTTAAGCAATCTGATCAACCATTCCTAAGTTATTTGACATTAGCTGAAAGGTTTCAGCTAATGTCAAATAGATCAGGAACAGTTGATCGGATCGCTTAGAGTTGGCAGAGGACCCCTCAGCTTTTGAGAATGTATACCTCCCCACATATTTTCATATTCATATTTTAAGCTATTTTATTTCTTAAGATCCTAACAATACCAGTTTGAGCTGCTATAGCACTAGTCACTGAGCTGTTCAAATAAGTTGGAAACTACTGATCAGATCACTTAGAGTTGGCAGAGGACCCCTTGGCTCCTGATCTGGTCTAACTTGTAGCACGCGCATAAAAGTGACCAGACTGGGGTTTGAACCCAGGCCTACTGGATATATACCAGGTGCTCTACCAACTGAGCTACCTGACCTTGGGTTTCTGAGGTGATTTGTTTTACATCTGCTGATCTGGGTCCCTCTCCTGGGTGACCACTCTGGAACTCTCTGGTCCAGGTCATGTGACAGATTACAAATCCAACACTCCCCCTTAATCTGGCACATTGCACTGTCAGGGCCCATAACCTGTAGCACGCGCATAAAAGTGACCAGACTGGGGTTTGAACCCAGGCCTACTGGATATATACCAGGTGCTCTACCAACTGAGCTACCTGACCTTGGGTTTCTGAGGTGGTTTGTTTTACATCTGCTGATCTGGGTCCCTCTCCTGGGTGACCACTCTGGAACTCTCTGGTCCAGGTCATGTGACAGATTACAAATCCAACATAACTCCCTAAATATTTTCAAAGTTTTATATATTTTATTTCCTGAGATATCAGAACATCAGCGCAGCAACACTAGATTGACTTAGAAAGAAAATGGTGTGGACCACGGGTGACTTCCGGGCAGAAGTTTAATTTGTGGCGTGGGGAAGTGAGCCACCTGACCGATGCAACTTGTTCGAATACAAAGTCACCCCCACTTTCCCCTCCTCTCCCTTCCTTTACGTGCACCCTCGCAGGCATGGTGTCATGATATTCCATCTTTTTCCCCTTTTCTCCCTTCTCCCTCTTAATCCCTTATCTTGTCTCGATCTTATCGCGACCCCGATCGCGATCTAATCTCATCTGGCTGCCCCAGCAACCATGATCTGATTGCCCTGTAGTATAGGCCCTGCCAGCTCAGTTGCCTTGGGCAGCCCTGTAGGATAGCACTACTTATACCCCCTGTACTTCCCTGTACTCCCTTAGCTTAGTCTTCGTCAATCTACTGCGTAATTCCCCAGTCTTGCACCCCCCCTTTTCCTCTCAGAAGACCCCCCAGAACTTAGGCACTGTTGTATTTGGTACCAGGCCGACTCTAGTGCCGTCTGCCCTAGGCAGGGACTAGTTACAGATCCCCGAGACGCGCCCCCGCAGAGGCGTGACACATGGACCCCAAAAGCTGAGTAGTCTTTTTCCCTTCTTCTCTAATCAGGCGGCCGCAGGACAGGGCCACGTCATCACCAGTGCAAAGGCCACCCCGCTCCAACCGCCTTTACATGCGGGCCCCACCTCACAGGCCTCACCTGCCGCTCGCCCGTGTGCACGCAAAACCCACTGCTGCCGGCGTCTTGCGGTAAGTTCCTTTTTTTTTTTTTTTTCTCATCCTCACTTTCACCCAAGTGCAGCAACTTTGCCGTCACCTCAACACCCCTGCACCCGCACCTGCTGCCTCACCACCCTTCAAGACCCCGTCCTCTCGCCACAGCCGTCACCCTCACCTCAATGTCACCACGCCGCCGCTGCTTTGGCACGACTACCACCCCCACCTCCACCCAGCAACTCAGCGGCCATCTCGTCATGACCGCTACCACCACCTCGACCGCCACTGTCTCGACACACCGCCGCCGCCACCTTGACAGCGCCGACTCGCCCCCCCCACCACCGTCGCGCCCAACTCAACGCCGGCACGACGCCACAACTCGGCCCCGCCTCGACACAACGCCACCCCCACCCGCCACCGCCTCAACGGCGCCAACACCCACCTCGGCAACGTCAACCAGCACCCCGACCCCACCTTGATACTAGGCACGCGACGGCGCAACGTACACTGGCGCCGTCTCAACTCGGCCGCTACTGCCATGTCAGCACCGCTCAGGCCATCCCGTTACCGCCATCTCGCGGTACTTGGCACCACTCAGATAAGTTCTTTATTTTTTTCAGTCTTTTTTCTTTCTCATCTTAACTGGTACAGGACTCTGCCACATGGCTGCTGCCCCGACATGGTTGCCACTGCCACCCCCGATCCGCTACGACCCCACCAACACCGCCCACCTTGACCACGCCCTACCGGCGCCGTCTTGACTCGGCCGTCACTGCCACGCAGCCGCCATCGCCTACCCCGCGCCTGCCATGCCACCACACGCCAGCCCGCCATGGCGCCACTGCCACCTCAACACTACCACCACTCCACCACCCTGTTGCTGCGGCACCTGGCTCCCATAGTGTATTATTGTATTTGTAGTTGTGTATACTCATAAATATATATATTTAACCTTATTCTGCATGAATATTGTCTGACTGAGAACTGACTATGAAATTATGGTAGACTACAGTAAGGCTATGGTAGTAGGCCTGGTACTACAGTAGAACTATGGTAGTAGGCCTGTACTATAGTAGAACTATGGTAGTAGGCCTGTACTACAGTAGAACTATGGTAGTAGGCCTGGTACTACAGTAGAACTACAGTAGTAGACCTGGTACTACAGTAGAACTACAGTAGTACTAGGCCTGGTACTACAGTAGAACTACAGTAGTACTAGGCCTGGTACTACAGTAGAACTACAGTAAAACTACAGTAGAACTACATACAACATAAACGTTGCTATGCCGCTACAGATGCTATGGAGCTACTGTAGCGCTACTGTAGCACTACATAGAGGATCATGGATTGCTGATGGTTCGAGCTACTTATGCTACTTGTTGTCTCGGTTCAAGAGGAGCTTTAAAGCAGGCCTCCCTCATGTATAAGTAGTATGCATTGAAGACCAAGATTCGCCATCTTGGTCTTCTTCAATAGCCATTTCACTCTCGCTCCTCTTTGCGAATCTCCTGCTGTTAGTCGGACTCTCCATATGCTTGACTCAAGTAGAGCAAGTTGTGCAACATATATGCCTAGTGGATTTCACCCTAGTGCTGTTAGACGATCACGTGCATCCGAGGGCTGTGTATCTGTGTCACGTGACTGAATCAATAAATCCGCTAAGTTGTTAAACGCCCTCTTGAAGTCCAAGTCGGACTAACGCCAGTGGCAGCGTTACATTAAGACCAAGATCCTTCCACCATGGCGTTCACAACATGAGACCGTTGGACTAGCTTCCGAACCTACTCATCTGAATGACGAGGAGATCACAACGTACCAGTATAATTCCTAGGAGCTGCTAGGTGGAGAGAATATCAGGGCGATACTGGGTATTTTGTCGACTTTGCGTCAGGACCCACCTGATACTGAGCAGTTGAGTTCAATTTCGAAAATGTCTGCTGGGTAGAGATTACATGGAACCCAGTCGACAACAGGTGGGACGCAGTACGACCCGCAGGAAGGAACTTCAACTGCGACATTGACACCAGAGGACTACCCAGCTGAGAGCAGTGGGGACGCATCAACGGACAACCTGAGGAGGAACCGAGTACATTGGAACCAAGAACCCCCACTCCCTCAGAAACCAGCGGAGAAGACGATCAAATGGAAGCAGACGACGAAGAATCGGAAGTGGCTGCCATAGCCCACACAGCTGAGTTACTTCACATAACCGAGCCCAAAATCATCCACGTACACTCCCCCACCACAGCCGCAATGGCAACAACAACAATTGAAGAAACCCTCATCAATGAAGAAGTGAGGCACATTCGAGAGGAAGCTAACGCAATCCTCCAACCCATCCACCTGGCTATGGGACATTGAATGGATGCAGACGAAGCCGCAATATTTCGCACAGTAGGACCCGACCATCCGAACCCCCTGCCAGGAAGAGGAAGCCCGCCGCCACCCCGACGAAGGGCAGGACCAGGAGACTTTGGTGGAGGACCTCCAAGAGGAGGGCCACCTGGCGGAGGAGGACCACCCGGAGGTGGAGGAATACCAGGAGGAGGCGGAGGACCAGCAGAGGACAAACTCACAGGCGAGAAACCCACTGTATTCACAGGAGACAGGGCTAACTACGAAGCCTTCCTCATGCAATGGCACCTCTACTGGGCCCTCAACGGAGATGCGCCAGGTACTACGAAACATGTACCAACATTGCCTTATGTTCCTCGGATACGTGAAGGGACCCATGGTCAGCAACTGGACGCTCGGCTTCCTCACCTGGCTTAACAATGAGGTGAGAAACGGGAGGGACCGCTACAATGAATACCTCTGGGACACCCTAACCACCGGATTCTCGGATAGATTCACAAATGTATTGGAACAAGAGCAGGCCCAGGTGGCCCTGGCCAAAGGCTTCAAAATGGTCAGCGACAACATTGACACATACATCACCAATTTCGAACAGCTAGCACGGAAGGCTGATTACCGTCTCAATGACCAACAAACAATTGATCGATTCATGGCCGGACTACCGGGCAAGCTGTTCATGAAGGTTTACGAGCTTGATAACCCCAGCACCTTCAACGAATGGAAGGATGCCACGATAAAGCGGCAGCAACAGTACATCCACCTACAAGCCCAACTAAACCTGAACGCGCCAGCCTGGACCACACCTGCGCCACGTCCCAACTTCCCACGAAACTATGGCGTGCCATGGAGTCCACCGCGCAATCCACCCCCGAGATACGATCCAAACATGATGGGCACCTCCGCAGATCGTTCCTGAGCCAGATTGGCAGGAGCAGAAGACATCCTCGGCAGAGGACAACAACAGCGAACCTCATTCCCTTCAAGGGGAAGAGGAGGCCAAGGGAGAGGGAACGGACAGTGGCGCGACATGAGGGAAGTCATCTGTTACAACTGTAACAACCCAGGTCACTAGGTCACTTCTCACGAGATTGTACGCGACCTAGGAAACAAAGGCAGCAATGGGGACCCTCGACGAGCCAAAGTCATAACATGGAAACAGACTACTACAGCCAAGAGCCTCTGGCTGCACGAAGCTGGCTCGACGGAGTGAGGGGGGCCCCAGATGAAGTAAAAGATATCATTTTCCAGGATCTATGGAACCAGGAGGGTTTTCAGGATGCCTAAACCCATCGGCCTGGGTGAGGGCAATCAATTGTAACTCTGTAATCATGACTTGCTTCCGTTTGCTTAGAATTCCAGTCCCAATTCGCACTAGTTACTCAATGGCTGACATAAAAGCACTCGTCGACTCAGGAGCAACCGACAACTTCATAAGACCCTCCTCGTTTGCAAAACGCATGGGTCTGGGATTACAATTGCTTGACTGACCAAAGAAAATATGGAACATCAACAACACGGAGAATAAAGCTGGGTCTATCACCCATTTTATCGATTTGAACATAACAACCAAAGGGATTAACAGGATCATGAGATTCCTCATTACTGATATAGGAGACGAAGAACTAGTCCTCAGATACCCTTGGCTCACCACTTATGAGCCCACCATCAGTTGGAAACACGCTACGATACACGAAGACGCCCTGCCAGTCGTCATCAGGTCTATCAACCCAATGGAACAACAAACCATCCTAGCAGTGGCCCTTACTCAAGACAAAGCGGAAGACGTGGTACAAGAACTAGAAGAAGCATGTCAAATACGTACGACCACCACCGAGCTCGCCATCGCAGCCCAACAAAACAAAGTAGCAGCCAAAATACCCTCACTGTATGGACGCTTCACCAGGATCTTCAACAAAGAAGCATCACACAGGTTCCCACCGTCAAGATCTTGGGATCACTGCCATCGACTTCAAGCCGGGTACACCAGCAAGCATAGACTGTAAAGTATACCCTATGACCCAGGAAGAAGATGGGCAACTCAAAACATGGCTCGATGAACAGCTCAAAATGGGATACATCCGACCATTGAAATCACCCTATGCCTTGTCATTCTTCTTTATTAAAAAGAAAGACGGAAAGCTCCGCCTGGTCCAAGACTATTGAAAGATTAACGCCTGTACCATCCACAATCAATACCCCCTGCCTCTCATGGCTGAACTCATCAACGACCTTGGTAAGGTGTGACAAGGGTACAGGTAACACCGCGAGTTTTTGGTCACGGGTATGTACGGGTACGGGTACGGGTATGGGTTTTTATACCCGTGGGAAACCCGTACTCGTAGCCACGGGTTTACGGGTATGCTTACATAAGCATTACATAAACATTTTGGGTATTTTTTGGGTATATTTCCAGATTTTTCTGGATGTTTACATGATTTTTATCAATTATACTCGGATTTTGATGTTATCCAAGGCCATAATGGCTTCAGATAAGGAATAAATAGTCAATGTAATGATTATTAACATTTTTCAAAATAACTTTCACCCAAATATATTGATTTTATATTGATTTTATACAAAAACCCGTATACCCTTAGGGGTTTTTCCATACCCCTGGTACCCCTGGAAACCCATGGAAACCCGTGTATGTTTTCATACCCCTACCCGTACGGGTATGGTGTTCACGGGTACGGGTACGGGTACGGCAAAAAAAACCCAGGGGTTACCCCTGTCACACCCTAGACCTCGGCAATGGCCACATCTACACAAAACTTGACGTCCAATGGGGCTACAACAACATAAGAGTGAAGGAGGGGGATGAACCCAATGCTGCATTTAAAACATGTTACGGGCTCTTTGAACCACTGGTAATGTACTTTGGACTCACCAACTCACCAGCGACCTTTCAGGCTATGATGGTCGAGATATACGCTCCCGTCATCACAAAACACGAGCAACTGGGTACTATCATACGGGTCTACATGGATGACATCAGCATTGCCACCCATGAAAATGTGGGAATGCAGGCGCACATCAACGCAGTCTGCGACATCCTACAAGTCGCTATGGATCATGACCTGTATTTCAAACCGGAGAAGTGCCTCTTCCACCAGCCACGGATGGATTACCTGGGGGTCATCCTTGAAAAGGGGGTGACTCGAATGGACCCGGTAAAAATTTCGGGCATCCGTGACTGGCCCTGCCCCACAAAGGTATGCGATGTACGCTCCTTCCTCAGCTTCTGCAATTTTTACCGCCTCTTCATCCGCGGCTTCGCAACACACGCCCAAGCACTGAACAAACTCACGTGGGAGGAAGCAGATTGGCATTGGGGCACAGAAGAAGAGACCGCCTTTCAAAAGCTCAAGGACCTTGTAACATCGGAACCTGTGCTAGCCCACCCCACTCTCACCGACCAGTTTGAACTGGAGGTAGATGCATCGGGATATGCAGTAGGAGCAGTGCTACTCCAGAAGAAAGACAATGGATGATGGCACCCCACTGGCTATTACTCGGCCACACTCAACAAGGCCGAGCGCAACTACAACATTTACAACCTCGAACTCCTGGCCATTGTAAAAGCATTAAGGCACTGGTGACCCTACCTGGCAGGATCCCCCCACAAAATCAAAATCTTCTGACCACCTCAACCTCACGCACTGGAAGTCACCCCAAAAGATCAGTCGCCGTGTCATGAGAGAAGTGCTTGAACTAATGGAGTACAATTTTGAGATCCACCACATCAAGGGAATGAACAACGGTCGAGCCAACGCACTCTCCAGAAGACCCAACTACGACTGAGGAGATCAAGACAACAAAGGAATCACAGTGCTCCCAGACAAAGTCTTCGCATGACAAGCCATCATCCAGACAGCAGAAAACCACCAGCAAGACGAAGATCAAATACACCGTTGGGTAGACCCCCACAAACTAAAGCTGATCGACGAGGTATGGTATCGACAGGGAGCGCGCATCGTCACAGGAGGCACAGAAACCATCTGTACCATTATTCAAAACCACCACGACCCCCCCACGTACAGACACCCAGGCATCAAATGCACTGCCCGCATCATAGAACAACACTACTGGTGGCCGCAAATGCTGGGACATGTGACCGAGTACGTCAAAGGATGCGCGGAATGTCAACGCCACAAAGTCAACAACTGACCCACCAAAGCACCACTGGTACCCATCACACCAACGCCAGACACTAAGCCTTTCAAGACCATCGCGTTAGACTTTATCACTAAACTCCCAGTCTCCCAGGGGTACGACTCAATCCTCACTATCACGGACCACGACTGCACAAAGGCGTCAATATTCATCCCCTGCATAGTAGTGTTGGGGAAGTTTGGTTTGGTTTGGTTTGGGGCCATTTTGGCCAAACCAGAAACCAAACTGATTAGAATTTGCCCAAACTGAACCCAAACTGAACCAAACTGCTCCAAACTGCTCCAAACTGAACCAAACCATTCCAAACCATTTCAAACCGATTAAAAATAAGTGTTTTAAATTGGTCCTTGATCAGTTCGGTTTGGTTCAAACTCGGTTCAAACCACTTAATGAACCACTTAAGACCTTGGTTTGAGGCAAAAACAATTGATTTTGTTCAAATTCATCAGTTAAGACTTTGTTTCAAATTGTTTGAGACCAAAAACCATTGATTTTGGTTCAAATTTGGTTTAAACTGAGTTTGGTTTGGTTCAAACTGAGTTTGAACCAAACCAAACCATTTATTGAGCACTTATAACATATTTTTTAATATTTTTTCTTAATCAGTTTGGTTCAGTTTGAACTGGGTTTGGGACCCCCAAACCGGAAACCAAACCATTCGGTTTGAGCCAGGATTCTCCAAACCCAAACCATTTTAAACGGTTTGGGTTCAGTTCAAACCAGGTTTGGGTCGGTCTGAGACCAAACTTCCCCAACACTACTGGGTAGAAGAGATCATGGCCGAAGAAACCACAGCCCTGTATTTTACGATCAGGGCTCGGGCTGGCACTGAGTTGTCGTAACTGGAGGTTCTTTGGGCAGAGCTCGGACTTGATACCAAGTTGTAGACTGAGTCTTGAACCGCCAAGAGGAGCGTCACTTATAAAGTCAAGCGGAACTTCTCACTTGTATAGTCAAGCAGAACTTTCTGTAAGATCGTCTTGCAGCAGCTGGAGCAAGTGAAATGGAACGAGACTGGATTCAGAGACGAGACAGTGAACAAGACTAGAACAACCAATACAAGATAGACTACAGCCTCCTTAAGTATCTGTACAAATATTGCTTTTCTACATTTTCCAGGCGACGCGTAAGTGGTAAAGTAAATATAGAACTCTTGTGCAAGTAGCACGCAATCCTGTGATATGTGCTGGCATTGAGTTGACGAGAAGAGAAGAATCCGAGATTTTACCAAAACTGATTCTAGAAACTGAAACGCGAGACAATCGATGACACAATCGTCGGATCGTGACACTGTACATAGTGCTTTGAGGTCCAGTCCAATAGACTGAAAAAAGACTGAAAACCAGACTGGACTTTGACTGATGAGGACTGGACTTCAGTCACAGTTTTTCAAATTTCAGAAGTCATCAGTCTGCAGTCTGTCTCCTTCTCAATCAATATTAGGACTGGAAAAGACTGGTCTAAACCAGTTAAAGACTGGACTTCAGTTCATTTTGGCCTGCAACCACCAAATGGATATTTGATGCCCTTTTTTGGCTATGTTGACGCACTTGGTAATATATGCCATGGCAGGTTTCACTGGGACGCAGGTCGCCGGACCGGACGAGTTGTCAACATGTCAACACACGCGACACTCAACACTTGTCATCGTCGACCATGTTGCTTTTGCCCAGGGACCCTCAAAGAAACTAAGTTAAGTGGTTTTGTTTTTTCCTTATCCTTTTAACTAACTGACTTCTGTTATTTCTAGGTTTCAAATAGGGTGCGGCACCGTGGCATTTCGACACCCACACAGCGCCGTGGCCCTTCAACACTGACGCAACGCCGTGGCCCTTCGACACCGACGCGGCGTAACGACACGGCGCCGTGGCCCTTCGACACCTACACGGTGTCATGGCACTTCGACACCCACGCGGCGCCATGGCCCATCGACACCGATGACACTGACATGGCGTAACGACACGGCGCGGTGGCCCTTCAACACCCATGTGGTGCTGTGGCCTATCGACACCCACGTGGCGCCGTGGCCTATCAACACCCACGCGGCATCGTGGCACTTCGACACCCACATGGCCCATCGACACCCCACCCACGATGCTATGGACTTAGCTCTTACACCGTAGTATATTCTGTAGCACTACTGTAACTATACCAGAAATAAGTAATAAAGAAAGATGTGATTTTTGAGTGCACGGGTAGGGTTACCCAGGCCACATGTGCGTGAATGACCGGTCAAAAACTGGAGTAAGACTGGTCATAACCAGTTACTGACTGGTCTATAAGGTGACCGGTCTTGGACGGACACTAACCGGTTTTGGACCGGCACTAACCGGTCGAGAGTGGTCCAGTCTAAGAATTTGAGTATCCCATCAACATTTAGACCGGTTAAGGTCTCGGTTTTTTGGAAATTGGTTAAAAAGACTGGACTAGACTGGACCTCAAAGCACTAACTGTACGTCACTCATGTCTTTCGGAGATTCAGGTTACCGGCCAAAATCATTAGTGACCAAGACCCAAGATTCGCATCCAAATTCACAAGGGAACTCTGCCAGATCCTGGGAATCTATCAGAACATCTCAACGGTGTATCACCCCCGAATGGACGGGCAGTCAGAGAGGACCAATCAATGACTGGAACAGTATCTCAGGTTCTGGACCAATGAGCGCCAAGATAACTGGGCACATTTCCTCCCCATGGCGGAATTCGCGCACAACAGCTGGCCCCATGAAGCCACAAGGAAGTCCCCCTTTCTGCTCATGATGGGATACGACCCACGTGCTGATTGGATCGATAAGCCAACGCCCATCCCACAGGTGTTCACGTGATTTCAGCAATTCTGAGAAGCGCGGAAGAATGCCCAGGAGTTGATCAAAAAGGCCCAATCGCTATGGGTCAAACACCAAGATATGCCAAAGTACTGGGAAGGCGACCACGTGTGGCTTGAAGGAAGGCACCTCCGAACCAATCAGCCAACGGCCAAGTTAGCGGTGCGACGGCATGGACCCTTTAAAATACTCCAAGTGCTTTCGCCGGTCAATTACTGACTGAAACTTCCCACTGCAGTGGAGTATTCACCCTGTGTTTCACATCGATCTGCTCACACCTTATCGTGAAACGCACATGCATGGAGCTAACTTCAAGCGCCCGCCACCGGATCTAGTCGACAAAGAAGAAGAGTACGAGGTCGAGAACATTCTAGATTCTTGGCACTTTGGCCGGAGCAGGAAACTCCAATCTACTATACAACAGACGACGGTCCCGGAAAAGGAAAGAGCTGCTTACATGATAGTGACTAAGCAAAACCACCCGTCTTTTCAGTAGGGTGGCTTCAAACCAAAAAGGAAGGAGCTGTTGACTAAGGTGGCTGGGTTCTCAAAATGGAAGCCGCTTTGTAAGCAAGTCCGCATTTCCGTGGCTGGCCTCTTATTCCAACGAAGGAAATGGGGGTGAAAACAAATTAAATAAGCTATAAAACAGGCAGATGAACACAAAATGATAAAAGCAAATGTAAAATACATAAAAATACACAAATGAATGAATTTCATGATCTTTGGACTTCTGGACAAGCTTCTGGGCTGATGCTTGGACTTTGTGCTACACTCAGACTTCTGCACTATGCATGGACTTCCACGCTACGCTTGGACTCATATGCAATTAAGTTAAGGTGGAAAAGCAGGGGTTTGGGGGCACAGCCCCCAACAAGCTGAAGCAACCCGTGCCGTAGGCACGGTGCTGAAGCTTGTACCTCGTGAAATGGAAGGGATACCCAGACTCGGAGAATCAGTGGATCGACAAAGCTGACGTGTTTGCCCCCAATGCCATCACGGAGTTCGAACGGGACGTGCAGGGGAGGGTTATAAGGCGAGGAAGGGATGCGTTACTTCCCCCATCTCCTCACACTGGACTCCTCACTCCTCTCCCAAAGATGTCTATTCCCTCTGCCACCGCTTCCTCCCCTGTTGCTACCCTCGGCCTTGACAACCTCACCCACCAAGAGCTGCGCGATGCTCTCTCCAACATCCAATGCATCAAAGACATCGACAACCCCGACGAGCCCACAACCTTCTGGCTCCTCGACACCACCAGGCAGTGGCTCAACGCCGCGCTGTACACGGAGGCCGAAGTACATCAGCTTCGTGCAGCTCTCTACGTTGGTCAAGGTACCCCACCTCAACCTCTCCCAGTACGAGTCGAGTACCGGATCAAAGGTGAAGAAGAAGATGCTGGCAACGTTGCGATGGCAGGAGTGGATGAGGAACCGCGACTGGAAGCCCGAGGTGCAGGAGTGGGAGCACTCCCAACACTGAGCAGGAGCAATAAGGAGAACAAGGATCCTTTGGCGACGCTGGTGGTTCACCAAGATGCTGAAAGAGCAGTGTACGAGCAAGTCGAAGGAGTTCTGAGGAACTACTACCCAGCTGAGCACCCATACATCATCACCGCCACCGACTCTGACAACATCGCCAAGACACCGTATTCGTGCAACACTCTCGGATGCCCGCTGTATCGCAGGCACATCAACATCAACACCGACGCGGTGCCATACCCAGCTGCCCACCTATGCTACCTCGGTGGCAGCATGTGTCACGCGCCTCACGGCTACAAGCACAACCGTGGGGAGGACTTTGTCCACTACCCCATCACCAACACCACGGGCACCACCACCCAAGCCACCTACGTCCAGGTGGTCATGAACCCAGATCCCCTCGTACTCGCGCTAGTGGACGTAGTGTTGGGGAAGTTTGGTCTCAGACCGACCCAAACCTGGTTTGAACTGAACCCAAACCGTTTAAAATGGTTTGGGTTTGGAGAATCCTGGCTCAAACTGAATGGTTTGGTTTCCGGTTTGGGGGTCCCAAACCCAGTTCAAACTGAACCAAACTGATTAAGAAAAAATATTAAAAAATATGTTATAAGTGCTCAATAAATGGTTTGGTTTGGTTCAAACTCAGTTTGAACCGAACCAAACTCAGTTTAAACCAAATTTGAACCAAAATCAATGGTTTTTGGTCTCAAACAATTTGAAACAAAGTCTTAACTGATGAATTTGAACAAAATCCACTGTTTTTGCCTCAAACCAAGGTCTTAAGTGGTTCCTTAAGTGGTTTGAACCAAGTTTGAACCAAACTGAACTGATTAAGGACCAATTTAAAACACTTATTTTTAATTGGTTTGAAATGGTTTGGAACAGTTTGGTTCAGTTTGGAGCAGTTTGGTTCAGTTTGGGTTCAGTTTGGGCAAATTCTAATCAGTTTGGTTTCTGGTTTGGCCAAAATGGCCCCAAACCAAACCAAACCAAACTTCCCCAACACTAAGTGGACGACAGTGACAAGGTGTACTCGAAGCCCCTGTACGCCGAGCTGCAGGTCCGTGAGACCGGAAAGCCCCACTATCTCCACAAAGACATGTTCACCTTCATTGGCGGACACAGCAATCAACACTGGGTGGACTGCGCTGTCAACAAGCTGAAGGACGTAAGTCTGAAGGTGGAGGTGCATCACTACCAGGCCTACAAGCGTGAGGCCGAGAGGATGGAGCAGTGGCTACACGCCCTCTCGCAAGCACTCGGTGGGGTACGAGGAGAGGTCAGTCACAGCAAGTTCGGGCTGGAGATGGCAAATGTGTGGGATAGGATCACGGAAGTACAGGAGGGGTGGATGGGAGGAGTCGGGCCCACTCGGCGACGCGGTCGTCGCAGCTGAAAAGGGGGTAATGTCATGGATCAGCGGTTGTGGACGCTTACTATACGGTGATGACTCCCTTAGTAAGTAGTAATCAGTCATGGACTCACATATCAGTTGTAGTATCACATGTTTGTGGTGATCTATGACTCATTCCCAGTAGTAGTCATAGTAGGGTTCAAGCTACTTACGCTACTTGACATCTCGGTTCAAGAGGAGCTTTAAAGCGGCCTCCCTCATGTATAAGTAGTACGCATTGAAGACCAAGATTCGCCATCTTGGTCTTCTTCAATAGCCATTTCACTCTCGCTCCTCTTTGCGAATCTCCTGCTGTTAGTCAGACTCTCCATACGCTTGACTCAAGTAGAGCAAGTTGTGCAACATATACACCTAGTGGATTTCGCCCTAGTGCTGTTAGACGATCACGTGCATCTGAGGGCTGTGTATCCGTGTCACGTGACTGAATCAATAAATCTGCTAAGTTGTTAAACGCCCTCTTGAAGTCCAAGTCGGACTAACACCAGTGGCGGCGTTACAACTATAAGCACAAATGTCACACTCGCTCACATGTTTTGACAAATATATGAAATAAATAAATTTGCCTGTCATGACCAAGTATTTATGTTTGGTGGTCCGACTACATATTTTTATTGCTGGAGCAGACTGATTTATCCAACTCATCAGACTGAGGTCACGAGCAGCTAGGCTATTTCTGAGGGGTGACTTTGCACTGGATGGGCTGTAAGGGTTTGCTGGGATGGGGCCATGTTACAACAATGCCATGGATCCAAAAAAAAAAAGTACTACAGAGTACTTGCACAGTCCAAAAATACAGAAACTTGAGCATATAGTTTTGCATATCTACAGGTAGCTACTACAGGACTACCCCACCTGCTGCCTAGGGATGCCACGGTCCGGTCCGGATTGGGGTTCGGACCCGAACCGGACCGGACCGGACCGAGGTCCGGTTCAGGTTCGGGTCCGGTTCGCCGCTGTGGCCGCCCGGCGAGAGGGTCCGGTTCGGGGTTCACCATTGACCAAAATTCTTGCGAACCCGGTCCGGACCGGACTGCACCTCGAACCGCTGGCCTTGCAGTTACCAAAGAGCGCGGGTACTCGCACGGTCTTAAAAATACAGAAAATATGTGTATTGTGTGATGAAATATCTACGGGTAGCTACTACAGGTGCTAGCCATCTGCCTGTTCCCTTTGTCGTCGTCGCCGCTATCGCCGCGCTGCAACCGTCGTTGTCGTCATCGTCGCTTTTGCCGCGCTGCACCGTACCGTCGTTGTCGTCGTCGCTATCACCGCGCTGCACCGTCGTCCGAGTCGTCGCCGTCATCGCCGCCGCACAGTCGTTCTCATCGCCTCCGCACAGTCGTCCCCGTCGTCGTTGCGGTTGCCGTATGGTCGTCCCAATCGTCGCTGTTGTCGCTGCACGGTCGTCCACGTCATCGTCGCTGCTGTCACCGCGTCGCCGTCGCTGCACCACCCCACCCTTGTCGGTGTCACGATGTCGCGTTGCCGTCGTCCCGTTGCTGTTCTCGCTTTAATGTCACCGTCTCCAACTCACCATCGTCACCTCGCCGTCATCGCTTGCGGCCTGCATTGGCGCACGGTACTGCGGCGGGTGTGTTGTTTTGATGGGGGCGCGGAGGGGCATTGGCGTGGCCGGGGTCCCACGCGGGGCAGCGGCTTTGGTGATCACGATGGCGGGTAGAAGCTGTGATAAATGTCAGCGCGTCGTAGATTGAATGAACAAAACTCATCTATTTAGGGTCTGTGAGGGTTGTTGATCTGTGGCAGGCGCACGCTGTCAATGCATTAGTGGGGACGCAAGGGGCGGACGTTCGGACTTACGACCTTGGCTGATGACGCGATGACGTAGCAACGAGTCTCTTCATAAATCAAGCCCGAGATACGCTTGACACCACCACGACGGGCAAGACGACGAATGGCAGGCTTAGTGATACTAGACTATGTGTAAGGAAGCGACAAGGGGGGACAGAGCGACGCTCCCCACTGGGTATGGCATACCCTGAATGTTGTCACGGAGAATCTTGCGATGGCGTTTAGCAGGGGCGGGACGGTAGCAGCAAGGGTGGTGTGGTCCGTTTATGAACCGTTAACTGTAAAAGTTGTTATACTGTAAGAAACGCTTCCCACGCCCACGCAGCTGCCCACGCCGAACGTGACTTCTGTAGTTTTTTTTTTTTGAATTTTCGAGTTAACTTACCACGCCGCTTTACCTCTCCACTCCCTTTCCCCGCTGTAGCAAATCACGATCTGCACAGCACTGAAGGCCACACGTCCACGCAAAGGTGAAGACGACGGGCTACGTCAGGCACCTTCTTTGGTGCCGTCGTGCTCGCCGTCTCCTCGCTGCTGTGGAACATGCGATGACGATGACGCCTCGGCCGCAAGCGATCCCGACCGTGACGGTCCCGCGTATTATTATCCTGTCGGGAGTACTTCCATTCTTTCTCCAAGCCCCTCCTCCTCGCCAACACCATCGCCACAACTTTCCTCGGTCTCTAATTTAATCGCCTCTAGTTCATCGTCGTCTCCATCGATTTCGAGCTCCTGGGTGAGAGAGATTTGTTTCGACCCTAATACTTTTATGGGGTGCTGACTTCGCCCTATAAACCTCATACAGTTCGTCCACGTCGAGTACTACAACGACCTCAATGAATTCGACCAGCTCTTCGTCCACGACGACCAGCTTCGTCTACCTCGTCTATTCCCACCTCGTCTTCCACCCCGAATACCCCAGTTTTATTACCTGACACTTAGCCGTCGTCCACCATCGGTAACTCAACGACTTTCGTCGATTCGGAATGATGAGGAGAACACAGGCGACGACGATGGCTCGTCGTGGTAGCCACGGCAACGCGGCGATGAACCGGGACGACCACTTCGTTGTGACCGCAACGACTCCGAGGTGACGACGACGACGACGGCAACCATGTCAATGCGGGGCGGCAAAGGCAGGGACGAAGACGACCGGTGCAACGACCCGACCGCGATCGCGATCGCGATGACCGCAAGGAGACGACAACGAAGACGACCGCGATACGACGACAGCGGCGACGACTGCGACTACGACGACAATGTGGCGACGACCCGACAATGAGCAACTCGGCGACCACGATGCGGAAGGAGCGACGAAAAGCCTATGTCGAACAAGTAAGCCCACTTAGAATCGCTGCAACCCAACCTCTAACTCACGTCTCTTTGTGTAGCTTGAGCAGACCATGGCCAACCTCCAATCCGCACTCACGTTTTCTCTCCAGAACAAGTTGCCATGCCGCCATCACCGACCGTGCACATCTGCCAGCTCGAACAAGAAGACTCCAACCTGCTCTGCGAGAACGGCAAACTGTGGCAGGCTGGTAGCGACCGCACATGCAAACTAGACGGCTGTCCCTATTGAACGAGTACCCATAACTGCAGTGACGACGACGACGAAGGTACGGAGTGGGCACGGTGATGGTACGTGAACGCTACTGTACTTGTAGCAACTTGCAGATAGGTTATCCTATTCATGACGATGGGACAGCAGTGGCGACGATCCGACAACGACTGCAACGACTCGGACAACGGCGACAGCGACATCGGATCGCCACCACGTGGAACAGCAGTGGCGACGATCCGACAACAACCGCAACGACTCGGACAACGACATCGACATTGGATCGCCACCACGTGGATGGCTCGCACGCACCACTCACGCCGCCAATTCTCTCGCCTCCATCTCGTCTCTCACCTCGTACACACAGGCACACATTCTCTGTCTATGGGTTTCACGCGGGTGCGGGTGCTTGTGCTGGTAGATAGCTGTAGAACTTCTGTAAACTGCTTTAGAACAATTTTAGAGTTTTTTTAGAATTTTTGTGAGGTTCGGGGTTCGGGTTCGGGTTCAGCCACGTCTGAGCCCGAACCGGACCTGAACCGGACCGGACCTCGGAGAGGTTCGAGGTTCGGCCTGAGAGCCCGAACCGGACCCGGGTCCGGTTCAGGGTTCGGGAAAAAGGGTCTCCGAACCGGACCGGACCGGACCGCGGCAACCCTACCAGTGCTGCCACTGCTATCCCTGCCAGTGCTGCCTGGACCACCCCTTCATTATTGTTGTCATCACTGTTGCTGTACCGTTATTGCCATCACCATAGCTGTCTCATCAATGCCACCAATGCCACCACTGTTGGTGTTGCTGCACCATCATTGTTGTTGTTGTAGCTGTTGTCATCACTCAGCTGCACTGCTGTCACCATCATTTCTGCAGTCACCACACTATCCCATCATTGCCGTTGCCTCGATGAAATCATGTTTTTGTCCAACAGTTGTGTTGGCTCAGCTGCCCATTCTTGGTGTCACGCCACTGCCAGGGCGTCTCTGTTCTGTAATTATTCCCCGCCTGAGGCAAAGGGCAATCAAGTTGGTCTGGGGGATGCCTGAGTACCTAGCGACCCTACCAAGGGTGCTTATGTCAGCACATCCCACAACGAGTGGCGCTGAGTCAGGAGTTACTGTGAAGCCCACACTGGAGCTGAGTGGACAGTGCTGAGGGGACCCTCAAGGGGAAATGCTTAGACAGTAGGTTGATTAAGTCAAAGCTAGGGAAATACAGGCAAAGTACATGGGGTTTAAATAGCCCTATACTACAGGGCAGTAATTAAGGGCTAAGGGTCAGGGGTGGAGATGAAACAGGGTGAACAGGATCAGGGGAGTCAGGAACTGAGGTGATGTGCATAGGATCAGGGGAGTCTGGAATAGAAGGGTACTAGATCTGATAGCCATCAGCAGATGGGATCAGATCCAATCGAGATCGAACTAGATCAGATAGGATCAAGTAAGATCAGATGAGATCAAGACAAAGGAAAAGAAAAAGAAAGGGAAAAGGAAAAGGAGTTAAATGAGGAAAGTTCATGACACTTGGCGTCACGTTCCTGTGCAGTGTCCTCACCCTCAGGCTTAGTGTTTTAAAGTCCGGTCCGGTCCGGTTTTTTTACCTAATTTGGGTAAGACCGGGACCGCAACCGGTCCACAAATTCTCAGCCTAACACAAAAACTGGACCGGACTGTGTAAGACTGGTCTGTGTCAGTTGGGTTGCAGTCTGTGGACCGGTCTTAACCAGTCGCTTCAACAACCGGTCTATAGCCAGTCTTCAACCAGTCTACAGCCTAGTTGACAACCGGTCTACCACCAGTCTACAACAAGTCTGAATGGCATTATATTTCTTTTAATCAACTACAAGTAATTAGGGGCTTTCAAAGTTCCCTTTTTTGTCTCATTACCCGACCATTATGATACCATTTTTAGAATTATTATTTCGGAAAATGGCAATCAAAAATGGGATAAATAATTTGATTTGTAAGGATGGGAGAGGGCTCCTACTGTACATAACACAATTATTTCTATTTCATTAAGGGGGGCTGCTAAAGAAACTGAGTTTCATTTTATTTTATGTAAGACAGTGAATATGATTATGTTTTTTGAACTCCGAATCAGAACCAATAATCTGGTCTAGTGGAGATTGAAAAACATTTACCCCGCCAAAACATTGCCAGGGGCTCCAAGGCACAAAAATAATTCATTTTGGTTTCATTATTGGCTTTTTTCGGGGGGGGGGTTTCAAAGTTGGACATTATTGGTCCATTTTTATTTTATTATTTTTCACATTAACATCGGATTTACACCAAAATCAGGCTTAATGGACGTTTTAATAGGTCCAATCAGGGACCGAAATAAGTTAACTTTGAAAGACCCTATTACAGTACATGTCTATTCTAATCTATCTCGTAGCCCACAGGCGCTGTCCTAGTGTGACGGCACCGCGTCAGTGTCCTAGCACGACGGCACCATGTTGGTGTCGAAGCGTCAGGGCGCCATGTTGTGTAGCAGCACCAGAGCGCTGTGTTGCTGTGGTGCCGCGTTGGTGTCATAGTATCTTGGTGCTGTGGTGCTGTCATAGCCTGATGGCGCCATGTCAGTGTTGTAGCGCGACGGCGTGGTGCCACCACGTAGCACGACAGTGCCGTGTCGCCCCCGTAGCGCGACAGCACGATGTTGCCACTGTAGTGCGACAGCGCCGTGTCGCCATCGTAGCGCAACGGCACAGTGTCGTGGGCCCATGGCACTGTGCTTGCACGTGGCGAGGACCTGTTTCAAAACCTAGAGAAGAAAAAAAAAGATTAGTTAGTAAAAGGATAAGGAAAAATAAGACTCAACTTGTTTGACAGTTTGAGGGTCAGTCAACGAGTGCTGAGCACGCCATGGTAGTTGTTAGGTCAGAGGTCAGTCTCAGTAAAAAAGAAAGTCAGACAAAAGTCATGTAAAAGTCGTTGACTTTCACTGACTTAAAAATACCGTGTTTTTTGACTTACAAAGTCATGGAAAAGTCATGGAAAAGTCAGTCATAAGTCAGGCCAAAGTCATTGACTTTTCACTGACTAAAATAACACGTTTTTTGACTTACAAAGTCATGGAAAAGTCAGTCATAAGTCAGGCCAAAGTCAATTGACTTTCATTGACTAAATTATGACTTGTTTTGACTAGCAAAGTCATGTTTCAGTCAAGGGAAAGTCAGGCAAAGTCATTGACTTTCATTGACTAAATTATCACTTATTTTTTGACTTCCAAAGTCATGTTTAAGTCAAGGAAAGTCAGTTATAAGTCAGACCAAACTAGTGTTTGAAAGTCCAGTCCCATGAACCGGAAAAAAACCAGGACCGGACCGGACCACAACCGGTTGCAACCGGACCTTCGGTTGCGGTTCATCCGGCCTGAGAACTTTACCGGTTGCGGTTCATCCCAATTTGGAAAATGGGTGAACCGCTACAGGGCCGGTTGGGACCGGTCCCAACCGGTCTTTACAGCCACTGACCAGCCACGACCATCCGACAACGCGAACTTCGACAACGCCGACCAGATGGGTACTACGACCACCCTTCCAATACCCAGGCCGACTGCTGCGACGCCGACATCAATTCCTCGGACCGGCCTCAACAACGACAACCTCAAAACAACCACGCGCCATCACCAACGACCAACGAGTGGCAACAACCACGACCATCAACATCGCGTCGACAACCACAACCACAACTGCACCAACAACCTTGCCAACAACACGTCGACAACCACAGCAACGATCAAGACGATAACACATCGACAGCCGCAAGGACGACACATCGACAACGGCAACACCTCGACAGCGGCAACATCAACAAATCGACAACGACGACGATCGGCCGCAACAACAACACGTCGACAACGACGACGACGACACATCGACAGCCGCAACAACAACACAACGACAGCCGCAACATCAACACAACGACAGCCGCCAGCCGCAACATCATCACATCAACAACCATAACGACGGCCGCAACAACAACGCCTCGACAACCACGGTCCACGACGACGACACGCGACAACTGCGAGTCTGCAACTTTGGCCGCAACATCGACACATCAACAACCTCTGGCGCGACGACGATGATGACGACGACGACGTCTCGATGACGCGATGAGAGGGCGGCTACTGCGACTGCTTTCACGGTGTCCATAGTATATTTCCACCCATAGAGTACTGTAGTGACAAGTTGTAACTACCAGTAGTATAGATCAATAGAAACTTATGACGGTTTATGACGGTTGCAGTCGGTCTTTGGCCGGTTTCAACCGACCCACGATGAGCCGGTTTAGACCGCTGAGGACCGGTCTTTGAGAATCCGGCAACCGGGTGGGACCGACTCCTGTCGGCTCGGTCCGGTTTTGGGCTCGGGGGATGAACCGATGGATCGGTCCCGGTCCTGGTCCTTCCAAAAAAGGGAAAAAAACCGGACCGGACCGGACTTTCAATCACTAGACCAAAGTCAAGTGACTTTTCATTGACTGTTCATTGACTATTCATTGACTTCAGCAACAGTCAAAAGTTTGTCAGGTCACACCAGGTCACAGTCACACCATTTAAATAAATACAGGGTGTGCTAGTACTACTGTAGTAGACAATTGACTAGCTGAGATGGCGACTGCTAGGGTGGCGCGGTTGGGGTGGCAGTGGCGACTGGGGTGGCAGTGAGGTGACGGCGGTACAGGGACTGGGGTGGCAATGACGGTCGCGGCGTTGCAGGCGTCGGTTGGGGTGGTGGCGGTGGCAGTTGGAGTGATGAGGCGACTGGGGTGGCGACTGGGATGGCGGCAAGGTGGCGGCGGTGGCAGGGACCCGTGTGGCGATTAGTGCTCTCCACGGGTAACCCTGGGGTAAAATTTGTTCAACCTGTACCCGTACCCGTCAAAACCCGTACCCGTCCACAAGGGTACGGGTTTTGACGGGTACGGGTACGGGTACCCTGGGGTTCAGTGGGTATGGAATACCCGCAGGGGTTTACTTACGGGTTCACTCAAAGTACTCAATTATTTGTGTGCATGTTTAATACATTACTACTACTTGTAAGCTACAAACCCATGCCTCACCTCGCCGCTTGCCGTCCGTGTCGTAGGGATGCGGCGGGGCTTGCAGGCAGCAGGCGGCGTCGGTGTCGTGCGTCGGTGTCGTAGCGATGCGGCGAGGCTGGCATGCCGCGGTGTCAGTGTCGTAGTGACGCGGTGGGGCTTGCAGGCCGCGTCGGTGTCGTAGCAATGCGGCGAGGCTTGCATGCCATCGTGTCGGTATCGTAGCAACACGGCGGGGCTTGCAGGTCGCATCGGCGTCGTAGCGACGCGGCGGGGCATGCATGCCAGCCGAGTTGCATCGTAGCGACGCGGCGGGGCTTGCAGGCTGCGTCGGTGTCGTAGCGATGCGGCGAGGCTTGCATGCTGCCGTGTCGGTGTCGTAGTGACGCGGCGGGGCTTGCAGACCGCATCGGCATCATAGCGACATGGCGGGGTGTGCGTGCCGCCGTGTTGGTGTCGTAGTGACGCAGCGGGGCTTGAAGGCCGCATCGGTGTCGTGGCGTCGTGGCCATGTGAACCTCAGGTTGGTTTAAAACTAGAAGAAAAAAGTGTTGTTGTTAGTTACAGTAATTTAAAGGATAAGAAAAGCACTTAGCTGGGTTCCTGGGCCAAAGAAACACAGTCAACGTGCTGAACGTTGGATGTGTGACAGAGTCGTTGATACGTTGCAACCCCGGACCGGCAACTTGCGTACCCGTGAAAAACCCGTGAACCCGTGACAAGGGTACGGGTTTTGTAAGGGTCACAAAATCTGTACCCGTACCCGTACCCGCCCATACCCTTGGGCTGTACCCGTGCGGGTTCAAAAACCCTTGGTATGCACTAGTGGCAATGACATGGCGGTTGCGGGTGTCGGTTGGGGTGGTGGCGGCGGCAGTTGGGGTGGCAACTGGGATGGCAGCGAGGTGGCAGCGGTGGCAGGGACCTGCATGGCGATGACATGGCGGTTGCGGGTGTCGGTTGGGGTGGTGGCGGCAGCAGTTGGGGCGGCGACTGGGGTGGCAGCGAGGTGGCAGCGGCCACTGGAGAGGGGAGGGGATATTGAGGCGGGTGGCCATGGCTGGGGCGGTGGTAGCTGGGGGAACAGCAGCTAAGGTGCTCCCGCGAAGACAGGGATGAATAAGGAAAATATAAAAAGGAAGAAAAACAACTCAGCTTTAGCCAAGTGGTCGTGGGAGGGAACGCATGTGCTGCTGGTGTGGATGCGCGTTTTTACGATCCAAGGGGTTTGTAGACGGTGCTACTACCACTTTGTCATAAGTCGATTTGTAAGTGTTGCTTAGTCAGCGACTAAGCGCAGTCAGTCAGCCAGTCAGTCAATCAATCAATCAGTCAATTAGTTAGTCAGCCAGAGAGAAGAAGATGGGACTCTGCAGAGCAGAGGAAGGGAAGGTGGAAATAGTCAGATTGAACAAGACTAGAACGAGGAAACAAGGTAGACTACAGGCTGTTTAAATACAGTTCTAACAATTCTCTTTTCCTCTGCTTTTCTATGTTTTTCCAGGGACGCGTAGTAAGTGCTAATCTAAATATAGTACAACCTATGAGCTGGCAGGAATTCTAAGAACAGAAGAAGTAGGGTGAAACACAGAACAGCAGAAATTCTGAGGCTGATTCCAGAAACAGAAGAGCAGACATGAAACAGAGACTTTTTCCAGAAGTAGAAGCAGAAACATGAAACTACCGATGGCACGATATCGGATCGTGACACGCATGGTGAGTACCCTGCATGCAGGTGAGGTGTTACGCTCCACCGGGCACACTTCCTATAATCGGCAATAGGGCTACACATAGACCAAACGATCACAGCGGATGTCAAACTCGGATACTCGGCGTTGCACAATCTCGTAAGAGAGACGTATAAGGGCGACCCACAAGGTAAAGAGGGCAGCAGTTGCAATGAAGCGAAGTATGGACAGCGCATCAGTATAAGACGGCAGTGAGAGGAAAGGGAAAGGAAAGAATGGATATGGCGCTTTACAGACAGCCAACAGCTAAGAACAATGGGTATGACAACCAAGAGTCTATTCAGCGCACACTAGCAAGACAGCTAGAGAGTGGCTAGGCAGATGGGTGGTATAGTCCAAGAAGTTAAGCTTAAGTCTTCAGCGACTATAAGCCTGTCTACTTATACACATCCAAGGAGGTTTGAACCCCAGCTTGGAACTCCGAAACCCTAGTATACGGGTCCTAGGAATGAGTCACAACGAGTCAGAGATAAGAGTCAGCCAATGGCATAAGGCACTCATGGCACGAGTCAGAGATAAGGGAACACGAGGCATACAGCCATCAGAATCAAGGCACAATTGATACAGGCACGTACGAGTCATCAAACACGAGGCGGTCTAGAGCCGGTCCAGGCACAAGCTCATCTGGACCCATCTGGAGTGGGTTCTGGCCAGGTCACGTGCCAGGGTCACATGACGGGCGGTTAAGATCACGTGATCTAGTCCCAATATCCCTGCGGCTTCTGAGCGCTTCCGGATTGGTAATGGTAGTCACGTGACTCAGCTTTGGTTGCTTGGGCACTCTCAGCCACAAGTCTCATAACTTGGCCTTCTTCCTCGGTATACTTATCAGCACGTGTCCTTCTCACAGTGGTATTTGAGGTCTTGGCGGGTGATCAGGGGATGGTCGAAGGCGAAACCGTAACATGAGGGGAGGGTGGAGATGTTGGTTGTTGTCATCAGTGAAGAGGAAAAAGAGAAAGAAAAAACAGAATGAACCAATGAACTGGGATGTCAGCAAAGGGGTGGTGGGCATGATGAGACGTCGTCCTTGTCGTTCTCGCATGTGTGACATTCTTGCTGAATCTTGTGTGTACCAAAAACGAGAGAGGAAGTGGGAGGGAGAGGTGAGAATGTAGAAGTGCCACGCAAAGAGTTCGAGATTCAAACTTTGAAGAGTCATTGCTGTGGCGCACGTTCACACACCACAAATTAAGTGTCCGCTCAGGTGCACACATTTTCGTTTTTGTCAAAGTCAATTCATACTATGGTGCCCATACCTGGGAATAAACATTTTCTCCAGCTCCAACAACACATCTTCAATGCTTCAAAATTTACATAGTGGTAGAATAATGTATATTAAATGAAATAGCGATTTTTATTTATTTACTTTTGAATTTTATGGAAGCACAGCAGGCTTCTAAGTTAGTGTTGCCTCTGGCTAAGTATCTCAAGAAATAAAAAAGCTAAAAATTGGAAATATTTGAAGAGATAGATTAGATTAAAATACAGGGAGTCTTCTGCCGACTCTAAGCAATTCAATCAGTGGTTCCTGAGTTATTTACATATTTATGGTGGTAGATCAACTCAGGTGTTATGGTTTCGCCCTCACCTGCCTGAGATTCACCACACAACCAACTACTGACTGCCAATATCCCCCATGTGGAGTTGGCTTGTACACCTGAAGACCCTTGGTGGGACTTGCAGGCCAAAGAAGAACCCTGTACACAAGAGAGGGTGAGTGCAGCTGTGACCACTTTGCGAGACATGTGGGTTGCACACCATCCCTCCCTTGATATCAAGAGCAGCTTGGAAGAGTCCATACATGCAAGACGTGCGGTGAGCGCACGATCTCCCTCCCCGCATAACCGCTACCAGGAGCCTTGGGAATAGGTCTTGAAGACTGGCCGCCACATGACCCTGGCATGGGGCCTGCCTTGTGTGTGTCCAGAAGAGCCCAGATGAGTCTGCTCCTGGGCTGTGATATGTTTCTGATAGGACTTTACTGTGGGGTGCCTCATGGCCCTTATCTCTGATGATCCAAACTCACTATCTCTGACTCATGCCATGTGCATTATTGCCATTGGCCTCTCATATTAGGATTTGCAGCTGTGTATTAGGATTCGTATCTCAGGCTGGGCTTCAAAGCTCCCTGACTTGTGTATAAGTACTGCGCCTCATGCACATGGACTCCTTAGTTTTGATATCTTGTGTAATACCTTCCCCTACTTGGAGTTTGACCTAGGGTGTAGAACCTTGATCCCTCATAAAGCAGAGATGTGCCATTCACCATCTATTTCTCCCTCCCCTTGTTTGCCCTTGAGTGAGGCCGTCCACTACAAGTCGTGCCACTTGCCAACTTCTACCTTTCATCGTTCTCGCCCTTATTCTTTGTTTGGCCTACATTGGTCACACCCTGCATATTGCCCTAGCCATTGCCTACAGGATACTGAAGACCTTCGACACAGTAAAGCAGCAAACAGGCAACTAATCCCAAGTCAGGAAGAACATCCAGAAGGAACATTACATCAGGATTGAACTCTGTGAAGAGCTCTTTATGCCATCTGTTACAATTTTGCTCCCTTCTTGTCTCTATCAATCCCTTTGTTCCTCTTTCAGACACAGTCTCCTTACTTACCTATCTTCCCATCCATTGATGACGCATTCGTATATTCTGTGATACCTTATGATTATCTTGCGCCTCTTATTTACAAATTATGGATGTTGCAGTAGTATAAAATGTACTCTGTATGGACTGGAATTGACTATCCTGTTGTTCTCGAAACCGTCCAATTGCAAGTTCCCGCTCACGCTCTCACTTTCAACTCGACTTCTTACATTATCGACTCTCGGCGTGCGCACTCACGTGTGACATGTTACATAATCCTGTATAGTCAGGCAGGACTTTGATAGAGTAAAGACGACCTGCAAAAGACGAGTGCAAGCGAAGGTGGAAAAGGACTATATTCCGAAGCGGAGAACAAGACCAGAACAGAGTAGACAAGGTACTCTACAAACTCCTTAAGTATCTTACAGGATTCTATTTTTATGTGGCTTTTCGTTTTACGATCAAGCGGTGGGCTTCGTAGCCTTACTACTACCACTTTGTCGTAAACTGGATTGCGGGAGTGGATTAGTCAGCAATCACGTTGCTGCATTCCAATGTCCTAGCCTAAGCCCTAGGTGACTGCTGACTAACAGCTTGCTGGGTACTGGATCTGGATACTGGATCTGGATAGAGACAAGAAGGTGGGACCTCTGCACAGCAGAGGGGAGGGGAGTGGTAAGAGGCTTGGATTCAATGGGATACAACAAGACTAGAACAAGGAATACAGGATAAACTACAGGCTCTTTAAGTACTGTTACAACTATTCCTTTTATCTGTGGTTTTCCTATGATTTTCCAGAGATGTGTAAGTGTGAGGCTATATATAGAACAGAAGTGTATGAGTCTGAGCTGGCAGATGAGCTGGCAGAGAAATCTAGAGAGAAACAATTTCGAGACTGATTCCAGAAGGTTTAGAAGCAACAAGATGAAATGATCGATGGCGTGATCTGTGATCGTGACATTTTGAGAGATGCGTAAGTGGGAGAACTAATTATATACACTTGAGCTGGCAATGAGCTGGAAATGAGAGAAACCAAAATAAAACTATAATCGCGACTAATCCGAGACCAAGGAATCAAGATCTGAGACAATTGATGGCACGATCGTTGGATTGTGACAATGTGGGGGGCACAACTCCCCACGTTGCTGCACGACCTCTCTGTGCCCCCCCCCTTTTCCTGCCCCCTTCCTCTGTCTGCCCCTATTCCTGCTGAACAGGATACACAAATGATGACTGCCCCCCCTTTCCCACCTCCATTTGCATGGGAATGGGAAGGGGCCTTTTGGCCCCCACCCTTGTTTTCACACAAAGGGGGCATGGGGATGGGAATGGCGGGCCCCCATTTCCCCCCTCCTCACGCTCAGGAGAACCCCCCCTCCCTCTCCCTTTTGCACCCTGCCCTGTGCCTGTTTGCGCAAAGGGGGGGGGGGGAGGTAAGCACCCCTCATTTGCCCCCCCTCCACCCTCATTCACATGCAAACAGGACGGGGACCACATGGGACCAGACCCCCCCCCATTGCACCCCCACCTCAGTTTGCGCACAAATGGGAGCAGCATGAGAAGGGGCACACCCTGCCCCCCCATCTGTGTGCAGGCACATGATGCCTGCTGCCCCTGGTCCCTCCATTTTCCATCTGCGCCACTATGTCTGCATGGAAGGGGGGGTAGGAAGGGAGGGCATGTCGCCCCAGCCCCTCCCCCTTTGGCCACAGCGCCCAGTACACATGGAAAGGGGGCATGTGACCCCCAGCCTGTCCCCCTCTTCCTTTGGCTGTGGCTAGGGTTGCCGCGGTCTGGTGCGGTCCGGTTCGGAGACCCTTTTTTCTGAACCCTGAACTGGACCCGGGTCCGGTTCGGGGCTCAGACACGCCCAAACCCGAACCTGACCCCGAACCTGCACGAAAATTCTAAAAAAGCTCTAAAATTCTATAAAACTTCACAGAAGATCTACAGCTACTCTATCCGCACGTTAAACCCATACCTGGGCCCACAGTTACAGGTACTTGTTCCCTCGCGCCGTGGGCCTGTGACCGCGAGCCGGTGCGCATGTCCACCCAACCGAGCTTCGAATCTTCAAGTTGCTGGCTCGTGTTCCATTTCGTTTTGGCCAGGCTGCACTTGTACGCACCATTCCGTCGCCATTGGTGCATCATCTCATCAGTCATTGTCCTGGTCATTATCGCCACTTAACCCCACCCCTTTGTCGTTCCATCACATCTCCCGTCGCCGTCGTCATCGATGCTGCCTTGCTGTCGTCGCTGATGTCCTTGTCACCGCTGTTGGTGTCAACTTGCAGCTGTCGGTGTTGCCTTGCTGTTGTCATCGGTGTTGCCTTTCTGCTGTCATTAGTGTCGACCTGCTGTCGTCGTCAGCGTCACCTTGGAAGTCGTCGTCATCACTCACCAGTAGCTGTGGCCATTGGCGCGGTGAAGCGTAAGGTTGGGAAGTGAAAATCTGAGCTGATTTGAGCACAGGGCGAACGTAGAGGAGAGGAAATGAAAGTTTACCCTGCTCCCCAACTATTCCACATCCATCCCCAGCCACCAGAGTGGACACAAGTGCCAGGGTAATAGATGAGACAGGTGAATGCCACGAGTAAGGGAACACATTTACAGTATTTTTGTGGGGTCGGCATCCGAGAGGAGGGGCAGGAAAACCGGTAGAGGTAAGAGGATCGTGGGTGAATAGTGAGTGGTGCAACAGGAAGACGAGTGTCGAGAGAGACAACTGGCCTAGACAATATCAGAACAGAGGAACATGGGAGAGCCTGGCACATACCTCGCGAAGTAAACATGGGGGTTAGCAGTTGGAGGGTGGTTTCAACCGTTGACGTCGAGAGTGCTAGACATGGTATGAATATATATGGATTGAGGAGGTAGCTGTTGGAACAGCGGGTGGAAGAGTGGGAGACCCACGGGCAAGCATCGCGACATCGTCCAATTCAGCAAATCCCACTTGCTTTTCTGGATGTTGCCCCAGGAGCACCATATATGTACCAGTGTCCATGCGCCGACTGCGTCCAGAGATGTCCATAAGAACGCGAAGAGTGTGAGGAGATTCACGACGCTGGAATGAGGTTGATACGGGTACTCGTGAGTGAGCACGGCTTTCCCCACGTTCTGACTAATCAACAATGAACGTGACTTGCTTTTTTTTGTTCCCGGGCCACTGTGCTTGTCCTGCTACTCCCCTGCCGCTACTGTAGCAAGCCACACAATCCGTACAGCACCGGGGTATTCCAGCACACCAGACCTCCTCGCAGAGGTAAAGCCAACAAGCTATGACAGGCGCCTTCTTTGGTGCTGTCATGCTTGCCGTCTTCTCTGCTGTGGAGGGTGCGAGTACTGACAACGCCAGCCACAAACTGTGTGGGCTTCCCACTTCAGCCGCACATGATCCCGACCACGCTGATGTGGTCGCATACGACCCCAACCCCAACTTGGCCTCTCCTACCATGCCACCACCAGTTCCGGCCTTCAAGACGCAGGTTGCCCTGCAATGAGCGGGTTCCCGTTTGAGGTTGGTTTCTCCGTTGTACTCTTATTGAAGAAATAAAGACTTATTCCCATGTACTAGTTTGAGGTCGTGTCAGTTGTTCTGAGCCCCACTCTATCGGGGGTTTTCTTCCCTTCAAAAAAGCCTGGCCCACGTCGATCAAGTCTTTTCTTCGATACACTGGTGTTGATACGCCAGGGTTCCTTTTTTCCGACATCATTATCTCCTCGACATTTTGGTTCTTGTGCTCTCTACTCTTTATGATATAACATTCATCGCTGGGCCTCAGGTGCAACCAACTAGATCTCTCTTTCTCTCAGCAAGATGTCTCTTTTTTCCCCTTCCTTGGTTGGCTTCCTTATTCATCCCAGGTCACCGATTAAGACTGCCGCCATCAATTGCTCAAGACTGCGTGTCTATTTGTCTTTTTGATTTTCCCGTCTATCCGCTGATACACTAAACCGTCCCTGGTCACTGGGAAATGGTCTATGATGCGCGCAGGGTTTTGGGGGTGTGAAGCGTCGCAAGCGGTCGCGCAGGCCTCCGCGGGGCGTGTGGTGTCGTATATATGTCCGCGGCGGTCGCAGACGCGTCGCTGTCGAAGGAATAGTGCCGCGCGCGAGTGCGGCGAGGTCGGGAAGGGGAAATGGAGTCGGTCGGTCGCAAGTGGTCGGAAACGGTCGCGCACGCTTCGGCGCGGCGCAAATCTTGGTATGGATGGCTGCTCTAGTCGGGAACGCGTTGCGCTGGAGTTGCTAAGGCCGCGCGCGAGTGCGGCGCACTGGAGAATGCAAGGGGAGAGCTGCACTGAGCTCAAAAGTCCGAGGGGAGAAGTCTACTATTAGAAGTCTGAAGTGTAATGTTGTAAATACATGAGCTATATACTGTGGAATGTAAACTAAGGAATGGGGTGCATTAGATAAACACAGGGGAAAGGGGAATGGTAAAACGCGAAGGGGAGAGTCCGCTCAGAGAGCACGGGAAAGCGGCGGGCCGCGCAGGAACGCGGTGCTTAGAAAGCGCGCAAAAGCGCGGGAGAGCGCAGGAAAGCGCGAGAAAGCGCGAGCGAGTCTAAGAAGGTACTGGAAAGTGTAAATAGTGCGATTTCACCAGGCAGGGAGCGCACAGGCGTATCATCTCCTCCTCACTGAGATCTTGACTGTCCTCAGTCATCCGCGTGCGTCGCGGTCGCTTGGATGCGGTGCGCGTGTTGATCGCAGCTGTCTTCCTTATCCGCAGTGCGAGTCTTGCTGTCGCCGCGTTGGGCATGGTGTCGATTCTGGCCGCTGGGCTTGTGCGAGGCGAGGCGTGGTGTGTACTGCGGGCGAAGTCGTTGTGCGGTTGCTGTGCGCAGTTCTGCGGTCTTCTGCGTCGCTCTTGCGGCTGCTGACAGTTGTGGTTGTCCTCCTAGCCAACGGCAGCGGTCCGCGGCTTCATGGATCGGTGGCTAACGCGGTGTACTTCATGGCGCGGTCTGCTCAAGGATGTCGACTTCAGCGTCAAGGCGCGGCTGTCGCGCGCGTTGCTGCGGGTTCGCGTTGGGTGCCTAAGGTACTCCTTAGACGTCTACAGTTTTTGTGGCGAGGCGCGGCAGTCCGCACGGGCGTGGCACGGTCGCTACGTCTTGTACTCTTGAGGCTTCCTTGCGTGATGGTACTGAATGTCTTGTGCTGAGTCGCGTTCGCTGCGCACGCTGTTGCAGAAGTCGGAAACGCGTGAGATGGTACGCGGGGTTGTCCTCGACACCTAGCCGAGTCACCGAAGGGTGCGCGATTGCGGCGCTGTTGCTGATATGCTTGCGCTTGAGGTACGTCGCCAGTGGGTGTTCTTCTCCTAATGCAAAGTCGCTCTTGTCACGCACACGTTCGTGGGACTTGAGAGCGCTTGAGTCGACGTCTGCGGTTGCTCTAAACCCTTGTGCGAGATGCGAAGGTGCGCGCACGTGTGGTTGCAGAGTGTGGCACGCTGCACTAGTTCGTGGTGCGCTGCGCTAGTTCGTGGCGCGCGTGGTCGCAGTTTTGGTGCAGCCCGCGGTCACAGTTGTGGCGCAGCGCGCGCGGTCGTAGCTGTGGCGTGGCGCGCTAGTTCGCAGTGCGTGTGGTCGCAGTTATGGCGCAGCGCGCGGTCGCAGTTGTGGCGCAGCGCGCGCGGTCGCAGTTATGGCGCAGCGCGCGGTCGCAGTTGTGGCGCAGCGCGCGGTCGCAGTTGTGGCGCAGTGCACGGTCGCAGCTGTGGCATCACATAATGATCCGTGGTGACTTCCATTATTCATGGGCCAACCGACGGTGAGAGTCTTATATGTCTCATGGGCCAGCCGACGTCGGCCGACACGGAAGAATTCTTCCGAGAGTCATGGGCCAACTGATGTCGGCTCACGGAGGATTTTGCTCCGAGAATCGCCTCCGAAGAATTGTATCGGACGTGATGGCAGTCATTTCCTCCGAACATTGTAACGGGGTGCACCTCCTCCAGATATCGAGATGAAGTAGATTCCCACTGAATAATTGTGGTTTTCAAAGCATGATATATGATAGACATCACACAAAGAGTCAGACAAATACGATTCAAGTATTATTGGGTCCATGTAACCATAGACTGTACAGTTCTAAGTATTTCTTCCAAGGTAGTTCGGACCAAT